>JAODLC010000049.1:4330157-4345482 GCA_026781145.1 Hippopotamyrus pictus
ATCAGGTGTGTTAAATGAGGGGAAACCCAAAAATGTGCAGGGCTCCGGCCCTCCAGGACTGGAGTTGGGGACCCCTGTCCTAGGGGGTTAGACGGCAGTACCTGTAGGGATGGGCCCATGTCGGCTTGTTGGGCCCTGTCCTGGGAGGCCTCAGGCTCTGTAGCCCTCAGTCTGGACAGCTCAGCACAGACCCTCCGGTGGGACAGAGAGAGCTCCGCCTGTAGGACACATCGAGGTTCAGATGCTCATTTGGGGACCCCGTGTGGCCCCGGCTACACACGCTATTGGCTGCCCCCTCACCAGGCGGCCCTGGACGGCGCTCTGTGATTGTGCAAAGGACTTCTGCAGGTCCTGGAGGAGGGTCTCTGAGGTCTGTACTTGGGACTGCAGCACAGAAACCTGCACAGATAATTTGGGGTAATTTATATTTCATGAAATTAACAAAAGCACCACAGAGAAACGTTACACAAGACATTACAAATCAGCTTTACTGCTGTAGTGTCTAAGTCATATCAAAGCACAACAGCACTGGGGAGTGACATGGGGAGGGGCCAGCAGGCCGCAACGGCCAGCCACCTGTTGCTGGGTCTCAGAGGTGTGGCGGCTGAGCTCTCTCTCCAGCTCCGCCCGCTCCTCTCGTAGACGTGCGAGATCCCCCTGCAGTTCGGCCACCTTGAGACACGGGGCGCCATCATTAATACTCCCAAAGTGAAGCCGTGTGCTTGAAGACTGACACCGCTGCTCCCCCTGCTGGCTCACCTGAGCATGCAGTGCGTCCCAGTCGGCGTGTGCCACCAGCCGGTGCCCTGGCGGGGGCAGGTAGATCGCCTCGGGCACCAGCGTCCCAGTGGACAGCAGGGAAGCCGTGTCATCCTGGGGCTGAGGCCGCCTGGTCAACAAGGGGGTGTCCAAGGAGAAGGAGGAGAGGGAGGAGGTGTCACAGTGCTGGGAGAAGTAGCCCTCCGTCAGAGGTAGGGCCCCCTCGACGTCCCCCTCGGGCATCCCGGCCTCCTCCTCGGGCATCTCGCCTGCGTCTCGCTCAGCTCGCTCCGTGCCGTCGCACTCGTCACCAGGGCCCCCTGTCAGGCCGTGAGGCTTCTCTGCATCGGCCTCTGCCTGCAGGAAGCCGTCTCCATCCCGCAGCACCTCTCGGCCACTCTGAGGGGTGGATGAAGAACACGCAGAGCATGCCTTAAAGATCTCTCTGCATTTAGTAGAGCATCCTGCATACACAGAGCAAACTGGGGGGGGGGAGTTGGGAGAAGTGGGCAGTGATGGAGGACCTTGCGATTGGTGGCCACGGGCATGCCGCTCCTCCACTGAGTGCGCTCAGCCTGCAGTGCTGCGATCTTGGTTTCATACTGAGATGCTGTTTCTGGAGGGGGAGACACAGGGTCACACTGAAGGATCGGAACTTCACTGACACACTGCAGGCTGCACACAACCACCCCCAGCCCCACACAGACCTCTCAGCGCCTCCTGGAGAGACTGTATCTCCTGGTCACACTGTTTCTGCAGCTCGGACAGCTCTTCCTGTTTGCTCAGCTCGCAGATCGTCGCTACGCCTTGCCAGTGCTCCAGTTGCGCTCGGCAATCGGCTAGCTCGGCCTGCAGGCTGGCCACCAGCGCTGTCAGAGACCAAAAGTAAAAGTGTTCATAAAGTATAAATAAAGATGGGGCGCGTTTATCGCAAGAGCTCAGGTTTCTAAAACAAACATAGGGCACAACAATCCCCCTAAATGTGATCGAAATAAGCCGAGGAATTACAAGGTAGTTTTATCCATCTTGATTCCCTATCATCCCGCCTTGGTCCCCGTATAATCTGCGCCCGATCCCGGCGCGGTTCCTCAGCCCTGGTCCGTCGTATGTTACTTTACCGGGCTCTTCTGGCGCATTTCGGCACGGCTCCCCCTCCGACTTCTCCATGGCTCACAAATCATCCCCTTCTGAGGAGCTCGGACGGCTCAAAATCCCCAGACTGGCTCGTCGCTGCTTCCCTTGAGCAACAGACAGCCCCAGCCGGCCGGAAAAGGCGCACCTCGCTTCTATAGCGGTCTGCTTTTATTAAGACAAAAGTTCAGGAAACAAGTTTTCCCCGGTCCAAGCCTACGGAAATCGCGTAACAACCTTCCCCGGAGGCCAGGGGGTTAGGGGCCGCCTACGCACATTGGCTTCCAGAATAAAAGGGGCTGGCGGGTACGGTGCGCCGGGCATCGGCATTCCGGGAGTAGGCGGGGGTAGGCGTACGGTATTTTAAACTCTTCGTGAGCTGTCGGACGTCCCAGCGTGAGTAATACGGGGTCGGCAACTGTCACCTATCTGGCGTGACACTCGTGCATTCAGACTCTCACACAAGATATCTTACAGCAAATATATTATTCCATTATAAACCTAAAATGGTTTCATCAAAGCGTTGTGGTAATTTGCAAACCGTGCAGACGATTTACAGGGTAATAAAACTGTTACATACATGTAAATACGTGTGCAGACTCGTCTCGAATTGAACATCTCACGCCAGCCAGCTGATCAAAGTCGGCAACCCTGATAATATCAGAGGACACCCTAGCCTATGGAATCCCCAGCAGGAAGGAGGTTGAAGGACTGTGCTGAGGGAGCGCTGCACCTCCATACCTGCCAACACTCCTGTTTTTCCCGGGTTTTGCCGTCTGTCAAGGCCATTTTCCGGCGCCCTCCCGTTTTCTTGTTTCTCCCGGGTAACTCCCAAAATTTGCATGGCCCTCAAACTTTGTTATGGATAACTTTCGTGTGTTTGATGTTACCCGAGTTGCCAGATCATGTGTGAAACACAATCTGGATACATAATTCAAATAATACATATTGCATTCCCCATTTGGTTACCGCAAACTGGCAGTTCCACAGCAAGGGATGTGCACACTTTCTGCGCAGGCCAGCTGAATGCTGAATGAATTAGCAACTCCCACCTCTTGCCCATCGAAAACAAACAAAAAAAAAACGTATTTTGAAACCTAAATGTTGGCAGGTAAGCTTAACACGCACCTAAAAAAGCTCCTTATTACAGCAAAACAAGCTAGCTGGGTCACCTGGTTAAACACCTCCACATCAGGTCCATAGCTGTGGGTGTTCAACCTGGTAAATTTAGTATGTGGCTACGTGCCTGCTCCATATTCACATGGAACAAATAAAAGTGCAAGAAGAGTTTGGCCTGCAATACATAAAACCACCAATGCACGTGTGGGAGAACATTAAACATCTGTGCTTTGCACTGTACATCATCTATCAGCCCATTTCAGTATTATGTACTAATACATTCAACATACTGTTCCCTATAAGTGCCAAAGGCCAACTACGAGTGGTCCAGCTCATATGTGATACATGTGACATGCATTCACACTGGGTCCATTCCAGAAGAGTCATGTGATCACTTTTTACCAGTTTTAATGGGATGTGACAATTCTGAGCTGGGCAAAAATGTAAGTGAGAAACATACAGTGGTACACAGATACCAAATTCCTCAGAGGAACCATCATTCTGCGATTAAAAAGTTATGCCAAGTAACATTACAATACTTATGATAATAGTTTTATATAAAGCTTCTTACAAAACTACTCATCCTAACTACGGAAGGTTCCAGAACAGGTAGTGTCTGGGGGGTTTTCCGAAGCCTGCAACCGTCCGTGGTAAACATGTACCAATAAACTCCAAATCCCACACCTGGTAGTGGTCGAGTGTGAGACGCAGTCTGAAGGCCTGGACTGACTAATACAGGCCGGAATGTGCACTGCAGTCTAAGTTGTGCTCAGTAGAACTCCCTGTATTCTTCTTCCTGTATTCCTTAGTCCATATCGTGATCAGAGACACTCTGGCGCAGATAATCTTCGTAAAGCTTCTTCTGCACAGAGAGAGGAAGGAATGAAGGCATGCCAATGCAGCACAGACAGCACAGTGCCCCCTGTAAGCGACCTTGTGTACTGCACCTTCTTATTTTTCACGACGTCCTGGACGTACTCCAGCTTCTCCTGCAGCTGCCGCTTCTGCCTGCTTGAGAGTGTTGGTCGAGTTCTGGGGCGGGCGGGGGGGCATGTAATATATACACATTATATATCGTTGACAGTATAGGAACTGTAAGGTGCTGGAGAGCGATCCAGAATGGTGATCTCTCCTTACCGGAAGAAAAGGCGAGCCAGGAGTAGCAGGGTGACAGACAGCAGGCCGAGGCCTCCGAGAAGGTACAGCTGCTGCTGGACATCCAACGACTTAAATGCTTGGGATGCAGGAGCCTGAACGAGAGAGGGAGGCAATACAGTTACACTCACGCAGCCCAGCTCCTTACCTACAGCGCCCCCTGCTGCAAGCCAGGCACTCTGCGCCCACCAGATAAAGCCAGAGAGCTGCAGTTCCGTTTGGGCCCAGCGATGCCTCCAAAAGCCCCTTGGACATGGGGCCCAGCATCAGGACTGCCAGGAGCAGCAAGGGCACGAGAAGGCCCAACAGCCCCAGGAGGCAGGCCTGGCAGCGGGCACGCCGGTTATTCATGTTGCTCTGCCTGGACAGGAGGGGTGACAGGAGCAGGTCAGAGAGGAGGGGGGGGGGGCTACTTCACCGCGCAATGAGAAGGAAGCCTGGAGCTCCTCTACCTGTCTGTCACCAGCGTGGCAGTGATGGCCTGGCTCACGGCCTCACAATCCTTCTCCAGGGAGTTGAGGGTGTTTTGCACCGTCTGGTTGATGGTCTTCTCGATGGTACGACACACTTCCTCGATCTGGTTCACACAGCGGCTGGTCTGAGGAGGCGTCCAGACAGAGTTGGGGGGGGGGGGGGGGGGGGGTGAGGACCACGCCAGTGTCTCTGGCATTAGAGAAGCTGCAGGCCTGCAAAGATGCCCCCCTACCTTGCTGGAATTGGGAATGTAGATGGTAGGCATGTCGAATCCACACTTGTTGAGTCCCGGCCTCTTGCACAGCTCCTGTACTATCTGCATCATCACCCTCTAGGGTGGAATACAGCAAAGCAAGGAAGAGGGCGGGTCCAGCGGTCACATGGTGCCCCACCCCACACAGTCCAGCCACTCACCTGCCTGTCTGACTCAGTCCCGGCCTCATCAGCCTTGCTCAGGTAGAAGCGTAACCGGTCGCCTTGTGACTCATTCAGATTCTCCACAATGTTGAGAGTGCGCTTGCACAGAGCCTGGCCCATTGGGTCGAAAAACACCAGGATGAGGTCACACAGGTTACCTGTGGGCAGACAGACCGGGGGGGGGACGGGGGGGATTACTCCATGGAATCCACCAACTCACTGTATACTTGCATAGCAACACCAGCAATAAATGCAGAGCCCTGCTGTTCTGCAAAGGGACAGTAGAGGGCACTAGAGTAAAAAATATTACAGCCAGCCTAACAGGATGAACACCTTTCGCAGACATCTAAAGCCAGGGCTGCTGACAGGATGGTCAGAGCAGGGGCAAAAAGAAGGGGCTTATTGACCCACCCAGCCAGAGTAAAGCCTGGTCCACGTCGAATGGGTACTTCATATCTCCATCAACCAGTCCGGGAGTGTCCACAAAGGTCACCAGGCTGAAGCGCTTCTGCCGGGAAGTGCAAATCTCCGTAGACAGGTACTCCGACACACCTGTGAGACATGGACGGCCATGCTGGACAGGAGGCCTCACACAACTGAGCAGGGCAGGGAAATGAAGGGCATTGAGATTAATGCCAGTCTGACCTTTGAACTCTTGCAGCGGTTTGAAGTGAGGGTACAGGTGAAGGGTCGCATTTCCCTAAAACACAACAATAACACTGTGAGCGTTAACGCCAATGGCAGCAGACTCAGCGCGGATATCCTCTGCCATGCCACCACAAGATGTCTACGTGAGCGACTTTCCTCACCGTCAGACTCTCTCTCTTGCGTCCGCTGGTGACAAAGCTGAAGCCCTGCGTCTCGATGGCAACGCCCGTCCGCTGAACGTGCTCCTCCACGTACCTGCGACAGGGTGGCCGTCAGCGCAAGGCAACAACAAACGCATGGTTGCGGGGGCTGCCCACTGTGTGCAGGACCTAACTCAGCCAGTCCATGGATGATACAGACCCTGAGAATGCTGTCCAGTTACATTCTGCAGAAAACAAGCAGGCATTATTCAGTCTTGTGGCCAATGGCAAAAAGAAGCCCCAGTTATGATTCTTGACACAAGCTGTGTGCAAAACTATCCCAAGATTCATTGCACAGATATTTAGAAGGACATGGCCTGCAGAGGCCATGTTTTTGATGGATGCATCCTCTGTCTTGGATGCAGCTATAGTGGTAAGCCTGCCCATGTGGTAGGCATGGCCGCTCCCGGAGGGCAGCACTGACTAATATCCATTACCTAACCAGCAACTCTTCTTTTTCATCCCACCCCACGCCTCCTTGGGGTTGCTCTGCTGGAACTGCTGTTCCAGCTGGTCCCTGAACCAGTTTATCCCTTTGCTAAGCTCTACCTGCACACGCTTAATCATTTAGACCTAAACACCCTCTGCTTTCTGTCCATAAAGTCCTTCAGTCCATTCGTGATGCATGGTTTGTTATTAGACACATTGTTTTTTGGGAACTTTCTATGATTATAATATTTAATGTGAAATAAGGTGGCTGAGTCCCTCAATGTGCACGCGGATATCTCACAGAACAAATCCCAGGCTGTCGTCAATAAGCTGCCGCTCTAATCTTCCTTGGCCTCCTGTGTCCACTACCTCAAAGTTGTAATTTTCTAATCCTCCCCCAACTGGAATAAGGAACCATCGGATAAACAAAGAAAATACACAAATACTGTGATCTAAAGGATAAAAGATCGATAGTAAGGATTACCAGTTGACAAAGGAGCTCTTGCCTGCAGAGTGATTACCCATCAACATGACTGTGATCTTCTTCCTGGGGGGCAGGAGGGTGACCCCCACTGACTCTGCGATCGAGATCAGCCCTGAAACGTACAACACCGCAACTAACTCGAACTTGTATTTTTAATTGTATCACGCGCCGAAAACTCTTAACGTTTGTTGAATACTCGCAGGGCACGTACATTTTAAAAGACAAGGCGTATGGGTATTAAGTCATTCATTATAAAACATAAAGCAGCTCCGGCCTAAAACTCACCACTATCGGCATCGGTGTAAATTTGATGGCACTCCCGCAGAATCCGCTCGTCGCAGGACACGCTGCCTGCCATCGACTCGGCATTTGCGGCGCTTCGACTCTTTATTTTTCCGGACATAGTAACCGTGTGATATTCAGTCACAGATATTTAAAAAAATCACTAAGTTCAAGTAATACAGAAATGTTTATTCCTTCTTCTGGCGTGTACGGAAAACGTAAATATATTTATTCAGAATGAGGTATCGAACAACTGGTTTAAATCGGCCCGGCTCCATGCAAAACGTCGGCCACGTCAACAGCAGAAATTCGCCGAGCTTTGTGGGTAATGCAGTTTAAATCCCTCCCGCTCCTTAAATCGTATCTGCACAGTTGTGTAAACATGGTCATTATGTTAAATGTTACAATATTCATATGTGTTCTGGAGATATATATATCTCACATTATTGTGGTTGCAAAACATTCACTTAGATAATATTTTCGGTCTTTCCCTGAAGTTTATGAATGTGATTGTGGTGTAAGGGTTAAGGTTTATATACTTTAACTAAAAAAAATAATAAAAACTATCTGCCAAGGTGTAAAACTAAAGTAAGACAATTTTGCTAAACCGGCCCTGGTTCTTTACATTAGTGTTATTCATATTTAACTAATATTACTATTAATGCTTTATGTCCGAATATAAGTAGTATTGGATTGTTATTGTTTTGGGACATTGTGATTGGTTTGGAGCTTAACAATTATGACTCAGTCAAAGTGAGTTTTGTGCTTTAGACCCTCAACTCGTGTTTGAAGCGAGAAGTTGCCTACGATAATTTGCATCATGAACAAACTGTAATTTAAATAAAGAGTGTCATTTAATATTTGCATGATAGTTCTCTTACAAATGTATGCCTACTGTTGGAGGTCCATGAAAGATGGCCAACTTTTTCTTGCTTTGTCAATAGCCACACTTATCCTGCGAGCAGGGTACGATCATCGCTGCACTGGGCTGACCGATCATGTCACTTTGCATGGCGTGGACATCGCACGTGTACATATCCATTGCAACAACATCCCTCAAACAGCAAACCCCTTATTCATTCGTTCGTGAATTTACACAGACTCCTGAACCCGAACCATTTCATCCTTGATTCACAATGGCTTCAGCACACTATCAAAATGCTTATCGAGGCAACTGAAGGTACTTGCAAACCTACTGTAGCATAAATATACTGTGTCTGTTCATAATTATGATCAGGTCAGCTCCACGTCCTATTCCATCGGAAAATGAGTGGATTTATTGTTTCCACGAAGGAAGCGTCGCGGATCTCTTTTGCACAGCTCGAAACAATGTAACGTGTTAAAGTCCACCCGCTGCGCGGTGTCTCCCAGCAGTAAAGCCGCCCATCACCAGCAGTCCCATGAGCAAACCCGCTCCCTTCAATGAGCCCCATCTCCGCCGCCCCACTCCTCAGTAAATCCCCTCCCGGTCGCCATCCCCCCATCCCATCCCATCCCATCCCATCCCATCCCAGCAACCCCCCCCTCATCGGTAACCCCCCCTCACTTTCCCTTTCCTCACTGTATCGCGAGACACGGAGGCTGGGGCAGCAGGCACAGAAATATTCATATTTTAACAACAACAATAACAATAAAATAATAACAAAAACAACAGCCTTGCGGTTCGTTCGGCCACCGAGAAGCGGGCGGGATACGTGGCACGACGGGCGCGAAGGGGGGGGACTGCTGGAGCAAACGAATGAAAGGCAACGATCATAAGGCTAAGTTATATTATTAATGGCCAGCTAGCGCTAGCCGCTACCAGCTAGCTGGTTAATAACGAGAGGCGAACATGGACGGGCGTTAGTGAGCTACGCGGGAAACGGCGGATCCCGGCCCCGGGGACGAGGGTGAGCACGCTTCTGCTTCGCTTTATTCGTCGCCGCCGGGCCGGTTTATCGGCTCGTTATTAGCCGCGGTTGCTTAGCAGGGTGCTAGCTAGCTAGCTATCGGGGGCTCGCTACTCAAAGGCCGCGCTGTCCGGCTCTCCACCCGGAGTCCGTACTGTACACCCCCATGTTTTCTCTCCCTTCTTCAGGTAGGTTAGGTTTCCCTCCTTACCCCCGGAGCCCCGGCCTTGAGTGTGTGCCCAGGCCGGCTCAGGGGCTGCCGTGGCCGCCCAGCCAGCCGCACACGCTCCGTCCGGCTGCGCTCCTCACTCTTAATTAAGGATAATTAAGGCGCCGGGACGCGCATCTCACAGTAGAAGCTGCATTAAATACATATTTTAGCAGAAGCCAGCAATCTGGTTGTATGGATGAACATGCAGCCGTCATATGATCCAGACGTATCTTCTTAATAAAAACCTTTTTGTATGAATAGCTTATTGTTTTTATACACGAACCATCTCAGCCTCGAAATCATATCAATGGCCATTGATTTAATTTCTGTTGTTTTGTTGTCATTTTTAGATGATCAGGATTGCTTATCATGGTTATTGGTTACCAATTAAATATTATTTACTTTGTGCAGGGTCATCTGTGTTGTAGTATTTTATACTAAGGTTATGCGTCAGTGGTTTGGGTAGAAATCCGGATTTCCGATGGCACAAATACATACGATTGTCCCGTTATGCTCTTCGAATGACAGCCTTTAGGAAGATGTTTAATTTCCAGTAAAATAAAGCCGTTTTACACAGTATGCTTGTCAATGTGTTTGTGAGATGTGTGTTAAATTTTAATAGCCAGCTGGGAGGTTGTATAAGCTGACAGCTGCTTTTATTTACTTGTGTTTCAGCGACTGGTCTGCGGGGCACTCGGTCTGCCTTAGAGGAGGGAGGCAGAGTGCAGCTCTCCCAAACGAGGCCCGTTTCCTCTCTCCCTTCCTTGGTGAGCAGGGGGGAGACTTCATGCCTGAACTTTGCATGGCTCCTCAATGACTATTGTGGCTCCTGAGCCGGTTTGGGGGTCGCTCTGTTTGACCTGTCTCTAGTACCCCTACATCAGGTCAGTGTACCGCCAGTAAAGTCAACGAGCACGTTCGATGAAGCGAGGCTGCAGTGACGTCCCTCCATCACCGGCTTCAGCCTTTAATCAAAGTCACTTGACAGAACCATGAACGGCTCGCTGCTGACACCTCCTAGCCCACGTGCCTCGAACGCCTCTCCTCTTCCCCCGTCTCCTTCTCCCTCCCCGCCTTCACCCTCGCTGCTGCCCCCACCGCCGCCCCCTCCGCCAGTGCAGTCGTCCTCGCTGTCAGACACGCCCACGCCGTCGCCATCACCGTCGCTCAGCTGGACAGACTTCTGCGAGCTCCATGCTCGCCTGGCGGCTGGCGACTTTGCCCGGCACTTCCGGGCGTTCCTCCTGGAGAACCCACACTACTCTGCAGACTCGGCTGGTGCCTTCTGCCGCCGCTTCACGGACAGGTTTGTGCGCCACTTCCAGAGCGAGCTGGAGGGCCGGGTCACACCCAAGGAGACGGGAGGCTGGGTGCCCAATTCCGATGCCACCTCTCTGGAGGAGGAGGAGCTCTCGCCCCCTTTGGTCCCGGAGACCACGCCCACCTGCCCAGTAACTCACCTGCGACCAACACCCAAGGCCCTGCCCATCAGGGTGGTACATGACGTGCGGGTGGTGGACAGATACCCCACCTCGTACCAGGACACCTACGCCCACACCCAGATCCTCCCTCCATCCTCCTCTTCCTCCTGCTCCTCCTCCATGGGTGGGAACAATGGCGGGCGGGCGGACGCGGGCATCTCGTCGAGACCGGCCCTTGGACACGTTGTGGGGAATGGAGAGGAGGAAGATGAAGGGAGCTGGGTAGGGCCAGGGGGAGATGATGCGGATGCAGAGAGGGAAGTATGCCTGGGTGGAGCCAATGCCTGTCCGTCAACGGTGACCCTGCCCCCCTCGGCATCCTCCAAGGGCAATGGCATGGTTGGCGGGAGCCACTCCAAGAGCAAGCTGAAGAAGCGCTTCTCCCTGCGGAATGTGGGCCGCAGTGTGAGGGGCAGCGTGCGTGGCATCCTGCACTGGCGCAGCTCTTCAGGGGACAGCTTGCAGACCCCCCCCAGCTCCAGCTATAGCTACACCATGGGCACCCAGGATGGCAAGAGGGGCTCCGGCTCCCAGCCGCAGACACCCAGCGCCCTGCCCGTCTCCCTCTCCCTGCCGTTGGCCATGCCGCACTCCTCCTCTTCCTCCCTGCCACCGTCCTCCTCCAGCAGCGCCACCTCCCTGTCCCTCTCGGAGGCCCGGGACCGGCGAAGGAGCAATGGAGAAAGTGGTGTGGGAGAGAGGGAGAAATGGAGCCACCGGCTGGAAAAGCTGCGGCTGTCCCGTTCACCGCCGCCGCCACTGCTGCCCACGTCATCCTCTCTGTCAACAGCTACGCCAGCGCCCGGGGGGCCCAAGAAAGCAGGCCGGCTGGTGCGGGAGGGTGGTGTCAACGTCAGCTCCTCCTCCGATGAGCTGTCCGCCCCCAGCAGCCATGGCTTTGCCGGCTTCTCCTTTGCACTGCACCACCTGCACCACGGGTCCGAGGTGTCCGGCGCCACCCAAGGCGGCACGGGGCTGCCCCTGGGGGCGGGCTGGCGGGCTGGGCGCTGGCAGAAGTGCCGCCTGGTCCTGAGGGAGTGGGAGAAGGATGGAGGCGAGCGAGGGGAGGAGTATTTCCTGGAGTTTTTCATTCCTCCAAAGGCAAGTATGAGGAGACTCTGCGGCATCAGTATCACTGTACTGAACTGTGAATTCATCCTTTTTTTGTTCAGCTTCGCTTACTCTTGTCTCGGCTACACCTAAGAAATTTTACATCCTGCTACATTAAAATGAAGTTTCACCTCCTCTCTGCTGTCCCCCCCCCACCCAAGGCCTCGAAGCCCAGGGTGACTGTTTCCTGCTCCTCCGTTCTGGATGTGAGGAGTACCACTGCCCTGGAGGTGCCTGACAAGGAGAACACGTTCCTGCTGCAGGTAGGGACCTCTCTGTATGTGCACCTTGCCTTGGCTCTGGCGCAACAATGATGTCAGAGATGTGGTGCTAGTGCAGCTCTGCCCCCACAGGTAGAGGGCGCCGTATACTACATGGTGGAGACCCGGGACGCGGGCCAGATGAAGGCCTGGCTGACTGACATCAGAAATGGCATTAGCCTGAGGTGAGGGTGCCTTGGTGAGCACAGGCCGCAGCTGGAACGAGTATAGCGCCTCCTCTTGGGGAGATGTGGGACTGACCAGGACTACTGGTTTGTCTGATGTCTCATTCCTCCCCCATCCCCCCCAGTGAGCAGGAGGACATGGAAGGCACGTGTGCACCTGTCCAGACGGAGATCAGCGGGACTCCTGAGTTCAATGACCGCCTCTCACAAGGTCAGGCACCAAGGCTGAGTAGTAGTAGGCCTCCGCTTACTTTCGCCGTCTTATTTGTATTATTCTGATACTGAGTCCGTTTAAGTACTGACGTCGTGTTTACTGTAATTGCTGTGAGCTGCATGACGCTGACAGTGTATACATTGTGTCAGTATGTTATAGGGGAGTTGGTGGTTCATCCCCAGTCCTGGAGCCCCTCCCCCCAGAACTGCCCCCACGTGCCCCTCTCGATGAATCAGAGAGCCGGCTTCTGGGTGGGGGAGGGGCCAACCTGGGCACTCCATTTGCTGAGACACCTGATGCTACAGGTAAAAATAAGCAGCTTCTCTAGTTACTTTACATTGATATCAAATACATAGCTTTCTGGTGCCATAGCTACATTAGAAAAACGTCTCATCTATTAATACTTCTCATTCAGTTAGACATATATGCTGAGATAAGAGAGGGACCCTTTAAACAGGCAATCGTGAGCAGTAAGGACAACTCCGTCCCTAGTAAAGTGATGCTGTCACCTTGTCCGTCCTCAGGCTCCTTCCTTTTCTCGGACGTGGCAGCGCCCACGCCAGAGGCCCTGGAGCATCCGCTCAGTGAGTGCCAGTGGTTCCATGGTACCCTGTCCCGGCTGCGGGCAGCCCAGCTAGTCCTGGCTGGTGGCCCCGCCAGCCACGGCGTGTTCCTGGTACGGCAGAGTGAGACCCGCCGTGGAGAATACGTCCTCACCTTCAACTTCCAGGGCAAAGCCAAGGTGAGCTGGAGGAGCTGAGGCTCATGGGAGCTGTAGTTTTCAAATGGATGGCATCACTGTGCATGTGTTTACCCTGTGCTTGATATCCCACAAATTTCCTGATGACCCTCCCCGCCCCCAGCACCTGCGTCTCTCCCTGAACGAGGACGGCCAGTGTCGGGTCCAGCACCTCTGGTTCCAGTCCATCTTTGACATGCTGGAGCACTTCCGGGTCCACCCCATCCCCTTGGAGTCTGGGGGGGCCTCTGATGTCACACTCATCAGCTTTGTGGGGGCCACCGCTATACGGCAGCCAGGTAAAGAGGTGTTTTATTTAGTGGCCCAAGAGAGAGGACATGGCTCAGTCCGTTCCATGTCTCAGGGAGCAGCGCACTTATAAAAGGGTGAAAACCCAGACTCAACAATAGGGCTGTGTGAAGGTAAATTGTGTGAGGCCATCCCATCAGACCTTTGGCAGCTGGATCAGCCCATGTTAATGCCATTGTCTGTCTTACCTATGGCACCGACATGTTTCCTCAGTCCCATCATGCTTTGCAGTTGTGTACTTGGCGAGTCACACTGACACACATTGAGTGGAGGTCACGCCCAGCCTCTGTGTCCTGTTCCAGTTTTTCTTTTGATCTCGCTAGTGTGCTGTGTGAATCTTTGTAATCGTTGCTGAGTTGCTAAGCTTCTTTGATGTGTCTATGCTATAGCTGTTGCTGCACCTGTATTAGGCTGCACAAGGTAGCAAGCTGACCTCACTAAAATCGCCCTGTCAGCATGATGGTCCTTCTCATGCTTCCTGTTGGATTTCGTTTGGCTTGCCCTCTCAGTCCTCACCCCTAACAGCTTAGGAGCTGCCACCTTCCCCTTAGCCCCTTACCCTGCCCCCACGCATTTCAGAGCTCTGATTGGCTGTCTCTGTTGTTGTTTGTCGTTGGGTCATCTTCGCAGGCCGGGACAGGGCAGGCAGCAGGCCCACAGTCTGTGATGTCATCACCCCGCGCCACCCCGATTCTCCATCAACCCCCATCTCTGACTGTGTGTAAGTGAGACCAGACACAACAAGAGGAGGGCAAGAGGAGAGGACAATAGAGTGGTACAGGGACAAAAGGGAGCAGGGGCTTATGGGATTGATAGACTGAAGATGTGGAGAGATTGAGAAATGCAGCCGGAGAGCTGGGGTTCAGCACAGAAGATGAGGCAGGGGGCCTGGGCAGCCTGAAACCTTCCCTGTCATATGTGGCCCCCTGCTATCGGACCCATATAACTGACTCTGCATGACTCCAATGAAATATACAGCAACTCTGACCATGAATTAATTGTGATAATAATATTCATAATATTCAAAAGTGAGGGAGGAAATTAGTGAAGAAGGACAAATGGTGCCAAGAGCAGTAGGCAGGTAAGGTAGAGTCAAAGAGACAAAGCAGGAGATGATCAAAGCGGCTGACAGAGAGGAAGAAGAGAAGAGGAGGGCTGTGATCACTAAGCATAGTGTGCGAGTGGGGAGACAGACCATCCAATCACCATAGACTGCTGACGGCCTGCACTTCTCCTTCATTCCATACGCATGTTATTCTCGACAGAAGCAGCAGTGGTGTTTTCCACAGAGCTCCGCTTTCTGCCATGAGACAGTAGCAGTTGCTGCCCTTACCTCATATTCCCGTTAAAGCACAGTCACCCATAGCTGACAGAGACAGGAAGTGAGGTAGTGATGACAGGTAGGCCGGGCACCACTCCACAAGCCAGCCAGGTCCTGGAGCACTGCACCTGAGGGACCCCCTGGCACACGACTCTAGTTGCAAGCCGGTAAATGTGCTTCGTCACACTTGTGCTTTTCACATTTGCTTATTTCACCGTTGACACGGCCCGCGAAGAAGCTTAGCCACACAGGAGGGTACGGCCTATGTTTAGCTCTGTAGGCTACTGAAAGCACGGCCCTCACTCCCTCCCGCCTGCCACATTGTATCAGGCCATAGCCTTCATCCTCTCACTTTCTCAGTCATTTCCTGCTCTGGATTCCCCATTATTTTGGTCCAGTTTCTTTTTTAAATCTCTCCCTACTTTTTCATTACTACGCCAGGTGTTATGTCTTTATTACGGCTTTTCTCTCTCTCTCTCTCTCTCTCTCTCTCTCTCTCTCGCTTTCT
>JAODLC010000049.1:4372092-4384084 GCA_026781145.1 Hippopotamyrus pictus
GTATCTCGTCAATTCTCTAAGTCGTCACTTTTAAGCTGGTCCCGCGAGTGTCGACTTAGACCGGTTTTACTGTATGTGTCCAAGACTGTTTATTTAGGATCAGCGCTGGGAATTTGAGCATCAGGGAGATTACCTTGCACACTCAAATTATTGCCAATCATTACATTTGTATTTTGGTAATTGAAATAGACCTACACAAAATTGCTTTAGTTTAGCCTAGTTCTGCAGGGTTGATGTAATAAACTCAAATTTAGTCGCAACCCCACTAGTTGCTCACTAGTCTAAGTGCATAAACCGCAACCTATGACCAGATTCAAAGAATAAATGATTTCATTAAGCATTCAAAGATCCGACCATAGGCTACAGCGCACACTCAATACTGGATAGTCACAACACTGAGCAGAATGCACATTACGTCCTGTGGCCTGTACTACAAAGAGGGGTTACTGGCTTATCGGGTAACTTTGCGAGTAACTTGATGATGTGAGCTGTAACTTCGCGATTAACCCGTACTACGAAAGGTGGGTAGGTTTTACTTGAGGCATGCTGCTATGGCAATTTACGCTAAGTCTCAAACCTGCTCCGAGCAGTTTATGTTCTTGGTTAAGTTGAGGTTTCTGCGTAAGCCAGTCCTATATGAGCACCGCCCATCCAACTACAATTTCTCCGTAGACAATGCCGGTGTTCTGTAGAGATGAGCTACTTTGTCAAGTTAGGCTACCGAAGTGCTAATCGATAGCCCTAACCCTTACCCGAACCACTAAAACCTAACCCTATCCTAAGATGGTGGAACTGCACATGCGCAGAAAGGCTCGATAGTACGTCTCGGTAGGTATCTCAACTCGTCAGAACACCAGCATACCTGGATGATCCATATGACATTAGCGTGAATTGTGACAGGCTCTCTCTGCAGGATGAGAGTTTTTAGAGACTGCCAGAATCCTCTGGCATACCCAGACAATATTCTCCATGAAAGGTAATTTGTTACCTTTGTCAGTTGATCAGTCCAGATGTCTTTAATTCCACTCGCCGTAGCAATGCCCTCACGATCGAGCAGACAGTATGCTTTGCGCTGTGATATTTTGCCAGTGGCCAGTTTATGTTTTCCATAGGTGATGCTGAACATCTGAGCAAGAATACTGTTTGCCGTGCGGTTCGCAAAGTGATGCTTGCTCTATCTAAACTGTTGGAAGCATTTGTGGTTTTCCCTGGTCATTTAAGTGCTCTGCGGAATAAAGAAGGGTTTCATAGGAATCATCGTTTGCACACACATCCCAATTAGTTACCACACGTCTACCTTAGGTTCACCTTCTCTTCACTTATTGGAGTCACATAATGTGGTGGGTTGGAATTTGTTAGTTTCTTGTGTAACATATATTTGTTACGACTGATCTACTATTTTGATAGTATCGCACTTTAAAGAAAAATTTGACAGGTTCCTAGTTGTTTTCTCACTACACATATGCTTCTGTTTTGTGTTGTTGTAAATCATTTGTTTGTTAAACAATGGCTCACCTTCTATTAAGTGTAATATTAACAGACACCTTTTTCTTATTAGCTGTAAAACATAGAAACACTATTAAATATTTCATAATGAGTAGAAATATAAATACATAGCCCTACCACTTGACATGATGTTTTTATATTTCATCTTGACTTGCTGCCACGTATGCTTTCCACTACAATTGGTTTTGAAATCGGATCAGTTATTGTTAACATTAGGTTTACATTATGAGTAACATTACAGTAATGGAACTTCAGGGAGCATTACATTACTTAACAGCAAGTAATAGGTGACTTCTGAATTGTGTCACATCCGTTAGCCTCTGTAAATATTAACAGTATTTCAATTCTTTTCAGAAAACACTTCATTGTCTAATACTCGGTCGTGAGATATTTTAGACAACGTTTTATAACCTTGAAAATGTACAGTGGTATTGGACTTTCCTTACAGCGTTGATTTAAACTCCTCATAACCCTGCATAATCAGCATGCAGTCTTCCTCCGTGAAACATGGAGATCGTGCCATGAGTCAAACGGTGACTTGCACTGCCAAACGTGCTCCATTTATGTGAACGCGCACAAACTCCAATGCAGTTAACACCGATGTAACAAATCAACTTCTTAACTGGTGTCGTAGTATTGATTAGCACCAATTGAGACAACCCGGTTTTATCAACTCCGCGTTCGCAAATTGACTCCGGGTTAAATCTGATTTGGTTAAACTCCCTTCGTAGTACAGGCCACAGGAGCAGACTAGCCCAAAATAAACAAAACACCTCAAACTAAAAAAAGGTACCCCTTTACCTAACCCACATGAGTACATAAAAAAACTTACCTATCTCCCCAACTAGCCCCAAAACAGTAAAAAAAAAAAACAAACAAACATAAAAGCATCACACTCCCTACTTCCCCAGCTACTCAAAGTGGACACAGATATTTACAGGCTATTTACAAAAGCCAAATCCAAAGTAACCAAATCCAAGAAGGGCTAAGAAAATCAATGGCCAAACAGCAACAGGAGTCAAGCACGAGTATCAGCAGCACAAGTCCTCAGAATATATAGCAACACAAAGCAATGACCTACTTGTTCTTGTCTGGACAGGCCTCTGAAACCAGCCAATCAGAATGGAGATGTATAACATATAATAGTGGGTGGAGCCAAGAACACAACAATACACTCAAGGAAACATCCACCCAATCCACCCAAACTACACCTGAGAGGGGCCATAACATGCTACACACTCAATAAGTACAAGGTTCAAATAAATGCACTTGTCAGGAAATCTCACCATTGCACACAACAGAGCAAACTGCAAATTCACACAGCACAACCCAGCATTAAAGCACATCACCTTGTCTGCCCTCCATAAGTGGAGTTGCATAAGTGGATGTTTGCACTTGGGGGGCAGAAAAACTGCATCTTGCTTACCTTGTGTGTTAACATACATCTCTGATGTACACATAACTTTTTCAGTCTACCTATAGAGTACCAACAAGCCACTTATGCAAAGGTGCAAAGTGCCAGCAGAGAACATGTGTAATGCTGCTCTTTCCAATTATATAATCATCCCCCCAAACTCCACCCATGCTGCACTCCCTGATATTACAGAACAGTCACAGAACACACACACAGAGACCTGTAATCATATCTTTGTGGGGACCACTCATTTATTTCTATGGGAAAAATGCTAACGCTAACTATGACAACCTTAACCCCTAACCATAACCATAAGTAACCAAACAAAATACACAAGAGTTTTTGCATTTTAGTTTTTTGACTGCAGTCATGAATTTTCAGAAAATTGAGTTTTCCTTTGAGGGCAGGAAACTACTCCCCATAAGGTCAAAAAACCAGGCATTCAACACATTGTGAGGATATTTGGTCCCCACAAGTCCCCATTAGATAAGGTATATGTGGACCACACACACTTTATTTTTAAGCACCGCCTCTGTTGGACAAGACCCCCCTTCCTATGGAGTTCTAGGATATTCCAGCCAGGTAAGACGTCATAGTACAGCATACCAACCTAAAGGGGATTTAAACAGGTCACTGCATTTGAGGTGAGTGGTTACACTTAAAAGGATCCTGTCCTAAGCCACGACCTTCCACAAGCTCCACAAACTACAGTAAATTACTCCCTTACTCCAAAGAGACTGTCAAGCTGTACCCCAAGGAGTCACCACCACAATCCTTATTTTCCCAATCCTCCATCTCCCCAGCTTAAAAAAACTCCCCTCTAAACACCTATAGGTGAAAACGATCGTGCGCAAGCAATCAGTCGCTTGCAACACGTAACAGAAAACTATATAGCAATTAATGAGTTCCTCCCAGGTCCATCACAATACATTTTCAAACTTACTAAACTATTTTTAAAGAAATATTTTCATACGCCAGTATGAAATCATATTTGTTCTGTAGGTTTCACATATAGGCAAGGAATTAAACATACATTACATTTAATCAGCTGTGAGTACTATGAGAAATGCAAAACGCAAAACTTGCTATAAAAACACATGCCCGGGATTGACCTCGCCTACGGAAGGCGTCACCAGTCGCGTGGGCGATCGCACCGGAAGCGGCTTTGTGCGTCATTAAATACACCGGAAGTGTTTCAGTTTGGTGTGTTTCATTGTTGCCTTATGTCAGCTTTTATTTAGGACGATAAAAATGACTAAATTGCAGCTCTTAAGACAATACTTAACGGAGCGCCTGATGGAGGCCGTACGGGAAATCCTCGAAGTGGTTGGAGACACGGTGTCAGAATACCAGGAGGAAACGGCCAGGGCGCAGCGGGAGAACGAGAGCCTTAGGCGGAGACTCAGGGAGGTGGTGTTGGTGGCCGAAGCGCCCTGGGCGGGTGAGAGCCTCCTTCCCTCCCGCGCCCCTGCGCCTCATCCCCTGCCATGACTCTTTTATTTGACAAGCGGCCAGCAGTCGTTAGCAGCGGATCTAGCTGCCGTCTATTTTGCGAGCGATCTTTGAGACCGATGAAACAGGCTGTTAGTTTTCTGTTTACCACCTCCGCTGCCAGCTCCTTTTAAACGAATGATCAAAAACATAATTCCCCATAACTGCTCGAATATTTGTAGGACATTTGTCTTATTAGCGTTATAATTGCACGGCGTAGCAGTCTTTAAAATGACAATTACTGAAAACAAAGATTAAGTCATGAATTATGATGGAATTAATCGTATGACAAATAGTAATAAAAAAAATCTCCCCTTTCCTGGGTATAAACATACAGTTTCTGAATGTCTGCCTTTCGTGAATTTCATTTGACTGTGACAGTAAAATTTAGTTGTTTTTTTTTCTTTTTTGTAGTAACTGAAAGTCGTGTTTGTTTGTGTCTCCCCTCCCTCTCAGGAGATGTGCAGTCTGTTGCTGTCCCCATTTCTGGAGGGAGGTCCCCAGCAGATCAGGAGCTGGGTGGGCAAGAATGGAGCCCGCATCTCGGACAGGACGCAGAGACTGCTCCCACTGAAGATCGCTGCAGATCTGAAAAGATGGGGGAGGAGCATGGGGGGTCGCAGCCGGTCTGTGTGGTGGAGACGGACCCTGAGGGTTCAGCACAAGGACTGAAAAAGCTGGCACTAGAGATTGCCCTGTCAGTGGTCTCGCCTCTGGACGCCTGTGCTGAGCCAAATGCCACACAGACGGTAAAGAATACGGTCACTGAGGCGCTGATCGTTGGGCCCGCAGAGCAGGAAGCACCCAGCTTGCGACCCGATCAAGTCAAAACTGAGCCTGGTGAAGTGGACCTTAAGTCTGAGCAGCCTGCAGATCTAGGTCACAGTCCAAAAGTGCAAGATACCCTGGGTGAAGCAAGCGTGGGGGTCCCATCCGATGTCCCAGTTACTGGGGATGTAGATGAGTGTAATTCCCAAGAAGCCGAATGCAGGTCAAACGAGCCCCTGAATGAGAATTATTTTGTTAGTTATGTGGGAGAAAAACAGCACTGCTGTTTCTACTGTGGAAAGTTCTTTAGTCAGATCTGCAATCTAAAAACACATCTGCAGATACACAGTGGCGAAAGGCCCTACAGTTGCAACTGGTGTGGTAAGTCATTTACTCAGTCTGCAGATCTACGGAGGCACCAGCGAATCCACACGGGGGAAAAACCGCATCGATGCACATGGTGCGAGAAAAGTTTCACTCAAATAGGAAACCTCAAAAGGCACTTGCGCATTCACACCGGTGAGAGACCTTACCGCTGCACCTTGTGTGGGAAGACTTTCAATGATGGAGATACACTGAAGAAACACAAACGAATCCACACCGGGGAGAGACCTTTCTACTGCACGCACTGCTCGAAGACATTCACAGTAGCGAGCAGCCTTCACAATCATTTCAAAAACCACTTGATGGAAAATAACCAGCACATGTAAGAACAATGTAATAGTGTGCGGCCAGTCAAATGTTTACCTGCATTTGAGGATTATGATTGTTAATAATCGCAATCATTGTTCTCTAGGTCCATGAACACAAGTGATATCTCCTTGGTACAGCACATAAAGGTACATTTCAAACTATCTGCTTTGCTGTTTAAGATGAGACATTCACAAAGTCCTCTTATTTAAGCATGACATAACATATTTTATAATATCTTATAATAAAATATGTTAGGAGTTTAATAATCATCATTTAACATGTTTGTAGGTCAGAACTAAATTGCTTAAGCTCATGTTGCATCCTTTTTGTCCCTCTTCTAAGCCTACTTCAGCCCAACACACTTTGGCTACATCCAGCCCTACATAACCAAGTGAGTCATCAAGGGTGTGGCTTGGACAGCACATGTGTCCCTTAGGTAAGTGAGGGAGCAGGCCAGTCAGCTTGAGCCCCAGCAAAAGCATGGTCAGGCTGCCTGAAGTGTCTGTGTCTCTCTCCCTCGCTCCTGCAGCTTAGGGGAGATTGACTGAGAAGCTGGAGACCAGCAACAGGTGGCCATATGTCACGGAGTCCGTAGTGACTAGTGTCAGAAGTTTGGGGAGGCAGCATGCGCCCAGACGGACTGGGTTCTCGTCGCAGAGTCATTAAGAGTCGTGGGCCCTGACTCCATCCAGCCAATACAACATTTGCTCCCTCATGAGATGTTTAACCATCTTTTGTAAATTACAGGAACTGCTGAACTTGTGTTCTCTCTGTCTTGTGAATCATTTTGATCTCATTCTGAATTGGCGGGTGTCACCCTTTAATTGGAATAACAATATATGTTTGCTGCTGTAACATTCACAGACTTGGAAATATGTTAGATCAGAGTGGATTGTGCCGAGTAGTTGTAATGAATGTGGCTTGGGTTTTTTCCCCTGATCACAGCACAGTGCAGGCTTCGTTAGGCTATTAGGCATCTGTGTGGGTGATCCTTCGTAATAAGTTTTTTTCCCCATTTTTTTTCTGAAAAGCTGCAGTCAGTTCTCTAAAATAAATGCTCTTTATCTCAGTGGCAATTTTACAGTAACACAACTGCATGATTAGCCTCTATCTGTTTATGCAGCAATAAAGACTAAAAATAGATGAGTGCTTCTTGTCCAGGGCCTCTTTCTCATGTGACGGTTCTGTCTTCTCTCCCTCAGCACAGCACAGGAGACCACTTTTGATGTGAGTTCTAGCAGCCGTATTTAACTTCCAGACTTGGGCAGTGTGCAGAAGCTGAATGCTGTATGTTAGAATGTCTTAGTGTGTGGTGGTGATTGCGGATTGCAATTAAAGCTTGTTGTGGCTACACGGTCCCTGTCTTTCAGGGCTGGCCCTGGTTCCATTAGGGTCTGCAGGTGTCCCAGCCCTATTTTAAACAGTTCGCTGTACTTTATAAGGGGGGCTAAGGGCAATAAGTAGTGCAGCTGAACGTGCAAGTGCTTAAGTGGTCACCTGAGGGCACTGCTGCCCCCAGGAGCCTAATTTATATCCAGACTGGGAACAAACATTGAATGGGGAGGTGAGTAGAAGATCAGGTGCTCAGGATTTTATTCAGCTTTTCATTACAAGTTATTTTAACAGGGACACAGTTCTTTTTAAAAAATGAATACAGGGCTGTCAACTTTGGTCAGCCGGCTGGCGTGAGATTTTCGATTTCAGACACAAGTCCGCACACGCATTTACACCTATGTGACAGTTTTATTACCTTGTAAATAATCTGTAGGGTTTGCAAACTACCCCAACGCTTTTGATGCAGCAAACTTTAGGTTTATAATGTAATAATATAAATTTGCCGTGAGATTTCTTGCGCGAGCGTGAGAGTCGGTAAGCGTGAGTGTCACGCCAGATGCGCGAGAGTTGGCAGCCCTGTGAATATAAACCAAATGCAGTTTCACTTCACAGCATGAGTGGAACGTAATGCATCCATATCGTGGTACAACAGCCGTAAAAGAGAACTAACCACACACAGATTTTCACGTATCCTCCTAATGAAAATTTAGAAAGCGGCAGCGCTGAAGGCTTTTCTAAACTGAATGTGCTGTAAGTATAGTGGTGGAGATGTCAGGTAACTAGTTTAACATGTATTACGGTAACGAGAAGTTGAGTCCCGCCTTCGCCACGTCACGTGACCAGGAAGCGGGACACAAAAAAACTTGTCTGCTGCTCGACTTCTGGGGGTTTTGAAAGCTGGAGAAGCGTCATGACTAAACTGCAGCTTTTGAATGATTATTTGACCGAGCGCCTAATGGCTGCCGTACGGGAGATACTGGAGGTGGTGGGGAGTACGGTGCTGGAATATGAGGAGGAAAGCGCCCGGGCGCAGCGGGAAATCGAGCTGTTGCGGCGGAGGCTGCGGGACGCCGGAGCGGAAGCACCAGTTTGGCCCGGTGGGTGAAGTTAACCGCTCTTTAACCTGTACTTTACGGCTGTGTGTCATGCCTAAATTACTTTAATAGTAATTTCCAGCCCGGTCGTGCAAAGCTAACAATGTATCTGTCTAATTAGCACCTTGTCCATGTACTCCGGTCATTCTCTCTTGAGGATTTCATGTGTATATTTCCCTCTTCTGGCGTTCTTTCGGCGCTGTAGGGAACGGTCGGAAGCCTGTTGTTTAAACCGCGTTTTAAAAATTATGCAAGTTATCTTTAATGCACGGTTTAGTGTGCAACAGGGGCGGATCTCAGGTGTTACCGTGGCAACCCCTGTTGCCACCCTACATCAAAATATTAAAAAGGAAATATGCATTATTTTATTGTCTCAGCGGAACCACAGAACAGACAGGGTCCGGTGCGTTCACCAAAAATATAGCTGGTCCCTCGTGGCCACCACAACCAAAATTTTTAGCAGAAGCCACCGATGTGCAACTTACTATTCGACGTGCAACCCAGGCTTATCAAATAAGCAGCCTTATTTCTGGGTCGAGCTATAAGAATAATGTTTTTCAAACGAAAAAAAAATGTCCACCTTTTCTCACACATCGCAGTCTGTCACAGAAATCTTTGTGATGCCTTGACATGTAACTCAGGCTTGCAACTGATTAATAAAGCTGGACCACAGGTCTTGATATTAGGGGGAAGCACACAAAAGTACTGGAAGAACCAATGTCGAAGGAGAGAGTTCGGTTTGGTGGGAGGCATAATTAAATAATATAAATGCAAAGGTCTACTTGGATGACGAATGAAGCCAAATTAAATATTGGGGGATGGGGGCTGTACAAGTCCTCACAATCCCCTTGGTTCTTACACCCCTGGGAAGAACGTGCAGTTTTCACACAATGATTGGGACTTCGGACTAGCTACTCTGGTGGATTAAAGCTGGAATGCTGCCTGTTGAGCCACCATACTGATGTGAATATGCTTAAAAAAATAAATGAACTTGTGTGTGAGTGTGCCCTGCGATGGATTGGCGCCCCATCCTGGGTTGTTCCCTGCCTTGCGCCCATAGCCTCCTGGATAGGCTGCGGACCCCCGTGACCCTGAATACAAGTGGTTTCAGAAAATGAATGGATGGAAAATAAATAAAAAACACTTAAGTTGCCAAGTTGTTTTAAATTCAGATCAACTCAATTGACTGTAATATACTGCCTTTCACAACAGAGTTGGCCCAAGGTGCATTCCTGCATCATTTGTGTGGGATAATTCGAAAACGGGGAACAGGGAAGATAACAAATTGAAAGAAAGAATGCCAGATGACAGCTAAGGAGGGGAACCAAAAACTCCCAAGAAGGGGGTAAAAAAAAAGCCTCTGGGGGTCCAAGGTCAACTGGCTGCCCAACCCCCCCCCCCCCCAAGGTATGCTGACATTATAGAAAAAGAAAGAGTGGGCTTGCATTTTTACATTATGCATATGCTGCTGTTCTTTCTTTCTAGAAGCTTCACAACCAATAGAGAACCTTGAGCCCGAAGCAGTGTCCCCCACTGAGCCGGAGCTGGATGGGCAGGACTGGAGCCTCCAGAGGGAGATTTCTCCCAGTGAGGAGAAGCTCTGCGTCGGGCAGAGGCAGCAGGAGGCCAGCATGCAGTGTCTGCCGTTTACGCCACCTGGCCTGAAGAGTGACCACGACCAGGACTCGGAGCTGCCCGAACTTTTCAAAGTACAGATCGAGAGTCCCACAGAGGAGCCGCATGTGGCAGATATGGAGCCTGACCTTGTTAAAAAAGAAGCCGATGGGCCCAGCTACAGTGAGTCACAGCAGCGAGCTGACTCGGTGTGGGCCAGTGACTCGCGGGCGCAAATGCGGGAGCCGCCATCAGTGAACCTGAGGCAGCTCCCAGGGAAGCGGACTCATTCCTGCCCACAGTGCGGGAAGACCTTCTGCCACATGTCCCGGCTGAAGATACATCTGCGAATTCACACGGGAGAGAAACCATACAGCTGCGCCCTGTGCGGCAAACGCTTCAATAACGACGGCACGCTCAAGAACCACCAGAGGGTCCACACGCAAGTGCGGCTCTACAGCTGCACACAGTGTGGCATGAGGTTTAAGGATGCCTACACCTGCAAGAAGCACCAGAAGGTCCACACGGGACTGCAGTCGTACTGCTGCCCCCTCTGTGGGCTGCAGCTTAATGATGCAGCCAGTCTACAAAATCATCAAAGAATCCACATGGAAGAAAGGCCATACTGCTGCACTTTCTGTGGGAAGCAGTTCATGGCCTTAGGCAAACTGAATAAGCACCTGAAAAGTCACACCAGAGAGACGACATACAGCTGAACCCTCTGTATTCAGTTATGGTGGCTTCAAAGCTTGTTTTTTTTGTCTTCAAATTAAGACGTAATAATTTATGCTACACAGAAGTATGGCACCTTTCCAGCATTCTGCCTTCCTAACATGGGAAGTGAGTGTGCATATATTACTGTTTTTATGGTGTTACTGGAAGTACGGAGCTCCCAGAACACAGTGGGAAGTCTTGCTTTTTGCAAAAATGATGGGAGGTGCACTGGTTCTCGGGTGTCTTGTCTTTGTAACCAGCCCTGCTGCCTTTGGAAATCCTCCACCTTTGCCGTTTTCTTGAGCTTTAAACTTTCTTGCTTATTGAACATAATTATACATTATGTTGTCAGGATTTGTCTTTCTCTGAGTGGGGCCATTGGCAGATCCGTCCCTCCATCCTGATACTGGACTGGTACTGTTAAGTAAAGCTTGAGCGACGTGTAGCATCTGCCAGTGGGGCGCGTTGCGATGGCCAGTGCCCAGTTTCGCCTAATCTGACTGAAGGCAGTTTCAAAGGATGGTGATTCGGTTGCCTGTATCACGAAGCAGGATTTCTTGCTTAGCCGGATAACATGTTGGATTTAAGGTATCCCAGTTTAAATAGACTTTATCTTTGTTCATCTACATTTACCCCAGACTACTTTAAATCTAACGGGGTATGCGGCTTAGCAAGGAATACTGCTCTGTGATACAGGTCCCAGGATACTCCATCGCATGCTGACTGACTTTACAAATGTAATGTTTCCCTGAATGCTGGCGAATCTTTTTTCCCCCCTCAAATGACTCATTTCAGAGGAGCTGCAGGGAGAGAGACAGAAGCTGAACTGAAATCCTGTGCATTAGTGTTTCACCATAAACGATAACTTACTTTGGTAGTAGAGGAGTTCAGCACACAGAAAACCCACAAAGACGGCAGTTTTTACTTCTGGTGAATCAGCCGGTACACAGCAGACGCTGTGGTTACTCACCTCGGCAACACGAGTTGCATTCACCTTCTTATTGTTGTGGGTGAATGATCTGTCTGCTGAACTGGGTAACTGTGATTAAAAAGTACGACTTAATTACAATGAAGAAATCAGTATTTAAGAAATGGGAATCCCCTTCAGGGAGAACCCCAGCCCCGTACCCTATGTTCCCAGGGAGAAGCTCCAGGCCCTTCTGCAACCCTGACCAGCCGTGAGATGGATGGGTGAATGAATGAATGAATGAATGAAGTTTTTACCCTTATGGTTTTCTACACTCACCTAAAGGATTATTAGGAACACCATACTAATACGGTGTTTAACCCCCTTTCGCCTTCAGAACTGCCTTAATTCTACGTGGCATTGATTCAACAAGGTGCTGAAAGCATTCTTTAGAAA
>JAODLC010000049.1:4392059-4402618 GCA_026781145.1 Hippopotamyrus pictus
TAATCAAATTGCAACTTTTGAAAATTTTGATTAGCAAAACTGCTAATCAAGTTGAAAATCTTATTTGGAACCCTGGGCTTGGCAGTTTTTGAATTTACGTTGAATGTGATTTTTGTTTTGGATTTGAGAAAATATCACGACTTTTATGGTGTGGACATGTTTACGTGTTTCAATGAGCAGTGTGATCTGAAGCTTGATCTCCTGTTGGGACTAACAGGACTGTGGAAAAATAGAACACTGGAAGTGATCTCCCTGCTGTTTGGAGATGCTGTTATTCTCTTAGTTTCATCCAATCTGAGGTTGGGTAGCATGCATTGGCACAGAACATTGCTGCACCCGCCACACAACAAAACACCTTAGGCTCCCGGTTGACAACCCCCAGGCTGACACGCAGTCCAGTGAAGATCCTGTGAGCCAGATCACCCTCAGGGAATCGCATCACATGACCATAGTGCCATAGGTAACATTCACTCATAATGCAGGTAATATGCCTCATTCAGGACTCCCTAAGCAACCACTTGTTCGATACAAAGTCAAACCAGAGGTAACCAAGAATTCTTTGAAGAGAGACAGTACCAAAGGAGTCCAGTCTCAGGTCATGCAATGGAGCATCCATGTCTCGCAGCCATACAGGCAAACAGGAAGCACCAAGACTCTAAAGACTTAGATCTTCATCCTATTGGGACCACCACACATCCCTTTCCAGGGACCTCATGACCCCCATGCTCTCCCAGTCCATCTACTGACTTCAAAGGAAGAGTCACCAGAGACATGAAAGTCACTACTGAGGTAAGTGAACCTCTCAACGCGGTCGACGTTCTCTCCACAGACAGACACTGCTGATGGCTGTGCCCAAGAGGTCATTAATGGCCTGAATCTTGTTTTTTTTCAGTACACTTGCAAACCCAGACACTCAGACTCCTTGCTCAGTCTCTCGAGAGTCCCTATAAGAGCCTCAGGTTGGGAAACTCAAGATCAATGACTCTTTCTTCAGATTCCCCACAGCTGCTGGACCCTATGGCCCTGCCTAACACCCAGTCCATGCCAGCACTAAACAGAGTAGGAGCAAGAACACACCCCTGATGAACCCCAGAATCTACTGGGAAGAGCAGAGGTTCTGGCTCCACTCTGCACTGCATTCACAGTACCAGTGTACAAGCTGGCCATGATGTACAGCTACTTCGTGGGATCCTGAGAACTCTTAGGATGTCCCATGGGGCAGCTCAATCAACTGAGTCAAACACTTTATAAAAATCAACAAAGACTGCAAATAAACTGCTAATATTTGCATTTGTGCTCAATGAGACCACACAGTGCCAAGATGTGCTCTATGGTAGACTTCTTATGCGTAAGACTGCTCCGGTTGCTGGTAGATCAGCAGCAGGTCAAGGATCCTACTGAGGATGACCCTAGCAAGGACTTTACCCAGCACTGACAGCAGTGTTATCGCCCTGTAGCTGCTACAATCCAGAAAATTACCCTTCCCTTTCCAAAAAGGGACAAGAAGTTTTGATCTTCAGTCAGCTGGAATGATGTTTGTCTCCAAAATGGAAGCAAAGATTGCTTGTAATCTTCACAGCCAATCAGAGGATCAGCCTGACGAACTGTGGATCCAGAGATGTCCAAAGTCCTAGCTGGAGAATCAGCTTCAAACAGCTGCTCAAAGTAGCCACCCCAGAGGGACACAACTGCAGTGTCACTGTAAGGACAGTTCCATCACCTGTCCTGACTGTGACTCTCTGAGGAGCGGATTTGGAAGTGCTTCGATTCTTTTGTAAGCAGGATGTGGGTCGCTAGACCGTCGACAATGTGTCATTTGCTCACATATCACTCTAACAAATGCCTCTTTATCTTCATAGCTGTCCTTCTCAGTTCCTGGTTCAGACTGGAGTTGACATCGAGCTGTACGCTGCGAGTCCTGTCGATAATATCCATGGTGCCCTGCGAGATGAAATACCTCCTTCTGGGAATACTGGCAACACCAACACAACACTCAGCAACCTTCAGGATCTTGTCATAGAATGTCTCCCACATTACATTAGAATTGGCAGTCACACTCAAGTCTGCAAATTCCTCACACAAAACACCATGCAATCTCATTAGAAACAGCCTGAACTTGGAGTCTGGCCAGGTCCAGCATCATTCGCTAGTAGGTAGTAGCCTACTGAACCTAAGCTGAATATTCAGAGTGGCAACAACAAGCCTGTGGTCAGAATTTATAAACTGGGCACTTCTGTAGACTCTGTAGTTCTGCAGGAGCCTCCAGCGTCTGCCTACGAGGATGCGATCGATCTCCTTCACCGCTCCACCAGGCCATGGCTCTTTTAGTTGAGTGGGAGTATCTCCTCTAAGTGAAGGAGTTCACAAATGATGCAGTCGTCAGGTGAGAATTATGGCTGACCAGTCTCTCTGCTTCATCTATGGTCATGAGCTGTGGGTAATGACTAAAATAATCTGGTCATGAGTACAAGCAGCCAAAATGAGGTTTCTTCACAGGGATACTGGTCCATGATGGGATGGATCAAAAGGAGCCAGCTCTGGTATTTTGGGCAGACCATAAGAATGTTGCCTTTTTGGTTCCCAGAGGAACTGTTCCAAGCACGTCTTCCTGGGAAGAAGCCCCAGGGCCAAGCTGGGACACACTGGAGGGGCCACATCTCCCAGCTGGCTTAGAAATGCCTGGGACTGTCTGTGGCCATGGAAAGAGATGCGGGCTGAGTGGTCAGAGTGATCTGCACCCTATTCTTACCTTTCTCTTTCATATCAGCAAACTGAACCTGGTAGCACATAAAACGAATGAAGCGGAATGAAGAGGGAGAAACACAAATGTTGTGATGCCGGCTGGGAATACCATGGTCACACCACCTGCCGAAACACGGCCCAGCTGCCTCTTTCATGCTGGGGCGCCAGAGCATTGAAGCGTTGGATCATTGGAGTGTTGGATTATTTGAGTGTTGGGGAGCTGGAGCATTGGACTGCTGGAGAGTTGGACCCCTGGAGTATTGCAGTGTTGGAGTGTTGGACCATTGGAATGATGGAGGCTTTGATTGTTGGAGTGTTGGAGTGTCATAGCCTCGCATGACCCTCACAATCCTCAGAACTGAGCTGAACCATAGAGGTGACTCTGCAGTTATTAATGCGCTGATTAACTGTTTTACCACGAACAGGGAGAGTTCATAGCTGCACATGAGCAGCGACAGCGTGTTACTGTGTCAGCGTGTGATGGATCTAACCACAGACGAGCTGATAGATCACAGCTCCTTGACCTTTAGGGAAAGAGGCCATTTATAATACCAGCTGACAGCTACGAGGTGCCAGGAAAGGCTCTGAATCCCTCACCCCCCGCCCACCCCCAGTGCCTTCCATGCACTTAAACACGCCTACAGGCCTCTTCATGAAGCGAGGTAGTGAAAAAACTCACCTGCAAGATGTGGCAGTAAAAGCTGTTTGAAGGGTTACCATGGGGTCTCCAAGGGAGGGCTAATCTGTCCCTGGCCTCCATTACCAACGTGCCAGCCGCTCGTAAGCTAACACTAACAACGCAACAAATGAAAAACATCCTTGAGCTGTTGCCCCGGGATACCATTCATTAGTATTTTAGAGGCACAGTCGTTATCTCTGTCATATTGGCCTGTTAGCTAAAGTGTAGCGAGGTTTCATTCCCAACATGAGGGGAATCCAGGAAACTGAGCGCTGTCGGCACGGCGACAGCTCCCAGGAGACCCTGTGATGAAAATCACTTTCACTCGACGTGCAGTCTTTCTGCTCCCTCGACTTACAGAAGCACAGTGTAGTGCTTCTCCTCTGGCAGTGTAACAGCGTGTGAGAGCGCAGTACAATCAACGAGAGCTCCAGAGATCAAGAAAGACCTCCCCAGCACACGCAAACATACGCTAATGTTAGCAGCAGGAAATTTTACAGGCTCTGTGTGCTAAACCGTACCAAAGAATGGCTCAAAGGAGAGAGGCAGGATAGCAAGAGACAGACGCACAGGAGGAAAGAGAGGAACTGACACCTGGGCTCTGGATAGAAGAGCCAACTGCACGCGGGAGGGTAAAGCTGTGGCTCACACTGCTGATCCGCGGCAGGGTGCCGTGTCTGGCGGGAATCATTCTGCAGAGATTCTCCTGTAATCTATCTGAAATTCACAAATTTTGTTCTACAACATGCAAATGTAATTATAGACAAGTTACTGTGACTGGTATCTGGCGATGGAGTTATGCTGCTGTGTTTCCTATGGTGCACTGGGACTCGGGAGATACCATGGTGCTGTGTGTGGGGGGGGGGGGATATCATTTTAACATCACCTCTGCCCTTCCCCCCGCTTCATATGCCACGCCTAGTACCTGAGGGTCTTCCTGTGCATGTCCTCCTCAGTGATGCCCCAGTAGGTGAGCGTCTCATTCCAGGCTGGGTTCAGGCAGTTGTGTACCGTCCTGGTCTTCAGCTTGTTGGCCTGTGGGGGGCAGAGCAAGGCAGGAGGGTTTTTTTTTTTTGCAGGGGGCTCCCCCAGCGGCACCAACACTACACTGCTCCTCTGTTAATAGACACCGACCTTGCAGGCCCCGGGCAGCAGGTGCAGCTTCACGTAGGGGTCAGCCAGGCCATCGAAGTCCATCGGCTTAAGACCCTGCGGGGAGGGAGAGGAGTCGTGAGCCTGGGACAAACCTCCGCAGGCACCGGGGGCAAGGGAGGGGGCTACAGCCAAATAATCACCCAGGGCTCAGTTTTTGCGTCCAACCTGCTTCTCCATCTGCTGGGCTCCACACCTGTATGTACCTGCGTCCTAACCCGTGTGTAAGGGCACATACGTGTGTCTGCCCCCACATCCTGGCACTCACAGCAGTAGTGTAGTAAAAGTGGGGCGGCTTTAATACACTTGTAAACCTCTTTGTAGCAGCAAGCGGCCATTGCGCTTAAGAGCCACAATTATATGCTTACTGACTCAACCCGTTAATTGTAATTATCCTCTCCATTCCTGTCAGCACATTAACTCTGCTGGGCAGGGCTGTGTCAACCGATCCCACGGCCCGTACGGGGCTCCACCTGCGTCTCTGTTGGCGGACGGACACGGCCCATCATTCACATCATCTCCTGTGTTCCACAAGCTCATTCATCACTCAATTTGCTGTCTCGACGCCCTCGGCGTGCAGGAGTCTGCAGTGCACCAGTGTCCTCTGGCTGGGCGTGTCCCTGTGGGCAGCAATCGGGACTGGTACCTTGGCTCTGAGGATGGTGCAGTGCAGGGAGCTGGTGTGTCTCCTGTACAGCAAGCTGAACTCGAGCGCCCCCAGTGATGCTGAAAGACAATGGAGATGACGATGCAACCCTACACAACATTACACTGATAACAGGGGACCCCGCGAACACGACTCAGCAATCATCTCACTGCCGTCATCGCTGTCACAGCTGTCCGTTTCCATGGACGTATCCGCTGGCAGAGGGGCCCCGCCTCCTCCCGAGGCTCCTGCCATCAAAGGAGACAGGAGGCTGCTGGCCACTGCTGCAGAGGCCCCGCCCCCAGGTGAGGGAGGGGAAAGACGAGGGAAGTAGGCAGAGATCTGCCTGATTGGCCGGATGGGTCCGGGGCACACATCAATGGCCATATGCTCCTGGATGGACACTGTCAGCTTCTTCACAGTGGGCGACTTGGACCTGGGGGGCAGAGTGTGGATCCCCACCCAGACACACAAAGATGACACTGTGTCCTGAAAAGTGCGGCTCTGATCCCCCCCCCCCCAGTCAGACCAGCTCGTGTGTCCCATGGGGACAGAAGCCAGCCTGGAAAGGTGGGAAGTAGCTAACAGGAGAGTAGGTAGCAAAGAAATGCCAATGACATGCGGGAAACCAGTAAGCAAACCAGTATGAACTGGGAAATCCCACTCTGAGACTTTGGAAGCCTCATTTTCTCATTCAAAATAACTTTAGTAATTATAGTACAAGATACACAGTATCTTCATCTATCCATTCTTATAATTGCTTATATGTACATATATTCATGTATGTATATACAGAATGTACAGTATTGTACAAAAGTCTTAGGCAGTCAAAGGAAATGTTTAAAGCTGTTTATCTGGGTAGTAAGTGCTTATGTACTCAGTAGACAATTTAGCATTAGAATATATGCGAATTAAGAGTAACACAATAAAAACTAGTAAAAATATCCTCTGTTCTCCAAAAAGTTGCTGATATCTAGTTGGATGGCTAGATGAACACCGCTTCAATTCCCAAACCTCTCCTCAGGGGCACCTCAGCCATTCCATGTATTTATTAAATTTCACCACCAGATCAGTTAATTAACTAATTAGTTAAAAAAAAAAGTTGATGAGATATTGATTAGTTATATGAGGTGTGCTAGTGGTCGAAAAAGACCTGGGTGTGTTGTAAAGTTGCTGGAAATAATGGGGTGAGTTTAGCTGAGGTCTTGGAATAGCTACGCTGATACACTTTGACAGGGACAATAGCATAAGTTTACACCACCATAAATACGCAACATAAACATTTAAATATCATTTTCTTTGGCTGTCTCAGACTTTTGCACAGTACTATATATATGTATGCATGTATGTATATGCAGTATGTATGTATGTTAATACTCCAGGAATGCATGAAGATGGAAGATGTGAGCAGAGGTGGAGTCTGTTTGCCATCACTTTTCTATCTAGTGTGTCGAATGTGTCACCAGAGAAACTTCCTGATATCCACCACCACAGTCCCCACTCCTGACTATCCCTCCATCCCTCTCTGTCTCCCCGGGTTCGAGCCCTGAGCTTCGCCTCACACTCTGTCCTGGTCCTCCTGGCTCTCCATCAGCCTCTCTGGTTTCTGGCTGTCTCCTTCCTCCCTCTTGTCCCTCTCTCCATCCCTCTCCTGTGTTTGGATTGAAAGAGGACAGTCAGAGTAGGGCAGTGGGGATTCCTGTTCCAAGCAGTGCACTTCCTGTCACCTGCTGTCCCAGAGCAGATGGACACAGATGACAGTCCCCCAAAGTCCCCTCTTATTCATGGAAAACTGAAACACAGTGGCAAGGGAGTGAGACAGAGTGATGTGGAGTCCACATCTGAGTGATGTGGACACTCCTTGGAGTACGCAGCGCCGTAAAGTAAAAGACGGCACCGGACAGACAGCCGGACAGAAAGCTAACAGGAGAATTCCCAGGCGTACCTCGTCAGGACACCGATATGCAATAATGAAATGCCAGGCTGTACACAAGTTACTGGGAAAAACAGGGGAAAAGAGGCTGAAGAGGAAGAGAAGGAGATAAAAAGGAGGAGAAAAAAGGAAGGGGTGGAGGGAAACAAGACAGCGGGATGGGTGTGGAAGAGGAGAATTGATCAGCTAAGAGAAGGAAGATGAGTGAATATGAAAAGAGATCCAACAGAACAGAGGCAAGCAAAAACGCGAGCAGCACTTCATAACGACAGCAAGAGGACGATTTCTGTCCTTACCTCAGTTTCAGCCTGGAATTGAAAAAGTCCCTCAGAAATGAACGAATCCACGAGCAGAGGCTCAGCATTAACAGGTAGTTAAAAAAGAGGGAATGTGAATGAGGGAAGCAACAGGCAGGAGGAGTGAGACTGGGTCCTGACTGGGGGGGGGGCATGGGGGGGAGGACTGCAGTATTGATAACACAAAGTTCAAATATCAGGCAGACAGAACAACAGAATGAAAGAAGGATGCAAGACACAGAGACGGCAGGATGGATTGCATAATCTCGACAAGGACTGGGAGAAAAATGTTTCCTTGAGTCTGACTACCACCCCCTCTCTCTCGCTCTGTCATTCTCTCTCACAAACACTCTCCCTCGCTCTCCCTCGCTCTCCTTCCCTTCGCAGTTTTCATATTTTCTAATATCCTTTTATTGCCTGTGCATTAATCCTCACTGCCAGAACTGATGAGCCACGCTGCCCTGACAGTCTACGACTTGTATTAAATGCCCATTCGCTCTCTCTCCCTCCATGTCCAGCCTCGTTGGATGCTACGGCAGCAACACACCATGATCTCATGCTTATATTTCTATCAGAATCTGATGAACTCTCAATAGCACTGCAGCGTGACTCTGCTTCTGCCTCAATTAGCATTACATAGCAGTGTGGGTCCAGCTTTTCCACATGTTTTGGGTGTGTTGCTGCTGTCTCTTGCTGTGTTTGTCTCTCTGTCCACATGCTGGACAGGATTTCCCTGAGGGTGGGAATTTTGACTAGCGTTCCGTGATCTTCCATATCCTCCCCCTCAGTCTCTCTGTGCTGGAGAACTTTCATCATGCCTTCCAGGGGTATTTATTTGTTTTTGATATCGTTCCCCACCCTCCCACGCGCGGCACCTCTAGCCTTCTGAACCTGCAATCCGTTTGCCGTCTATTAAAAGCACGGCGCTGTGTTTCATTACAGAATTCTCCAGCACGACCCAGGGTCCAGCAGGAAACTGGCAGCATCTTAATTGGAGCAAACTCCAATATGTAAGTCACCACAATCAGAAAACCGCCCAAGAAAGAACGTGGCACAAAGCTGAGACCCTGAAAGCGGATGAGAGATGATAAAAATGAGACATTTTTCTCTGGCTGTCATCATGGGGCAGATACAGGCCAGGGGTGATTAGGGTTAGTCTTTAAAGATGTGTGTTCATGGAGAAGACACTGAAGCCAAATAGACATAAAAGCCCTCAAAAACTATATTTAGAGTGGAGTATAAACATGGCACACACTGGTCAAGGTTGATTCCGACTGCTCTTAACTTGCTAATTAGCTGCCATTAGAAGGTCCTTTCAGTTAAAGGATAGGCTGAACACTTACATTAGCGAGTGGTACTTAGACAGTCTGCCAACAGCAGTGCAGCACTAAACTGGTGCCAGCAAAGGACATTAATAAGAAAAATGGACAGCAGACAGAAAAGGAAATGGTTTTAGTGACATTCACATTCTGTGGTTATGTTTCCTGTTCACTTGGCAGATCCGCAGAAAACAAGTTTAACATACCAGTTCATGCAATTTACACACTAAGTGAGCATGACAGGTGCTGAAACTTGCACAGACAGACACAGACACACCCAAAATCCCAAAGTGGACACGACTGCCTCTCCAGGAATTCCACGGCCAGTTGCTAGGCAACAAGGTGAGCTTCGGAATCATTGGTAATGTAATTGGTTTGTGGGGCTTAAAACAATGAAACCACCGCAGGAATAAGAAACAGGAATAAAGGGATTAGACTTTAAATGGCATATCAGTTTCTAATTATGTGCATTGTGACCATCTGCAAAAGTATTATCAAAAATAAAAAAAGGTTCATTTATAGTTTACAGTGCTTGTAAAAAAACTGAGAGAATTGCGGGGCTTATCTTAATATAACATGGAACATACAAACATTTAATATAAATATATAATTATAGTAAAATATTTACAATTTTCAGTCATATAGAAACAGTCATTTTGACAATTAGGGTTAAAATGAATTAGCCTTATGCTGTAAATATTAGGCCTTTGAAAATATCAAATTCCTGTTCAGTTCAGAGTTTCATCAAACATTTCAGAAGTAATTTATTTAATGGATTCGTTCAATTACCCAATTATCATGTGAGCCTGTGCATAAGGCAACCTGTTAAACTTTGATCAATTTGATCAAATCTGATTAAAATGACATGTTTCGTCTTTGCCTGTCCGTTCAATGGAAAAATGTCTCAGGCCAGATGCACTGCAGGGATTGGGCAGAGCTGTAGATAGCGTTGTCAGCCAACAAAGATATTACTCTACAGTGCTGCCTGACATACCTGTATAACGTTACAGTACTGTAACACAGTGACGTAATCCAGATCACCTAAACTGAGACCAAGTCATTACAAAGACCAGAGTGTATGGAGACCAAGACAAGGCCAAGACCAAGGCAGGGCGAGACCAAGTCAAGATCATAAACAGACTGCATAAAACAACACTATAAAATATAGAACCATAGGCACCATCTTTGGGCTAAGCAGTATGTCCTAAAATTTGTGTCACAGTATAATTTCAATATAAATGCTTCTGTACAAATTTAACATTTTTTCAAAAAAGACACATCTTACTGGTTGCATTTGAACTGTGTAGCAGGACATTTTACACCCAATCACAGTACTGTGTTAACCCTTTGAACCCCACACATTTTTCTGTCTGTTTGATTTTAGGCTTATTACATTGTATGTACATGAATTAGCCACATATACTTTATGGTTGTGTTTTCTGGACATGCTGGGCTACTCAGAAATGGCATAATTTATATAAATGCTGTGTAAATGCTGATAGAGTCTTGATATCATCCTTCTTATGAGGAAAAACTACTCACACCTATTGAAATTTCTGAATTTTTAGTCTCATCTAATGTAAAAATTTGCGGGCACTACAAATATTTGCTTATAAATGTTGAGATTAGAATCTCGATGATGTGTGAATGCAGGGGTTTCATTGGGGGACCTTCTTATAGCTTAGTATTATGAAGGAATACATGGTTAGTGCCAGATGTAAATGAATATCTTTGATTTTGCATCCATTTGGTAAGTTGTTGAGGTTGTCTGATACACAGCAATGCATATATA
>JAODLC010000049.1:4407247-4432069 GCA_026781145.1 Hippopotamyrus pictus
GTGTAATGTGTTCATATTTTCGAACTCTCATCAGAATCCTTGCTGCACTGTTCTGTATGTATTGGAGTCTTTGAAGACCTAACTGTATGTAGTCAGTTTAAAAACAAAAGCGCTGGCCACACAGAGAAGTAGGGAAAGGCTGCTGTCCAACATCCAAACAGATCACCACAAAATGGAAAGACATTCTTGGCAAGAATGAGAATTATGCAAATTATCTTTATTTATTAGTGATTTGTGTGTCAATTTCAAAAGAACTTGAAGTGTAGTTTTTATTATTGTTATATAAGCAAATGTTTCTGATAAATGTGTCCAGTCAAAAGATATTTGTCAATTTATGCTTGAATTTTGGATACATAATCAGAAAATAAATGTTTTCTGGAGAAATGTTACAAGTGAGTAAAAGACTGCATTTTATGGAAATATACATGTTTTATTTGTATAGGATTATATATGTATTTCCTCCTCCTTCTCTCTTCTCCTCTTTCCTCTCTCCTTTTGCCTTTTCTCCCCCATCTTAGCAGTGCCTCTTCCCCCATCTTTGGCCAAGAGGTTAAGGTGTTGGACTTGAAATTCAATGGGATTTCCCCACACAGGTTTGAATTCTAGCCGTGATGTTGTCATACACTTTATTTTATTTCATGGTTAGGGAGGTGTGCTCGTCTTATGACACCCTGCACAACTAAGCGGTCCCGGGGTTAGGGCCCCATAATGAAACAAACAAACAAGGAGAAATTCTCAGATTACAAAAGTTTCAACATAGCTATTTACAAAGGTTGGGAACATAACATAAACCTCAGGAGGGGGAAAGGCCAAAATAACAAACCAACCAAGACTAGCTATCCGGAGAGGAACTACTTTACCTCAAAACACAAAAATAAACAAGTTAACAGAAACTGCCCTCACTCCCTAATTAACCAAAAACAGGAGAAAAGCACACTCACACAAAAATGGCACCCACCTCCCTACCAAGCTTACAAAAAGCCTAATTACAACAAAGAAAGAAAAAAAAAAAGGAAATAAACATTGCTTACAGCACATCCTACTCTAAACCAGGCCAAATAACCTCAACCAATAACCAGTCAACAGTGCCAGAGAGTTGACACTCTGTTTCAGGGACAGGAGTGGCCAGGCTTTTATACCCAACTTCAGTGTCTCTCAGCCAATCAAAACCGGTCTTGTTAATAAGCAGGTCTCCGGCCCCTGGTTTTCTTCATTGCTGGTTTCTAGAAGGGAGCAGAGAACTGACACCACAAGCAACCTACAACGCAACATTCATGCATATGCACAACATCTTGATACCAACATAATTAAGGATGTCTCAGGACATAACACTTGTGATGTAAAGATTGCTGGTTAGAATCCCCGACCAGTAAGCTACCGCTTCCACTGAATGATAGCTACCCACTACTATGTCACATATAGGTTAAATGCAGTGGACACATTTCGCTGTTGGGCTGTGGTGTGTCAACAATTAATCACTTTTGCTTTTAAATACAGCACAAGGCAGTGCAATATACATAAGAATCAAAAGACATGATAAACCAGCACGTGTACTGTGTTCAGGATCAGTATTGTGCGAGTTACTGAAAATTAGTAATTAGTTACAATAACATGTTGCTTCATTCGAAAGTATTTCAATTGCTTTACCAATCACTACATATAAAAGTAATTAGTTACTAGAGAAAGTAACTTTTGCATTACTTCAATTCTCTTATTAATGCATACATACCCAGACAGCACACATGGCTGGTTTTACGCCAGAACGTCGTTAAATGATCGCGGTCCATTTAGGCCAATTATCAACATTAAGGCCTAAATTAATAAACGTATAACGTTCAATCAGTGAAATAGTTTGTTTGGTATATGGTTCTAAACAGTATGCCTGCACGCGGGGTAAACAGAAGAAGTAAATGACCTCAGCGAGATCAGAACCAGATTAATCAGAATCATATTTATTGGTCAAGTCACACAAGGACTGTGGTTCCGGCTGATGGTGTCTCTCAAGTTAAACAATTTACAGTCAGTGAACATATAATTTACAGGTAGCCTAAATGCTTTGCCAATGGATTTTAAAGCATGGTGCAAAAATCATACCTATATTATGCAGGTGTGCTATTTAGGTAATTATATTATTTTAGTCTTGCCGCGAGACAATACAACTGCCAAAATTTATCTATCGCTGTACCCATTTCATTGCGCCACCGTTAGGTCATAAACAGGAAATTACGGGAATAGGCTGAATTTGTCCATTCATATTTTCACGCAAAACAAAAGTAACAAATAACGCTAAAGTAAAGCCCATTTAAAGTAAAGCCCATTTAAAATTTAACTGTGTTAATTAATTTGAAAAAGTTATTAGTTACATTACTTTTTAATGGCAAAAGTAGTGGGAGTATAAAGTAACGCGTTACTATAAACACTGTTCATGATAGAAGTGATGTAGTAAAACTAACTACACACTGTCATGATATATAGTGAGCAGGCCAGGACTGGAATTAAAAACTGGACATTTTTGTCCCCCACAGCAAATCATTCCGACCCACTGGGAGAATGCCCCGTATGCCAGATGCGTTCAGCTCTGACGTGAGTCTCAATCTTGTTCTACATCCCAAAATTTCGAAAGAATTTGCTGTACAGGTTTTTGACAGCAGATTGTGAAACGATCGTGCTTGGACAGATCATGTGACCTGACTGTTTTGACAGCAAACGTGCAGCTTCAAGGTGGAAAAGTACCGGGGCAGTTTGCACTTCGTGACACACCTACGGAACACGGTGTACTTACCGCTCCTCCGTCACGTGCCACCTCCCTCGCTCACATCTTCTCCCTTTTAATACTCTACCTTTTCTTTTTTTAAAACCCATATTTAAAAATGCGATATTACTGTATTTTTAACTTTCAGTTATTTGTTAAAGAGAGTATGCCTTATTATTTGTTAGGAGTATTGCAATTAGTACCAAAAGAAAAACAATCCTATTAATATGCTTTATTGAGTGTGATATAACTGAAAAAGAATCAGGGCTTAACTGCTGTAATGAATATTATGTTAAGATGATTCAGTTTATTATAACACTTCAACAGTGATTTGGTTTCCATCATGTTCATTTTGTAAAAAAAAAAACGATTTCCCCCCCCCCCTCAAAATTTCACGAATTTGCTTTGACTCCTTCGTTTAACCAAGGAACGATAGGAAATATCTCTACCATTCGCGGCGTCTGTTATTTCGTTCCTAAAAGCGTTCTAACAGGACAAAATAGGCGGAGATATATAACTATTTGTAATACGCGAACGTTAAACGCCTATAGAATAAACCAATCCATTTATGAATGAATCACCCCACATGTAGCCTATATATTGCATTGACTATAAGAAATGAGTCAATCAATCATCATATACTTTGATTAAATAATAAGAACTATATAGCAACGTCATTCTTAAAAATAAAAGAATAATATAACATTAATAAGAAAATGTTGGATATCACTTAGACCTATAGTTTTGGTTCTACAGTTTTGTTTATATTTTTTTGGTCTTAACTGTGCGAGATAGGAAACGCAAACATACCACGTTGGGAGAAACACACACAAGCGAAACGTTTGCTCTATTTTGTTTTTATTTCAACAAAATGCACGTCTGTAGTATCTAAAAGGTTACAGTCCGTTAATGTGATTAATAGCTAGAAATAAAACAGATCTGAAACATATGAATCATTAAACAGAACAGAACTGAAGAACCGACCGAAAACTTTCACACATTTTCGATTTCGAATCAGAAAATTAGTTGTTAAAATAATTTTTGTAACGTTTGTAATGTTTGTCCCTCTGGAAGTGCCGTAGTCTCCTAAGGCCCTGCTGGTGCGTGATCCAAATACTTCCGTGTGAGCCGCGGTTGTCTGTGCTAAGCTACATATGGAAATCTTGAAATAACTGTGATTGCACATTTTATTCCACTTCTAAACTACGTACTGAATGTAATTTGATGTACGTTTTAAAATATTACTTCGCGTGATTAGATTTGCACTGGCAAAGAGATGACGTAATTCTGAGATATCGTGAAGCAACTGCACCGTATACTTTATAAAATAACTGATTTTAGAGTTAAATCTTTTTGTGAATAATGTTTATTTAGCAGAATTCACGGAGGCAACGTGGAGTTTGCAGGGAGATACGTGACAAATTTGATCATATGTATTACTGCAGTTACCGAGCGACTTAATGTTGATTTAACCTGAGTAGCAGCGATCTCCCCTTATGTGTTTAGTGTTAATGCGGGGGTCGATTTCTCAACCTCTTAGGTACAATGGCTCTTGTATCGACAGACACCAAAATAGCAGAATATCTGACTGAACTGCATCAGCTCATCAAACAGACGCAGGTAAAACGTAGTCGGGTTGAAATGCTCTGTGTGTGTCTGTACGTCTGAGAGACAGAGTGTTTTGAAAATCGTGTTTAAGGTCCCCTTTTCAACATGTTCATTGATATTTGGGAATGCTTGAAAAAAGAGATGATGCCTTACCCGCGTGTATAACAGTAACAGGGTTGCCAACTAAGAAATCGTACTGCAAATCTATATTATTTCATTATAAACCTGAAGTTAGCATCAAAAGCGTTGGGGTAGTTTGCAAATCCTCCAGACTTTACAAGGTAATTAAACTGTTACATACATGTAAATGCATGTGTGTGCAGTCTTGTATTGAGTCTCAAATTTCACTCCAGCCAGCTGAGCAGATTTGCCAGCCCTGCACTAATATTGATGAACACTCTCTGCGTGTCAGGAGGAGCGATCTCGGAGTGAACACAATCTGCTCAACATCCAGAAGACCCATGAACGAATGCAGACAGAAAACAAAAGTGAGCTTTCTCCTTTCTGTCTTTCTGTGTCTGTCTGTCTGCCTGTCTCTGTTTCTGTTTCTCTGATGCATATTTTTGGCTCTCCCCAGCCTCTCCATACTACCGGACCAAGCTGCGTGGGCTGTACACCACGGCGAAGGCCGATGCGGAGGCGGAGTGCAGGTGACCGCCTGCCTGCTAGTGTTGGCTTGTGGCTCGGGTCTCCTCTCCTGCTTTTGTCCTGGTTTTGGGCAGCAGAATTGAACATTCACTTAAATTGTTGCGCCAGTGAATGATTGCATGTCATTCATATTTTTATTTGGGGTGTTTGTGTCTATAATTAGACTGATTAATAAAGTGATTGATTGAAAGGAAGCTCAGACACTAACTGTCTCAGCATTGTTTTCCCAAGTCTCCACCCAAGTCTCAGCTCTCACTTAATACTTCAGTTTTCCAAATTGTGGCTGACGGTGAGGTTCCTCATTACTTTGTAAATTATTTGTAATTGTTTGGCCTGCCAGTGAACGATCGGGGGATCTTGCCAGATGGCCTGTATCAGTCTGAGATGTGACCCATTGCTGGGGGTTGCTAGGGAGAATATGGAAGTGTGATGTGTCTAATGTCCTTGGCCATATCACATATTTCTCACAGTCCTGTTTCACAAAATTGTCTTGTCTGCCAGCCGGGTCTATTTCCAAAGTTGGCTTAATACACTCTCAAAGTTATAACTGTTGCTTATAATATTTAGTATGCTTATATGAGATGTTTTCCTGTCTTGCACTTTACTCTGCAGTATACTGACTTTCTTGCCCTTTATTCTGCACTATACTGATTTTCTTGCTGTTTACTCTGCATTATGCTTCCTGACGCTCACCCTTTATAATCTAGTATACATCCCAACTGTTTTGCCCTTTATTCCGCAGTATACTTCCTGTCTGTCTCTCCCTTTATTCTGCAGTATACTTCCTGACTTTCTTGTCCTTTACTCTACAGCATACTTCGACATGCTTTGGACAAGATTGCTGAGATAAAATCCCTACTGGAGGAAAGACGCATCGGTCAGTGTATGACCTCATTCATGCATGCGAGTGCATGCGTACAAAAGCGTGTGTCTTTGATTGCCTGCAGCAGGCCCCTGTGTGCTCTGTGCCTCACTCCCTTTCATGCACCACTCTGACTAACAGCAGCGAAAATGGCAGGGGTGTACAGTGACAGTGACCCCCCCAGGAAGACCATGCGTAGGGGCGTGCTGATGACCCTCCTGCAGCAGTCTGCCATGACACTGCCCCTCTGGATCGGCAAGCCAGGGGAAAGGTGAATAGCCACCAGGGGGCGTGATGATGAGGGAGCCTAGGACATGTCATTGCAGGGCCATCGCAGTCAATTACTGAGTGAACAGTATACCTACCCCTCCCCCTTCTCTCAGCCCACCCCCCCTGTGCGGGGCGATTCCTGCCAGCAGCGACTATGTGGCCAAGCCAGGGGACAAGGTGGCGGCTCGGGTGAAGGCCGTGGATGGCGACGAGCAGTGGATCCTGGCCGAGGTTGTCAGCTATAGCCACTCCACCAACAAGTAAGCCAGGAAGTGGAGGTTCTGCAATGGGGTGTGAGAACATGCGGTGTGATGCGTCTAAAAATCCGGCTGTGGAAAACCGTGGTACTAAGTTTGATACGCAGCAACCCTCAAAATACTGTATGTCTCTGTTTCTGGTTAAGGTTAAGGCAGGTCATTATAAATCATGCTGTCATATGTGAAGAAAAAGTGAGATGATGTAAAGGTGAAAGTGATGACCTGGCCTGCACGGTCACATGACCTAAATGCCAAGCAGCTGATGTGGGATGAGGCCACACAGCAGTGCTGCAGGGAACTTAAAAGAACACAAAGGGGGAGAAGAATCACCACTGTTTCTCACTCTCAGGTATGAAGTGGACGACATTGATGAGGAGGGCAAAGAGTGAGTATGGCTTCTTTGGTGGTGTGCGAGACGTATAACTGCTATCGGCGTTTTCTGATTGTTGATTGACCGAGTGACGTCGTCTTGAGGTCAGCCTCCTCTAGTTTCCTACGCCTGTAGAAGCTGAGTTGATATTTTTAGAGTTTCAGGACAGAGTGCTTTCTTACATGTTTATGTAAGATGATGTCACTGTGTGACGAGGTGGAAGCTGAGAGTCTGAGTAGAGGAGGTCTGTCTCTGAGTGTGTTAGAGCTGACTCTGTCAGGGTGTCTGTGTGTGTAATGCCTGTTTAACCCTGCACCCCTATGTCCCAGCAGGAGACACACTTTGAGCAGAAGGAGAATCATTCCTTTGCCACAGTGGAAGGCCAACCCAGAGACAGATCCCGAGGCGCTCTTCAGCAAAGACCACCTCGTCCTGGCTCTGTACCCCCAGACCACATGCTTCTACCGAGCACTAATCCACACTCCACCGCACCGGGTGAGGACCACACTGGGGAGCAATTGTGTAACCCAGCCTTCTGTTAACTACCTGCTCTTGGAGGTGCAGACCGGCAGGCTTGAGAAGTCCCTGCATTATATGTTACCGTGAGGCGGTTAGCATGGCTGGCTAACAGTGTTTACCATCACCGTGACAGCCCCAGGATGACTACTCTGTGCTGTTTGAGGACACGTCCTACGCTGATGGGTACTCCCCTCCTCTCAACGTGGCCCAGAGATACGTGGTGGCCTGCAAGGAGAACAAGAAGAAGTGAAGGAGGCGTGTTTCTGCCGGGGGTGGGGTGCTTTATATGTGTCATAATGTCAGTGTGTCTTTATGTGAAGTACGGTGTTAAATAAAAGTTGCTTATGAGCTTTTGCAGTGTTTCTGCATTCAGGGTCGGGGTTGTGGGGGGCAGTATATACAAACTTAAAACTTTATTTAAAAACGGGGATCAGTTTAATGATGATTTGGTGGCAGGGTGCACGTTACACTGTTACTGATACACTGCTGGCTTCTAAGGATTACCAAGGATAGTAAAGATATACAAATTTAAAAATAATCGTGAATGCTTAAATTTCTTCCCACATTAAAGTAAATTTACTTTATAATTCACATCCTCATCATCCGGATGTTTATTATGTTTAATTAGACATACGGCTAGTCATCCGTTATCCTATACAGCATCATGCAATTATTGTAAATGGTGTCACGTTGCAATAAGTTTAAAAAGTAATACTGCAACAAAATAAGCGAAGGTGAAACGCATCGGATGAATCGCTGCCGCTTTGTTACTGGAACTTCAATACCCAGCGTACATTATATCCCCTCCGATATATTTTGCAATTAAGCCCGCCTCTTACGTAGATTGTCCAATGAAATCAATGCTAGGTGATAAGCATAAATTTTAGCCAATAGTAATCTAAAGGAGACTTAAGCACTTAAAGAACATTTCGCTCCTCAACTTGGGGAAAGAAATGAGTAGTGTCCTGCGTCGTAGCTGAGGGTGATGGCTGAGACGGTAAGTTTGCTTCGGCGCAAAGAGAAATTAAAAATGTGTATTTTTGTGTTTCTTCCCGGCTTGCCGGGAAGAACAGCCAGCCGGGGTTGGGGCGTGAAAAATGTACCGATGATATATGTTCAGAATGACAGGCTAGCTGGCTAAGCTAGGCGCAGCTGGGGACTGTGTAGGGTAATTGTTTGGGGATAGTTTCTCTTTCCTTCTCACCTTAATCACCCCCACAGGTTTCAGGCAGTAATAGCGGGGCCGAAGCGAGCGCCACCTCCGAATTCAAACAGCCCGCTAAAAGGCGGCGCATCCTCGACCCGTCGGCCGTGGTGACGGTGCCTATTTACTCCAACAAGGCGAGTCTGTCAACCTGACAGCCTTCGTTACCCGAACCTCAGTGCGTTTCGCATTGGAATCGCATGTCCTGGGCTTAATGAACCAAAACCTGCAGTGTTAATTTATAGAAATACCTTACCAGTAAGTGAAATGAATACTGGCATTAAGAGATGATGGGTTTGTCATTTACTGGAGTTTCTTTTTCTGGATTCAGGTGAACAGCTGCCTGAAGTTAAACCCATCTATCCCCATTCACACCACAGGTAAACACACACTCGTGATCTGACAACAGGTCCATGATCTGTGATGGTCTGGAGAATATTTTAGCCAGCCTGCTTTGTTGGGTGTAAATATGCTGGAGGTTTGGTGCATCACTGCCTCTAAAGTTGAACACACTTGCAGATATGGATCACATGAGACTCTGGGGGTGTGACTGTAATGGCATCACGTGATCCTTTGAGGGTCTCCTCTTCCTTCCAGTCAGCGATGGTGCAGGAGAGCTGAATATCTGGCCTGGGTCACAGTCCCCCCCCAGCAAGAAAGACAAGCCAGTCTGCATCGACCTTTCAGATTCGGAGGAAGAGTCTGAAGCTATTGCACAGCTGTGAGGAACATGGCCGTCCCCGGGGGGCGAGCTGCGGCCGCTCTCTGAGCCCAGTGCGTCTGCCATTCCCGATGATTTGCCTAACAACCTTTGCTTTCTGTTTTTTTCTTTTATCCAAGTGGACGTTTTCGGTCTCCGTCTCCACCCTCACCACCCCAGAGTCCTGTGGTCAAAGCCAGCACCCGAGCGAGTTGTAAGATTCGGTGAGCAGATGATAACTCAGATGGTGATTTGAATAATCAAGGGTAAAGGTAATTTTTCAGGCTGTACTGACATGCGAAGCGTCTGCACTCTTTACAAGCAGCCTGGACCCCATCTCTCTCTGTCTTTCACCCTGCAGTACAGCATCTTGGTCAGTTTCAGCACTCACCTCCCGTCCTTTTCTTCCTCTCTCTTTTTTCCAGAGAGATCAATAGGAAACTTAACGCTTTGGACTCGCTGTTCTTGCCTGGTGACTCGGGCGAGACGAGCTCCGATCGAGGCAAGCTCAGCGACAGTGACGATGATGACATCATTGTGGTGTCTGACCGGCTTTCGGCTCCGGCGCAGTGTGAGAAAGCCAGGGAGATATCGCTCAAGATCCGTCACCGTGCCGATGTGCACAGGGTCCCCATTCGTTCGGTAAGGGGCCAACTCTGTGGGCTGCTTGCAGGCTTCATCACGTGCTTTATCGCATAGTTGTGTAGCGCATTCAGAGCCGTCCTGTACAGACAGTTAACAGCCAGGGGGATCAATTGCAGACGAGTCCCCTGAGGACGGCAGTGAGCCAGATGTCCGTCAAATTGAGTGTCCCGCCCCAGCGTATCCTGCTGCTAAGGAATGACACAGAGCTTCCTGTTGAGAGCACGCCCAGTGTGCTGGGCTTGGGAATTGCTGACATCATCGGTGAGAGCCTCTTTCACACAGCCTGACCTGCTGATGATTGTCTTTTAACTGTCGGATTCTGTCTTTTCTAATGTCATGTTCATCTCGGCCGCCATTTTAAATATTTAAAAAATGTGTGACTCTCAAGACCAGCTCCGGCCTCCTCATGTCCAAATCGTACCTCGCTGGAGTGCAGCTCCGTCTCCTTCAACGTTAACCTTTGGTCTTAATGTCCCAAAATTGAGTAAATATCTGAAGTGAACGTTCTAATAAAAGATCAGTTTTGTGCTGATTTTTTTTCATCAGTTTTAATGTTCATTTTTGTTAGTCCCTCTGACTTCTTGAGTGGATTAGATATTCCTGCATGATGCCTTGAATTTTGTGTTTTTGTATTTTTACTGTACTTATTTCACTTAACGAAACTGCCGCCAAAACTTCACTTACTAGCTAGCATCTACTAGAGGTAAGACGTCTGAGAAGCACTCTGTGAATTACTTGGTGATATAATGGATTGTTACAAATGAATAAGGAAGAATATTACTTGTAGTGATCAGCCATTTTGATGCATTTTTATGTTTCGTTTACATATGTCTCAACATTTGAGGGTTTCTGACTTAACCCCTTTTTACGCCAGCTATCGTATAATGTCCTCCATGCAGCACTTAAGGTGGTGGAGTACTTCAAATGAAAATTATGTAATTGAAGAAACGCATACGATTTGCTCTTTGTATATGGGTCTGCTGTGTCAAAAAACATTCTCTGCCCTCTAGGATTGAGGTGTGACATAGAGCAGACAAGGTGGCAGCGTCATTTTAAGTATGTGACAGATTGTTCGCTGTGTTCGGTATCGTTTCGTCTGGATGTCATTCAGAGCAAGCAGCAACCCTTATCTACAACCTCTAAATTCCTGACGCAGGGGTTTGCGTTTATATGTCGCTGCACTGAAATCTATATGCAGCTATTAGTCTCCTTGTTTCTCCTGCTTTCAGACTGTGTGGTGCTGCATGATGAGGTGGACACAGAAAAGAGCGGTGATATCATCACCTTGCGCCTGCAGGGCAAAGACAAGGGCTCCAGCCAAGACTTCTCCATCCATAAGGTATGTAAGTGGGCTGTTGGTTTTGGGGTCAGGATTGTGACCATCCTGTGTGTGGTTCTGTAGGCGTGATGCGGCTCTTCCTTCCCAGGAGGCCCCCCTTGGCTCTATCCTCTCCCAGTACCTTTCACAAATGGCCGCCAGCTCGCAGAGGAAAGTCCACTTCCTGTTTGACGGCTCTAAGGTGATTCCCAGCCAGACGCCCGCACAGCTGGACATGGAGGATGGTGATGTCATTGAGGTGTGGGCCTAACAGCAGCAGTCAGATGTGGTGTATCTCAGGTCTATCCCATTACGCTGATATGGAGCCACAGTGTGTGTAAATTGCACGTCACCAACCTTCTGATATTAATGCATTTGTTTCTCATTCATTTTTAATTTTTGTCTTTGAGGGGGAGGTATAATGACATTTGGAATAAAAAAAAAACTTGAAGTTGAATATTGTCGGTCTGTAGTCATTTAGAGAAAAACAGAAAAAAACCGAGTTGTGGAGGGGGGAGGCAGTGGACCCCAATCGAATCCTCAGTGCTGGGGGAGGGGGGGGTGCTTTGAAACCTCAACTGAGGTGGGGGTGGGGTCCTTCATTAATTCAGGAGCTCAGACACATTAAGGCTCCCCTGGGGGAGTGCATTTCAGATGATTACATTATTACTGTAGCGCCTAGCAGCAGCCCCTGGGGAGTTTTGTGAAAATGGTGGGCGGAGCCATGAGAAAAGGGGGAGGGGCCATTGATGTGTAGAACATCAAGCTGCATTGGCACTCTGCCAAGAGGCTTGTTATACACAAGACATAAAAATGACACATCTAAGCACTGGCAGCAGACAGAAAATAAACAGCGAGTATTACATACTGAGTAGATGCTTTTGTCCAAAGCGACATACAAGTGAGGCATACCGCGGCGTGCTGCACATACTGAGATCCATTGCCTGATTGATGTTGTTGTTTGATGCTACCGCGATGCTAATCAAAGGCATCATTACTGCTCTGTATTACACGTAACCAGGGACAGAACTACATTTACATTCAACGTATTTAATTTTCATCCCTTCCAACTGTCGGGCAGAGTGGTGGGTCTGAGGCTAAAGATTTGTCCCAGCAATTGGAAGGTTGCCAGTTCCAATCCTGAGAATGCCAGGAGTGATCCTACTCTGTTGCAATTGCTTCATCCTGGGTGTGATGTTAATCTACATCCAGCTCTATAAGGAGATCCTCCAACTTGCAGGAAAGCTTGGGGGTCGGTGGCGGGATTGACACCTAAGCCGCCAGGAAAAACTCACGTCGGTCCATTCGGACTGGTGTGGTGCTGAGGTATGACCCGCTGCATGGCTGCACTCAGGATCTCATCCCCAAGGCGGTTTGCTGTGTTGTGGGTGTGGCAATGTGCTGTAATCCTTCCAGCTGCAACACTGTTTACTGACATGCTGTCCCAGCCCACAGGTGACTGAAATAGAACACTGTCACCTGTTCATATAAAGGTGGCCATATACTTCAGATAAAATCGATGGAATCGCCACTTTAGCAATACGCCATTGTAGAACCCGTAACCACTGCAATGATCATTTCAACGCACCAACTGTGCAGGGTCCTCCAGGCAAACTCTGTTGTGATCCCACCCACTGTCCACGACTGGCTAAGATAAATGTAACACCGTGGGGGTTGGTTAGCTGGACTAATTATACAGTTACCAGTATGCTTTGCATCACACCACACGTATCTGTAAATTATGCAAATTATCATGCAAATTTATGTGTTTGTTAGTGTGCAAACGTGAGTGTCGTTTAAATTGTTGGCATCCCATGCCACTTCTAGTGTCAAACCAATAGTAGCCGTTGGTTTCTTGGTAGAGCAACTTCCAGCACCTTTATTAAATGACTGTTGCACTTGCCATATTAGGTTTGTCTGCACTCTGTATGTGGGACTGCTCCATCAAAAACACTCTGCTCCCTCCAGGGTTGTGGCATGACACTGAATGAACAGAGTCGGCATCGTTTTAAGTGTGGGACAGATTGTTCTTGCTGATGTTTGATTTCGTTTTAACCCAGACGTCGTTTGAAGTACACGGCCATCATTAAGAATAGCCCTCATGCATGCATGCACACAGACACACAGACACACACCCTTTTGCCCGATTAGCAAATGGCATGGGAATAACACTGGCATGTAAAGAGATCATAAAGGTCAGGGTTCCTTAACATAGGACAAGTGAACTGCCACAGAAATTGCACAATGACCATGTATATTTCCATAAAACACGAAGGGCATTTTAATCTGACGTAAGAGAATGAAAAGAGACTCCCCCTCCCCAAAAGCTGTATCCTTCAGAAATGCGATAAAAAAAAATTATATAAAATAAAAAAAATACACAGACACACTTATTTCCCAACTGAGCAGAGGACGTTGGCCTGTGAAGCAGAAACAGGAGGTTAGACCATTTCAGACAGCTCCCCCTCAAAGCCAACCAGCTGCAGCGAAGCTCACCTTTAAGAAGGAGCTGAATCTCTTGGCTGTGATACCTTCAATGCGCTGCAGGTCCTCCACCTGCACAAAGGAGGGCAGGAGGTACATCAGGCATGTCAGAGTGTGACTGCAGGCTCACAGGGGGCCAGGCTGAACAGCAGGAGGCAATACCTGTGCAAAACTGCCATGGATCTCCCTCCAGCCCAGGATTAGCTTAGCCTTCTTGTCGCCGATCAGTTGCAGTTCTTTCAGCTCCCTCAGGGTGCCAGCGTTGAGCACATTGAGGATCTGCTGCCGGGATCGCTCCAGCATCGTGGGGTCCAGCCGTGACGCCCAGTCTCCTTCTGAGCCACATGAGCCTGCTTGTTTATTCTCCTTCCCCTCCAAAGCCTGCAGGGGGAGCCAGGGTGTGAATCACCTTCGGGAAATTCACTTGCATAGGACGAGACACAGGTATACTGACTGACCTCTGTGACCTGCTGGCTCTTCACGCTGGCGCACAGCAGCGGCTTGCAGACTGACGTGGGCGGGACAGGCTGCAACACTGAGGGAGATGGGTCGTCACGACAACGATATAGGACCTTTTTAAACGTCACGAGTGTGCAGCAGCAACTTTGTTGAGGCAGGGAGCCCACGAGGAGGAGAGGGGCATAGACATGGAGCACCAGCAAGGGACAAGTACCATCATAACAGGAACACAAAGATAAGTGCGAGGGCAAAGCTCTCCAGCAGGGGGTGACAACTAACCTTGCAGCGGGGGCACTACAGCCTGCTGCTTCTTGGGCCGGGCTGCGGTGGACTGTTTCCGGTGGAAGGGGGGACCGGCCTTGTCACTGGTGTTAATGACCAGGGCCCGGCTCTCCAGCTCCTGCTGCTTCCTCCTCAGCTCCTGTGGGGTGGGAGGGTCAGTGGGCTCCGAGTGTGCGTGCGTGTCTGCGTGCGCCCTGCTCACGGCCACGCCGAGTCGCCTTGCCTGAATCTCCTTGCGGGACTCAGCCACCGTCTTCAGCAGCTTCAGCCTCTCCCGCTCCGGTGAGCCCATCATCAGCTTCTCCAGGGCCAACAGCCGCTCCAGCACCGATGAAACCGGGGGGCTGGGTGGGGGGGGCAAGGGAGGGGACATGAGCTCAGCTTGGGGGTGCACTTCCTGCCAGCACCTGTCAGCAAATGGTCACCCACACACCTGCAGGGCCGTCCCTGTCCGGGGTCCCCATCGTGCTCGTCTCCGGCCCCCTCCTTGGACCTCTTCCTGTGGGGTTCGCTGGCTGCCCTGGGCCCCTGCTCGTCACGGGGCCTCTTTACTGGCACTGTGGGGGCACAGCTGGGCACGGCCTCTCTGACAAAGGGCCGGTTCACGATCAGCTTGGACTTGGCAGCGAAGTTGAGGGCACTGAAGGTATCGAAGTAGTACTTGTATTCGGGCGCGATGTTAGCGATCATGACGGAGTGGGCAGAGCCCCCCAGCGAGTCCTGCAGCAGGCGTGTAAGCTTGCTGTCGCGGTAGGGCACGCGGCCGGCCCCGCTCGCATTCAGCGCGTCCACCACCTTGCTGAGTGTGAAGAGCGACAGGTTGATGGCGCCACTCTCCTTCAAGCGCAGGCCCTGGTTTCCCGTCCGCCGGTTATCCTCCGAACCTGCCAGGTCCACCAGGTACAACTTTCCCATCTGCTGCCTATAGGGGGGGCTCTTCAGACTCCTCACCACCTGCCAAGGTGGGATAGGTGTCAGTCAACACATCAACTGGACATTACCCCCTGCAGCCCAAGCGGGACAGCACCTTGATCAGCAGGATGGCGTGGCTGCGACTGGACCTCTGGTTCAGCTTGGTGGAGGCAGTGGTCCGGTTCAGGCTGGCCGGGGCGAACAGGGCATGGAAATGTGAGAAAGAGTCGATAGGCGTGTGGGTCAAGCCCTGGACCACGATGTTCCTGTCCTTGTCCTCTCTGATTGGTAGATCTGTGCTGCCTGGTGACAGCAGGTCCAGCACCTGAAGGACAAGGTGCGAGGAGCAGAGCGGTGGTGTCACCTGATGCCAGGCTTCAGTTTGTCTTTAATCCACCTAAATCCCCCCAGTACCTTCTCATTGTAGATCTCCAGGTAGGACATCCCAACGCTATATGCCCAGTCGGCGGACTCCCGCTCACGCTCTGTCACCAAGCTGAACACCTCCCGCACAGCCCGTGGGATAAGCCCGGGCTCCTCAGGATTGCCCAGCATGGTGTGCGTCTTCCCTGCAGGATAGGGGACAAGGCACAGCATTGTCACTGATGCCCCTGCCTCACACTAGGGCAGGGATGGGCAATCTTATCTGCAAAGGGCCGGCGTGTATGCGGGTTTTTGGGATGACCTTTAGGTCAGCTGTTCAAACCCAGGTGTGAGGACTCTTCAGCCAGTCAGTCCTCTAATTAGTGACCTAATTAGGGAGTTGCAGCGAAACTTCTGCATTTGCGGATTATATTATTATTCGCGGATAAGAATGCCCACCCCCGCACAAGGGAGTTTGGAGATTAGATTACCCCCCATTGGCCCTCCGAGGGCGCCGTACCTGCACCCGTGGGGCCGTAGGCGAAGACACTGGCGTTCTGGCCGCTCAGTACATGAGGGAGGATGGGCTTCACCGAGGACAGGAAGATCTCCTGCTGGCTCGCCTGTTCTCCATGGAAGGCATCGAACCTGGCGGCACAGAGAGGCCTTAGGGGACAGCTTCAGTCTGCTGCCATCACCGCGCACAAAGGGATCATTATCACTGCCACACGCGGGCTTCGAGTGCCCAACCGTGCCTGGCTGTCCCCTCCCCACATGTCCCGGCCGGCACAAGGGGGAGCCGGCGGGCATCTGTAGGGAGACACTTCCTGTCAGCATCCGCTACCAAATCCTCACCTACAAGTCAAGCCAGGACCTGTTAAGATGCTTTCATCAAGACAGAGAGACAGAGAGAGGTCACACTGACTGGTACTGTAGGGTCTCTGTGGCATTCCTCCAGTTAACGATCTCCAAGCTTTGTGGCCCCAGGCCCCTGACACATGGCCCCTCGGCTTTCTCATCCTGCTTCTCCATGTAGGGCCGCAGACGCACTGCCACTCGAACCCGGGACACCCGCTTGGAGGCCGCAGGACCACAGGCTTCGCTCACGGGCACACGCTGGGCCATGTCTATGAGGGGAATGTGGAGACACAGCTAGGGGTCACACCAAGATTCACACAGTCACAGGCTGGGATGAAGGGCACAGATGTGCCCACACTTAGTGTGCAGAACCAACCGACAGAGACCTATCCACCAGCTTCAACGCAGCTAGCTTTAATAACGAGATGCTACTGAAGGGCCTGCTTATCTGTATCAGGCGTGTCAAATTTGGGTGGCACTTAAGCCCTGCAGGGGGGTAGATCTCCAGGGGCAGGGTTGGGCAGCCCTGAATTTTGAGTATCTGTTGTTCCTAAACACTCCCGCTTCGAAATAATTCAACTTACAGTTGACAGCGGAATATATAGTGAGGAAAAAATTTCACAAATGGACTTATGGCAAAGGTGGTATCCTATGACAGTACTATGCTTTAATTCATGGAGCTCTTCATCAGGCAAATGTCTGCCTGCATGGCTAGGTGCATGATTTTATATATCAGTGGCAATGATTAAGAGGTGTGTCCCAATACCTTTGTCCATAATGTGTATGTAATAAATGTGTACTAGCCACACATGTCGATGAGTTTTTTCTTATTTAATTAAATGACAATAGGCCTAGCGACTGTATATTGGGTAGTATCATGTGAACTTGTGAGTAGGGCTGTCGCGATCATGTCGCAATGTAATCGCGCTTATATAACATGCGCAATCATCCCCAGGGTTTAGATGACGGGTGAAACATTTGTTTGGATGCTGGCTTTTCAGTACTATACGACCAAAGAGTAAGTGATCTGTATAAATTTGGCCTTCTTTATGTATAATAAAGATGTTGGATTTTAAACTGCAAAAAGTACCACCACACAACCAACATCTTTTTACCTTTAGTGATTACCGTTAGCGTTCATCTTGAATGGCGCAAAAAACACATCTAAAATGGGAAAGAGCTGTCGTGAAACTGATTGTACAAATTGGTTTAACACGAAATAGGAGCTCTCTTCTTAGAGACTGCCAAAACCTAAATAAGTCAGTGTTGTACATGGATCAGTCATACCCGATCCATCAAATACATCTGGATCACCGTGAACCACAAAATTTCTAGCAGACAGTGCACCATAGTGACTTTCTACTGCTGAAGTCACTTCTTGGCTGTTCCACAATCAATCCAGCAATATCAAAAGCTCCATTACTCAAATTTTCCAATCACTTACCTGAACTGGCAGGTTTACCCTTTTACAACAGCACAGTAACTTCAGCAACCAAGAGACAGATGGTAAATCCCATAGCAAATGAGGTTTACATTGAGCTAGCTCAGCAGGATCATATCAAATGAATAACTGTGCAGTTATTTGTGGAAAAGAAATTCAAAGATTTCATCTCAGCAAAGTCCATGGCACTGTTTGAACTGATGGAGCTTCTGCATGCATTTTTCAGTGTGGGCCCAGACTTGTGGGAGGCACTGGTGTACCAGCAAGTGGCAGAGACTAACCATGAGTGCCATGAGTGTGTGAATGATGATAAATACTTTATTGGCCATTTGCACAAGTACGAGTACAGGTACACTGGAATTTCTCTCTTTCATATCCCATTGTGCTTTCCATAGTTTGGGGGTTACAGCGCAGGGTCAGCCAATGTGGTCCTGGAGATGCGGGTAACGGCCTCAGTATCATCAATCTCCAGAGCTGCAGAACCGTGATGTCGCCACAGTTTCAGGATGGAACATGCATGATGGGGGTTATGGTTACACAATGTAAAGACGGCAGATAGCACGTAAGCATTTACTGTTGTTTACACTGTCGTTTTGAAATATTTGTTAATATTATTATATGTCTGGCAGTTAATGTTCTTTTCTTTTATTCTCATGTCAGTGCATTGCGAAACCTAATGTTTATGTTTCTACACAGATGCCTTCTGTGTATAAAGCAATAGACATGCACAGTTCTTGTAGATATTCTGTTTGACTAGTAACAACTAAGATCCTTCAGCTCTTAGTTGCTGTGACTGGATAATCTAAACAACAATAAATACTCACTGGGTCATCTGTCATCTTTACATCTTGTAACTCCCCCTGATCATGTAAGTTCTGTCCTGAAACTGTGGACAGAAACTTTGGCTTGAAATTGTCGTGATGTCATGGTGCTGTGACGCTACAGATGGATGCACCTCAAAGGCCTTGCTCAAGGGCCCACGGATATGAGACTGTTCTACTGAGGCTAGGGATTGAACCAATGGTATTCTGCTCAAGGATACAGAGACTTAACCCACTGAGCCACTCACCGAACGGTCATGCAGAAGGTGGGGTAGCACTTTTTCAAGAAGTCAGTGACCTTATAACCAAAGACTAGATACAGCTAAGAAAATTTTATTTTTTTCTGGCTGTTTAATCTCCACCCTATCGCGGATAGCAGAAACCGCGGACAATAACTAGCGATCTGTGTACCCTATCTATAAGTGGGAATTGACGTTTTATCGACGTTTGCCGATTCGATATCAATCGCGATTTTAAATCTGATTTTGCTGAAGAGCATTTCAGAACTACATGTAAAGTAAAGTAAAGACAAGGACTGTAACGGTACACACAGGATAAAAAATACACAGTGGCTTTTTCCAGTGTGCACCACAACTTCCCAAGTCACATACATGTGCATACATATAAGCGGGAAAAAACGTTCTACTATTACTACTGCAAGCAATTAATAACCTCAGCAACATATTATATAGGCACAATTATGTTAATTAGTGGAAACAGACGTTGGAAAAATGGAATGTAATGAGTGAATAAACACAGAACAATAACACTTATACTATTATTTATTACCCCTTTATTTTTAAAGTTATTTCAATTTCATGGCACTTTCGTTCAATATCGTGCAATGTTAACCACCATTTTTAAATTAGGCCTACGTAGTTTTGGATTAGTCACGTCATGCACAACAGATTGGTCTAGTCCGAACTGTAATTCAGATATTTAAAATAATTATTTTAGTCAAAATATTAAGATATTGAGAATTATTCTTTATGCGTGACGAGTTGAATCACTATAGTTATGACATAATTATAGATCTCAAAATGTAATTTTACTAGTCAAAATGTATTTGAAGATATTTTGAATTGTCCTTTTACCAAATAACATTGTAATTACGTATGTGGAATTATCATTCTTACTACTCAAATTGGAATTGTCCAATTTCTTTTCTACTCTAATAAGAACTCACTTGGAAAAACAAATCGGTAAAATACTTTTCCACAAGTTACTCAAGTAAGTGTGACTGAGTACGTGTAGCGCATTACTGCACACCTCTGCCTATACGTACGCGTTTTGTTCCCCAAGGATGCTTTGTTTCCTATGGTCATGTCAATAAAGCAAGCCTATCTGACATTTCTCCTTAATAATACTTACTCTATAATACTACAATACATACTCTGTAATACAATAATACTTAATTGGGTTACCGCTTTTATTATGCCATGACGCCTGATGAAAAGCTTACATCTTTAAACATGCAAAAACCATCACAGACCCTCTATTATACATCCGAAAGCACAATGTCTTTCGGTAAAAAAAAAAAAAAAAACACAGAAACGAGAGTTGGTGTCTACTTCTATAGGTGTCCAGTCTATAAAAACAGCAGCAAAACAGTTTCGTGGCTACATCAAATAACAGAGACATGCAGCGGCATTGCTCTACATTTCAAACGGCAGCTCCCACCCGGCCATCCAGAGGCCTTTAAACCTCCATGAAGGACTCGCTCGGTGACCCGAAGCACACTCACCGTCTGCTGGCTCTTCACAGCTGGGGGCTTTATAATACCGATATTTGAAAATCTGGAACGCGATGTTTAAAAAAAATAATAAAAAAAAAACTTTGAAAGGTTGAAGACTATGAATAGCTACCTAAACCATAATTCCCACAGCCCTACACAATTTCCCCGCTGCAGGACCTCTCCAACAATAATTTTCAAATTTTGCAGCGTATAACCGACCAATCACGGCGCAAAACGTCATAAGCAAAGCGCCCGTCCAGAACGTATCTTTGACCAATCACACCTGTCGACGCACAAATAACGTGACGGCGTCCTGCACTCTTACAGTAACATTTCGATTGAAACAAGAGGTCTGCTTATCAAAAACCGAGAAGCATTGGTATTTATCACTTAATATGTAATTTAATTCTTATACGAATTCAAATGTAAAAATTCATGTGATATTCAAACTTTTATTTTAAAATGGCAGTTTCAAGTTGTAAACATTAGTGAATACGGAATAATTACATCTATAAATGCCATTCATAGCGATCGATCTTGTTTGTGTTTCGATATTGTTTGTTTATTTGTACGTTTAAGTCCAAGCTGAGCAACGGTAGGTGGACAGGATATGTTGTTTCTATCTAGTTATTAATCGGCCACAGTTAATGTCGTCTTCGCTTTGCTTTTGGGGCTTAGACGCATTTTGCAGTCCTTGATTACAGTTTCATGCATCTGTCACCCTCTTCTGCCAGGTGATGCAGTCTGTGGCAGAGGGTCTGGAATCTCTGGGGGTCGGGGACAAAAAGGAAACGGAGTCAGCGAGGGAGGGGAAGTTGGAAGTAGACAAAGAACGAGACGAACCGGGGGAAGAGGAGACCGAAACAAATGAGGAGACAGAGAACGATGGAGAAAGAAAAGGTACACCAGGAACTGTATCTATACTAACAAGTCGTTGTGCATTTGAACGTTAATCTAATGCTAATGATCTCCCTTACGCACCCGGTTTAGGCAGTGACAAGGAAGAAGCGACAGAGGAGGACGGGCATGATCAAGAAATGACGAAGGATGATGGAAAGCATGAAGGTGTAAATACAGAACAGGAAAAGGAGGAATGGGAGGTGCCATGCAGTGATGAGGAAATAGAGGATCCCAAGAACTGGACGCCTCCGCCTGTGGAAATCAAGCGCTTGTACGAGATCCTAGCCAAGGGGGATGGTCTGGAGCTGAACTGGATCCCCCTGCCGCGGCGTCCTCTCACCCCACAGTACACGCCCTCACCTGAGAGAGACGCCGGCGACTCTGAGGAGGAGCGAGAGAAGGAGGAGCGGCAGCGCAAGTGAGTGTGGGGGATGAGGGGGGAGAGCTGGAGCTCCATGCAAATGCAGGGCAGCATGCAGCTTTGCATTGCAGAGGAGCACTTTGCATGGAGGTTTTGAAGGGGTGGGGAGTCAGACAAATGAGAACCCAGGCTGGGTCTCCACAGGCCAAGCACGGCACATGGTGCATAACACTTTCGTCTGTCCTCAGGATCCCCAGTCCCACAGAATTTGACTTTGATGACGAGCCTGCACTCACCACGCCCAAGAACACCTACATCAACCGACGCCGACTGCCAGGTACTTCTGCTGTCATGTGGATCTGCATACTAGCGCCAAGATCCCTGCGACCCATGTCCGCCCAAGCATGTATTCGGGCCCCATGGTCTGACCCCACTCCTTTGCAGGCTCCTCAGGCCGTTCTACCGTACGCCGGGAGGCCCGGCTGGACAAGGTGCTGTCCGACATGAAGAGGCACCGCAAAATGGAGGAGCACATTCTGCGCACAGGCCGTGACCTCTTCAGGAGCGAGAGGGGCCGGCCAGGGAATGCAGGGGGGTCCCTGTCCCCAAACTCACAGAAGGAGAGGGAAAAGGAGAGGGAGCGTGACAGCGACCCCAGTGCCATTTTCTCCCCCAGACAGAGGCGCTACTGAGCAGGCAGCTGCTTGGGTCACCAGCCCTTTGTTTGGGAAGCAGGGGGCAGGGCAGAAGGGGCTGTTAATGGACAGGCCAGAAGGTGCCAGACAGCAGCCTCCTCCTTTCGTCACCAGAAAGTGTTGCCCTGCCAACGTATGTTTCTGGGATACATTTTCAGTTCTGCACACTGATCCCTTGGGGGGGAGGGGGAGGGGGAGGGCGGGAGGGGGAGGATTCCAACTCATCCAACCCAGTCAAGCCAGCTTTGGCTGATTTTGTAAATACTTTTATACAATGTGTCTCTTGTCTAATAAACTTGTTTATAATAATCTTATAGTGGCATGCATCTTCATCTCATGACTCATTTTTCACATGGGTAATATTTAAAATGATTTTTCTCTTGTGGTTAGATGTGCTCTGTAAGCATGTGCATCATTAACACACAAATCAGGCGATCTGCAAGTGTTCAGGAGGGTGCAGGGGTCACAGTACAGACAGCGACCACTGCAATGGAGATTTTATACTTGCTTATATTTATGTTTAAAGGTTACATCATAAGGCACAATCTGAACAATTTGGAGGAGGCTTTTCCCTATAAGCAGCATATCAGTATTGGTAGTGTTTTGGAGCACTTCAGGGCAGCAGGCATATTCAGCTTTGGTTTCCACACTGGCTGGACAGTTCCTCCCTTCCTGTCGTCTCACTCCTCCTTGCCCTGCAGGTTACCCAGCAGGCCGCTCGCGGTACTGAAGAGGTTGATGGGAGCTGACCCATCTGTAATCAGGGTGGATTTAAGACCCAGTGACTGGAGCAGCTTCACCTGAGAGGGCAGAAGAGGGGGAGTCAGAGTCCCGAACACACAGGACAGGAAGCGGCAGGATGAAAGGGGGAGCACGTCCCTGCAGGGAGACTCTTCCTGCCAGCATCTGCTACCTCAGCCAGGAGCTGCTAAGATGCCCCCATTAAAAGACCACGGACATGTTTAGAGGAGGCAACTTGGAGTGCAAATTAAGGGGGGGGCGGTGCTTTAAAAGCTGTAGGGAGTTAGGATCTCAGTGAAACAGGAAAACTGGGGTGTGGGGATTTCTCTGGGCTCATGGGGCAGAGCCTGTGCCTACAGCTCAGGACTGGCATTGTGGGGCTTCATACTGGGGGGTGGGGTTACCTGTAGCTCGGGTCCTGCCCTGGACATCTCCTTGAGGGTGTCGGCACCCAGGCTCTGCATCATGTCCTTGAAGCGCACCATCTCAATCTGTGCCAGCTTCTCCTTCTTCTGCCACTCCTGCTGGTTCAGCTGCAGCTTGTAGCTCAGTTCCTGTTCACGTGCCTTGGCCAGACGGGCCAGCTCCGCCTCCTGGGGGGGGAATGGGGACAGAGCTGGCTCTGTCAGCAGCATGACACTGAATTTGAAGAAAACCACGGTGCTGCTGGACAGGGTGAGCATGATGCGTCACTGGGGACTGAAAGGAGAAGCTGAATGGAGGCTGGAATTATTCATCCAAGTGGTTTCCATAGATTTGACTTAACTGAACCCTTTAAGTACTGAATGTGGGAGCCTCTTTATGCAAGATGGTGGGAACACATGGTCTCCGAGTGACTGGAGTAGTGGCAGAAAGGTGTAGACGTGGGGAGAATCCTCACCGCCTCAATCCTGAGGGCTTCCACCTTGAGCTTGGCCTCCTCGACGGCCGCCTCGCCCTGGATGCGGGCTGCCTCGGCGCGGGACTGGGCTTCGGCCTTGGCCGCACCGGTACTCTCCACGGCCGCGCTGGGGGTAGGACGCACACGCAGACACATGCTTTGGAAGATGCTCGCACAGAGATACACGAGGCGGACCGACCGATGAGAAAGGCATTCTGCCTGAAGGTGGCACTGCAGTTACCTGAGCGCCTCCAGCTCCAGCAGCTCCTTGCGGGCCCGCTCAGCCTCCACCTGGTCCATGATCTTCTGGCGCTCCAGGCGGCCCTTGGCCTCCTGCTCCAGCCGCTCAGCCTCGTGGCTATGGAGAGGTGGGTGTGGTCAGTGAGTGGGCGTGGTCAGCACGGGTGTGGGGCTATTGATGTACAGGGCTTATGATCCCCAGTAGTGACCCATAAGCTCCAGTGAATTACACAGAAATGATCAACTGTAGCAAAAAACTGAGAAGCTCTGGGTAAATAACAGAGAGGAAGAGAGAGCGCGAGAGAGGGGGAAAGGGAGCGTCACCCCCCCGAACGTCCCGGCCGGCATGGTGGGGGCCAGCGAGCACCTGCAGGGAGACGCTTCCTGTTAGCATCCGCTACCAAATCCTCACCTACCAGCCAGGCCAGGACCTGTGAAGATGCTTTCATCAAGAGAAAGAACAAGGGGGGGCAGGGAATCAGTCAGCCTGTTCAGGG
>JAODLC010000049.1:4441144-4469609 GCA_026781145.1 Hippopotamyrus pictus
CAGTGTGTGTCAGTCTCTCTCTCTGTTTCCTGGGGGCTATAGCCATTGGCAGGTGCCAGCTGGGTGGTACTGCCGTCCAAGTCAACCTTTGCGATGGAGGAAGGGGCTGACGGAGGGGCTCGCGGGGCCCTGGTGAAGAGGCGAAAGGCCCCCCGGCAGATGAGGGAGAACCAATAGACCTGGGGGGCCATCAGGAGAGCTGCACCCAGGTTATACTGCCAGGGCACCATCAGTGGGACCATGTAGAATGGAATGGAGGCGTATCTGGAGGAGAGAAGCAACATGGTTGGCAGAGACGACCTTGAACCAACGACCCTGGAAACCCGACCCCCTGGGGCAAGTGGAGCTACACCAACAGCAGCATCTGCACCTCTACCCTGAAATCAGGAACATCTAGACTAAATCAGTCTGATCATGGCCAGAGGACAGCCAAATCTGAAGCCACCCGGCCCAGTCACAGCGGGCCGGATCACGGGTGCAATCCCACAGGCACCAGCCTGGCGTGCGGGGGGAGGGAGAGGGAGAAAGACGGAGAGAGATAGCGAGAGAGGAGTGAGGACGTACCTGCTGTAAGCGTAGTAGAGGTAGGGGAAGAGGAGGACTCGGCAGATGAAGAAAGTGACCAGCATTAGACATCCGTTAACTTTGTGAAGGAGAGTGTGTTGTTGCTTGTACTGAGAGAACGAGAGAGGGAGAGGGAAGGAGAGAAAGAGAGAGGGAGAGAGAAAGAGAGAGAGGCTCACAGGTGACATCTAAGTAAATGAGCAGAAGGGCACAGCACAGCCCCCGATACCCGTTAGGAAACAAATGCAAAGCAGATCAGACACACAGACAGGCGAGGTGTAGAGTCTTAGCTTAGGTTATTGTGATGCTTGATTCAGGCTGAAATTGATCTGGTTAAATTATACTCGCATGCAAGCCTGCAGGCAGAGCAGTTCAGCCGTCAGAGAATTAACAGCATGACAGGCGATTAGAATAACAGGACTGAGCACAACTGAACGTCAACAGGAAAGGGGAGGGGCTACTCTCCTTATAGCACCTGACATTACCAGAGATCCTAATCTAACAGCGCCCCTCCCCCCTCCAGTCGGACCTGCACTTCCTCCTGTCCCATCCTGGTGGGGCCGAGGCCACATTAACCTGACCTCCAGGATGACTTTGTCTGTTCCTGCACACCTGAAGCTCGGAGACGGCCTGTACTCAGGGGGGTGGGGTGGGGGAGCATCACTGCACACCACAGCCAATCCGGAAGCTCTCTACTTCACTTTCAAACAAAATTAGCAGCTAGTAAGACCTTGTCCGGTGCCAGAGCGCCATCCTGTGACGTAGCACCACTGAAGTGCAGAGCTCTCACTTTCTGAGGCATATAAAGGTACACAGCGGGGGCTGGGGGGGGCGGTGACGAAGGCAGTCGACCACAGGCAACGAAAGGGGTGTAATTATGCACTTAAATATTTATGACCCACACAAGTAAACAGGTCCAGTCCGTTACGGGCCTGATGGATCGTTAAATGGGCAGTCATACTTAATCCAAAGACGTCTGACTCTTAAGGGAAGCGGCCCAGCTAGCGCATTAGCGCTCCAGCCTCTTAGTACACTTTACGGGTGCTGCAATGATCCAAATATGGAAGCGTGGACAAATCAGCCCGTCAATCGCCCGCTGAGTGCCGCACTGACCAGAGCAAGCAACAGTGGTCGATTTTAATGCTATGCTTGCTGTAAAAAAGGTCTGAACACATAGGAGGAGTGCGAGCAAGCGAGTGGGCGGGGGCACGCTAACGCTAACCTTACCTGGATGAGGATCTTCCCCAGGCAGACCGATGGGGTGCTGAGCTCAGCCAGAAACATGACGCCTTGAAAGTAATCACCTTTGCCCTGGCGCCAGAACTGAAGGGGAGAAGAGAGAGGGCCGCGTCAGGGCAGCAAGGGGGGGTCTGCACCTCTGGCCTCACCTCTGCCGTCTATTGCGACTGACCTCCAGCAGGGGGCGGCACTGAGTGCAGCTCTCGGCCACACTCACTCACTTGGGGTCCCTCCCGGTCCAACCCATGACAACTCGCAGTCTTAGTGTTATGCCAAATTAACTGCCGTTTGCATAGAAACGGCAAGGAAGATGGTGGAGAGGGAGAGTGCATGTGAAAGGGAACACTAGACACGAGGGGGCTAAGGGCCAAGACTGGTCTCCAACAACCAATCAGAAGCCTTAGAGCATGTCTGTTTGCGTGCGAGTGACCTAACCCTTCACCTCTGTTGTCCCAAAATAGCCCAGAACCACCTTATGCCTACAAACTGGCCTTTAATCTTACCCATCCATCCATCCATCCATCCGCACAATTTCAATTCCACTGCTCCTGTTTTGAAAGGTGGAGCTTTCCTTTCCAACATCCACACACATTTGCACACGCACACACATTTTTATATTAACCAAGTTGCATAAAGTAAACTCATTAAACTCCATGGTGACAGTTACCACAGAGACCGGGAAGCAGACGGTGACCATGACAACGTGGTGCAGCACCATGAGGAACTCCCGCCGCAGGTAGCTGCTGAAGGCGGTTCTGAGGTCCCTGGGAGCCGAGCCATCTTCGTGACCTTTGACCCGCAGCTTGTGCCAGTAGCACATGAACATGGCGTAGATGTCGTAGACGAAGTACGGCACGGCGAAAAGGATGTAGGAGCTGGTCAGCCAGTGTCTGGGCCATCGAGGATGGAGCAGGAGAGAAGGGGCATATTAACAGGGGCACGCAGGGGGCAGGACTCACACAGCAGCCCAACAATGCGTGACTGTCAACAGACACAATACTCTCAGGGTGAGGCAGAGGACCCACAGCCATAGTGTGTGTGTGTGTGTGTGTGTGTGTGTGTGTGCGCACGTGCGTCTGTGCACGCACACACGTGCATACCCGTCTCTGTCAATCAATGGCTGATTGGTTCCCTGAAAAGACTGAAATTCCGCCAAATGCCACAGCCTCGTACCCCAGGCTGAGCGATTTATCGCTCTTTCAAAGAGCAAGCCTGATTCAGCAGCTGGCTCCCAGGCTAGTGAGACTCGCTCATGGTAAATGGCTCAACGCCCCATGGAACTGCAGTGGACCGCTGAGTGGGACTTCCAGACAGGCCCCCCCCCCCCCGCTCTGCTCGTACGAGAAGAAGCCACAGCAGTCACCAGAAACCCACAGGAGGTGAGCAGGAAGATCAGGTGACACTCAGGAAGGCCCCAGGCAGCCAATCGAACCCGGGACCTATGAAGACAGCTGCCGTGGGCACATCTGTGTGTTCCCTGCTCAGAGCTGTGGCAATTTGTTTGTATCGTTTCTTTTCCACTTCTTCTACCCAATCATCAACGAGCAGACGCTGTATCACTCTGCCCACTCTCTCTCAGGAGTCAGCTTCCTCATAACCCTACTGGAACAACTCCAGGTCAAAATTTTCATCCATGTGGGAACCTCTAGGAAATCCTACTATGTCAGTTTGCCGATCAATGTGAAATAATACAACGTCCACTAGGAAACTTCAAAATTTCTGCCAGATCACATCATATAAGCCTCCTGTAAGGACTATTTACTGTTACCAAAGGTTTTCAAATGACCATGACCAATTACTTTCACCCGTTTATAAACATGAATTTGGATGAGCCCAGACCTAAGAGTGACCCTACAGAAACTGCACAACCTCCTCCTTCATTCAAAGTATGACACTATAATCACACTTCGGATTTCCTGGATAGAAACTAATTAGGTTGAGATTTTAATTAGATGAACAAGAACACAAGGTGAACGGGGTGGGAATACTATATTTGGTGACACATACACACACACACAGACCAGCACACACACTCCTAAAATCAGCAGATTCAAACAGAGACCATGAGTCAGGATGCCACAGAAAACATCACGGACTCTCTGACAAAGGCCCCTATGATGTTTTTGACTTTCTCTGTGTTGCTGCATTGTCCCAGCACACGGCCTAGCGCCCAGTCAGAACAGAGCTGAGCTTCACCTCCCCCCTCCACCAAGCCACACAACCACACCACCTGAATCGCCACAATCTCCTACATGGCAAATGTCACTGTACCGAGAACAGTTAAACCAGTGGCAGGTTTGACTTTAGTTAGTTGAGTAAATGCTTTGACTTACTGATCCTCAATGATGTCCTCACAAGACGAGGCAATGATGTAACCAGCTGAAGATGCCATAATCGCCTGGATGGACGAGACCAACCTGGTAGACGGAGAAAAGGAAAAGGGAAATCACGTGGGCAGCTATTATATCCATTATGCCAAGTTCATCAAAACATAGAATAACAAAGTAACTGTTTTTTAAAAAGAAAAAAACTAAGATGGTATGAGACTGTCAATATAACTGAATTCCTAAACAAGCTCCTACGCATAGGATAGATCGCAGCCCGGGGGTTCCATCATTTGCATGCTGGTGCTCTGTTCACCTGGCAGACACGATGACGGCGTCCCCCTCGCTCCATCGCAGGCCCGGGACGCGTTTCAGGCACCGCTTCGACAGCACAAACAGGCCCGGGAAGAAGAAGGATCCGGCAACCAGGATTGTCAACATGGTCCCACAAGGTCCGTCCCGGGAGAGAAATCCAATCCACTGGTGCCCGCTCACCGTGTCCCTGCTAAAAGGCCGCTGTGATGGCCTTTTTTAATACCTTCTCGTTGTGCCCGGGGTGAACTTTCAGAAAGATGCTCAGAAACAGACCCTTTCTAACAGGAATGCTGGAATAACAGCGACCTTCAGAGAATGGCAGCTGTATTTAGTAAAAGTTCTTTTCCAGTATTTCAGTCTAACTGTGAGCTCAGAAGGAACGTTACATTTACACTCAGTCACTCCAGTCTCATTTTGTTTCAGAGACACAGTAACAAAAACATTCTGCTCTTCAGCTGGTTTCATATAATTATACAATTAATTAAACTTTTATTTTAAAAGCTCTAAAGACTTGGCTCCTTATGTCCCTAAATCCCCAAACCCACCCCCCCACCCCCCACCCAGGGTCAGGACTTGATAATCCTTAGTGATGTCAAACACTGTTTCAAACTACAAAGGACATAAAGACAAAGAGAAACAGAAGATGAACTCAGCAGAGAAGTGACATCTTATTTACAATACTGTTACATATTCACCTCTAACTCAAACTTTTAACGCGGCAAAAATTTGACGTTAAATCTATACGAGTAATGTATATACAGTATTCCTTAGAGATGAACATATAAACAAAACACACGCACAGTATCCCCGGCTCGCGTATTTCGGTGAGGCAGTAATCGCCGGTAACCTTGGGATTCCTCCTCACGGCAGCATCTTCACACACAGCGTTGGGATTTGGTGACCAACCGAAATAGATTTGGCACGGATTACGGAGCAGGAGATTTAAAAAGATTACCGAGATGGAGATAGTAACAGACAGAGACGGGGAGACGAAGAACCCACGACGGCGGCCGACAAAACTGAGGAAGCCCCAATATAATAAGCCGCATTATTGTTCCTGCGGATCGGGGCGGCAGTAATACGGTCCCGATAAACGTCCACAGGTTCAGTCACACGTGTTACTACGGGACAAAAATACGGTCAAATTCTATAAAAAATAACCTAGATATGACACTATCTATGGATCTAAGCGTGCATGTTTTTCGTTTAAAGACTAAATATACGTGCAAATTTGTGGCAGGTACAGCTGCACCAACAAAATGATTAAACGCATTTAGATGTCAGTAGACAATAGCCGCACTTTTGCGCCCCGAATATATATGCCTCGGGCTCAGGGATAGAATGCCCCGGCGGACCGCTGTTCCAACAGGCACTCCGATGCTGTCAAAATGCGCAATGCGCTAGCCTGCTAGCTAGCCAAAACCTCGGCTGATGGACACCGGTGCAGCAGGGCTGCAACAAATCAATCCGGCCGCAACAATGACGGCAAGGGCGCCTGGCCAGCAGCGAGCCGCAGGTCCGTCTGTCCCGTACAAGGACCAGCCGTGATCGGGCTCTGCAGGCTGCGATTTCAGCACCCGGCTACGCACCGCCTTGTCCTCCCGTTAACAAGTCAGTTCCGTGTAGCTAACGGACCCAGACAGGCAGCTTCATCACGCATGCAGGCTGCTGGGCAGCCGGACAATGAAAGGCGCTCTTGACGCACGGTCTTTGGAGCAGCACCGGGGCCCTCCGCCCTCACAGACCCGCACCAGTGTAAATCCTCCGGGCGCCGAGGTGCAAACAAAGCCGCGGGTGGGGATGCGGGAGAGGCGTGCTGAAGCGGCGGGGAGATGGGGGCGGCGGGGGTGGGGGGGTATACACGGGGTCTGCATGTACGGGAACAGCGGCACCGGGGCATACGCTCCACGGCCCATCGGAACCGGGCACTAGCCAACAGCTTTCGGACTCCCGGCTATACCCAAAGCTAAGTCCACGTGGGCTGCAGTTTTAACTGAAATCGCCGTTACCTTTTGTTTTGGATCGGGAATCCTTAGCGGCTCGGGAAAACGCCAGCCGACGGGAGGTCTGCTTAAAGCGCGCTGCGTCCGGCTGCGGCTCTGTGCGGCCGCTCCGTAGCGCTCTTCGCCAGCTCTCGGTGCTGATTCGGCGCTTAGGCTCCTCTGCCCATGTCCGTCCGGCCCGTCGCCACCATTCCGTTATCGATCGGGCTTCTGCATCCGGCAGCCGCACGGCGCGCGCGCTTCGGCCGGCCGCTTTGATGGCACGCGCATATTCCGCGCGCGGCCCCGCGTTGATGTATTTTCGCTGCCTGTTATTTTGGTTTAAATGTTATTTATTCACACGCTCAGGGCCGTGCTGTACCCCCACGCGCTGCTAAAGCAAGCACCTCCGGGCTGCCCATCCGTCTCCGCGGCTCACGGCAGCATGCCCTGCTTTTTCTCTCTCTCCTCTGTCCCCTCCCCTCCGCCGCCGTCGTTTAGCTAACAAATGAGGGGGGGTGAATGCCGAGAGGGGGGGCTTCATCCAATGCCGAGCCGAAGTGACGACGACCGCTCCGCCGTAGAGCCGCTTCCCTTTCACCGAAAAGGGCTCATCGATGTCAACCGATGGATTTAATGGTAACGGGGGCGTCGGTACCTCACGTCGGGGCACTACCTGGTTTAACACTCTCACCTGGCTCGCCGCTTTAGAATGAGGGGGAACCAGGAGACGTCAATACGGCCCGGCTGGGGATGACTGTAGCGCCCTCTCTCCCAACTAGGGTGAAAGTTAGTGCATTAAAGAGTCAGCGAGCAAGAACAACCGTTGATTATGTGTGTTGGAAATGTACCTATACTTCGTACGTTCGTACACACATTATATATATATGTGTATATATATATGACTGCAGTCACATTGGACCGTCGCAGGATTCACCGTGTGACCGCATCCCTTACACCCCCTCCTCCGCTGCACCCTCGGTGACCAAATTGGATTTATTTTACTTTCAAATATACGCCGCCGCTCCTAGCAACCAACAGCCGATTGGGTTAACAGGATGGCGACAACAGCGCCTCTTTTTCCTCTTTGGTCATCGCATTGACTGACGATTGGCCTATCCAATTAAAAGTTTAAATAAAGTGACCTGATGAGATTGCCCTATTGGCGATTGGCTATTCGCTATTTGTGGGCGTAGACACTTTCCTGTACTGGTATGTTCAGAATAAGGAATTACCTCAGCATCGCTTTGCGCGGTCAGCGCTTATCTCTGGAGCCGCAAGTTATATCGTCACGTATTAATTTAATCAACCATTGTATCTTGATTATCCCCTGACAATAATTTACATTATTACATTATAAACGTGTCCACAACGAGAGATGCGACATCGTGAAGGACTGTATGGCATGTAACGACCGAACACAAACGGGTGAGTAGAGCAGGTGAACGCGTCTAAACGGGGGCGGGGAACCCTGAGGAGGGTTTACCTGGTGCGGTGTCACGGTCGGGGGTTGATTTGGTACCATATATGTGGCAGCATAGGTATGACGCTGCAAAAAAACCAAAATGTCTACTACTCACCTTGCCACTAGAACCATTAGTGAATCACCCTTTCCTCGGCGTCCTTTCGGTGCTAATACCAACGGGAATTCCCCCCTCCCCCTACCACGGTTGAGCAGATTCTTCATTTGCACCTCCGGTAATGTCATTGGGGTGTAAATGAGTTCACTTTTGTTGAAGCTCAATACTCAGGACACGTACTTCATTTGTGTACTGGGACCACATGTTGATATCTCATTTCCAAAATATGCGTATAGGATTCAGAAGTAGCACTGAATGCTGCAGTAGAGTAGGTTAAATTTCTGGGAGAAATCCAGGTTAAGTACTAGTGTCAGTTAAACTTGACCTTAGTGGAAAAGCCTAACAGTTCATACCGTCTAAACCCAAGACTCCAGCTAATGATCAACAAGATAGAATTCCTCATAAACTACGGGGCATGTTTTTGAATGATTTACTCTGAAACTAAATCTGTGTGGCCATTGACAACTCCACATTGGATGTGCCAACACCCCTTTAGGGCAACCAAAACCTTACCAGGACTGAAACTGCTGGACACAAGAATCAAGAAACTCATCTTAAAGTCTTCACCGTCTATTCTTTTATTTACTACTTCACTCTGTAATCCTTTCCTTAAGAAATTCAAGTATTTGTTGATAAAACAAGCAAAACAATGTTTACATGGCAAGACAGAAAATATCACAAACATTTAAAAACAGTGTTCATTATCAGAATCAATCAACACAACTATCAGGTTCTTTAAGGAAACAAAAAAAGTGTCACATCTAGGGTCATTTCTAAAACTGGAGTCCCTCCTTTATGTCACTTTCCTTCCTCCCCCCCACTCATTCATATACACACACACACACACCACTCTCCCATCTTCTTCTGAGCTCACCCCCCACCCCACCCACATACCAAATATCAAAGTAGGATAACCAATCAAAATCAAAACTGCTCACAAAACTGAAATTACAGATTCACAGACAAACTAAAACTAACAAAAAAAAAATTTACAAATATCTGAAATAATTAAATCACATCCTATAGAAGGTTCATAGCTAAAACTCCAATTGCACACCTGCCAAATTAAACCGTTAGGAGATCCTTCTGAAGAAGGGTAGTTGTATAAAATGTTTGCGTTCAGTATCAGAACACTTTACCCATAACCCCCTCTGGTGGGGAATGGAGTTCAGTGCTGTTTTCACAGCAGCATGACATGCAAAATTTCCTCAATCCCCCACCAGCTGATGATGGCTGGTAAGGTCCTTCATAAACAGGTTAGCTCGCCCAGGCGCATTTGCGGACAACCATGTGTACCTGGCCCAAATTCTGCAATGGGGAAGAGGAGCCCTGTAACCCAGGCCACAAACGAACAGTCAGCAGCATTTTCCATCATCTCATCCACCCATTTCCCCCTGCGGGCTCCCTGTTGTCACCGTGGCTCCTCTAATCTTCAGCGTCAGGGAGAGTGAAGCCTTACAGTACAGTGTAGCTCAGCACAGCCTATATTACAGTACAGTACAGAACAAGACCAGTATTGCATATACAAGCCAGTCTCCTTGGAGGTTTTTTGTTTGATCCCGTGAGCTTTGAGGTAATGACAAAATTCACAGCAGTTTTGCGCTGTATGTTCTCCTATGCTCTACCTACCCACCCACACTCACACACACACACACACACACACACACACCACAAATTAAATGTTACCTACGTATACTGAACAACGGAGTTCAATATACGTCAGCAAAATATTACAAACAGCACAGTACATCAGAATGCTTTCATTGGACTTTGATTACATGAATGTATAATTTAACATTAAAACACATGGCCACAACCATAGCCTACAACTAAATTTAGAGAGTAAAAGAAAATGTATTATAAAAACCAAACTAGCAGAGGTTTCACTCCAGGATACAAGATGGCCTGACATGTTATGCCAAGTCAACTAACAGTGTTAAGAATGAGCCACAGGACCCTCAGATACACCTCAGCACAGTGAACACCAGTGATCAGCCACTCCCCAATACTCCATTTTAAAATCTTCCCCTTTAAATCTGTCATACAGATGTAAAGAGTCCCTTCCTCAAAACAGTACATCTCTCAACAAGTGGCAAATTTAATCAGTGAAATGAGCCAGAAAGCAGAGATGGAGAAATGCAGCCCTGAAACATCAGCATAGCACATGGAAGCATGGCCATGTCATGGTCCTCCACGTCACATGCCAGATGGCCATGGGGTGAAGCACAGGAGGCAGGTACAGCAGCACACAGCACAACAAAGGACTGTGCTACTCACAGCACAGGTTGCTTACAAATCACACTTCAGCGAGTAAAGGGGTCAAAGCTGAGCTGAGAGAGTGGCCAGTGGCCCCAGCACTGCACTCCAGTCCTGGCACGCTGGCCCTGGCGTCCCTGCACTCAGTTTAGTTCTAAGTCCAGATGCCGAGCTTGTCCGTTTAGTGAGCTGTGCACTTTCATGGCAGAAGCAGCACAAAAAGCAGTTACCATCTTATTCCATATCCATCCTTCCGATCATCATTTCCCACTCCTCTGCTCCCTCACTGCCCCCTTCATCTCTCCTCTTTCCTGGATACTTTGGAGGAATGCCAAGCTGTGGACCTGAAAAAGGATAGAGCGTTACCCCCCTCAACCTACCAACAGGAGAAGGGTTTCACCATGGCCAGAAACGTCATGGGTGATAATGTACAATGGATATTGTATGGCAATATGGACACTGACAGAACAGTGACAATGGACAGGGAGCATTTATAGTTTGGATGCTGCTGTGGAGACAGGTGTTGCCCCCTCCTTACCTGATGAAGGTCTTGAAGGCGGCGCTTTGGGGGTTGATGCACAAGGGGACACGTTTGCCCTGCTGGTGCTCAGTGATGAAGCGGTGGATGAGCTCTGAGGAGGGAGGGAGACATACAAGTGTCAGGAAGGCTGTGGCCCTATGGTTCAGACAGCAGTGCAGCCAACGCACCTTTTCCCTGCCAAACGGAGAGCAGGCTCTGTTCGTAGCTGTGGCTGAAGGGCCGCTCAGCTGACGGCTCAAAGTCACGCGTGTAGACCCGCCCACTGGGTACTGAGTAGCAGCACTGGCACATGCAGGTGTGGTATCGCAGTCGGCCCTCATCCAGATAGGGGTGCGATAGGGCGTCACTGCCGGAGATTCGCTTGGCCTGGTGGATGGTACAATAAGCAGTCAGGACCGGGACTAACACAATTTGTTTGATTAACAACCCCCCTCACAAAATCATTACTCACAGGATCAAAGACCAGCATTCGGCACAGCAGGTGAACGGCCTCGTGGGTAGCACCATCGGACAGCATGTACAAGACTGACAGAGAAGGCTGGTGGGGGGGAGGTAGTACGTGTCAGACCAGTTTCACCATTCTTCACTACTACACTTCTTGCCTATTCATTTTTTTTTCTGGGGTGCGTGAGTAAATAAGCTTTCTAACATGCTTTCTGCACAAGCCAGTGAAAGGTCTTCAATCTTAAGAACAAAGGATCACATCAGGCAAGGAGCCTGTCCCAACTGAGTATCCATAACAATCCAGAGTAGGCAGAGCCATGGGGCTTTGGGTGTGTGTGTGTCACTCACCGGTTTCTGGGGGCCCCTCAGGATATGTGCCCGTGCCCCCTCGCAGGCAGATGCCATGGCTGACAAAGGGGGTGTGCCCAGAAGATCTGTGATGAGGTCCAGCTAAGGTGGGTGGGGTGGGGGGGTGTTTGGCATCATGAGAACTCAGCAGGAAAGTAAAGTGCTGCATGTGGCATGTCATACATTAAAGAGGTGTCACCATTGGCACACTCACCATATTTTTGTTTATTAAATTATTTTGTTAGAAACCAAGAGACCCACCCACAGCCCAGCCCAACCTGTGAAGTACCTGCTGGATGGGGGTCTGGGCCTGAAACAGGATACGCCGTCCCAGCAACTCAGCAAAAATGCAGCCCACAGACCAGACGTCGATGGCTGCGCTGTAGTGCCGGCTGCCCATAAGAACCTCTGGGGCCCGGTAGTACTGTGTCACCACCTCCTGGGTCATGTGACGAGATGGGTCCGGTTCTTCCACCCGGGCCAGTCCAAAATCACATATCTGAGACCACAGGATGATTTGGGAAATAACATTTCACTACAAAACAGGAATGTGATTTACAGTGAAGTTGACGAGACATTGAGTTTACACTCAATATAAATCTATAGTTACCACTGTATGTCAGTCAGCAAGATGACTGCGTGAAACAAGGACCCCATTATAGCATCTAGAACGGAGCAGCTAAGTGACTATATGGACAGGAGAGTGTTTTCCCACACTTTCAAAATGAAGTTTTAGGGCGTGTTGGCAGGACAATAGTAGAACCATGCCGAGAACAGTACCTTTAGAAGACAGTTGCTATTGACCAGAAGGTTCCCAGGTTTAATGTCTCTGTGCAAGATTCCAGCAGAGTGCAGGTACTTGAGCCCTGGGGACCAAGGTAGCATCACCATTAACGTCACGTCACTTACATACTACACAGGATGTGGCCTCAACTGATTTCAGATACAAGGTTACGAAATCCTGTAGTATGCTTTACATCCTTTGATTTCCGTACGTCACCAAGAACCATATTAAATGATCACAAGATGCACTTATTTTCAGAAACTACTCAACATCACTTATAAACAATGATTCACACACAACACTGCAGTAGAAGGATAATGGTTTCTCTGTAACTCTAAGCATTTGAAGCACGGTTCAGCTTAAAATGGAGTTATGCACAGGACTTCAATCTTAATGTCTGAGAAGGTCAGGCAATTATTCTGACAGATGAAGAATTCTATTGTATAATATAGCAGTGACCTATTTCTGGTTTATTTTTAACCCCAAACCAGAGACTGGCTCATAAACCCAAAACTGATGCTCCAAGTTCAACCTGATTAAAAACCCACAAATGTCACTTTCAGCGAAATAAAGCAGACTTGACACATTTAAATCTGCACTCAATTATCTCCCAAATAACCAAGTGGATCTGATAAACCCTCAAAGGCTTTGTGCATCGCCTCACCTCTGAGTATCTGGTAAAGGAAAACTTTCACATGGTCTGTGGTGAGTGGCTGTGGGGACACAATGACCTTATGGAGGTCACTCTGCATCAGTTCTGTAATGACATAGCTGCGAGGCCTAGGTGAAGGAAACACTGCCACTGCATACAAAATACGACCCAAGATGCCATGGTGGGGAGACTGTCAAGAGGGATAGCGGGGAGAAACATATACCCAACATAACACTGCAAGTAAAAGGACAGTCAGAAAGGCAGGTAAACATGGGAGAGCTTCTCAGCAAAGGATACATTTCCTCAAAGCAGTCAATCTGGGGAGGCTGAAGAATATCAAGGGCTGACAGAACCTGCAGAAACAGCACAGTCATATCTACACTCTTACTTGGCTGCACACACAGCTCTTAAGCTGTATACAGTCTAGCTACGTGGATACCCAGGAACACACAGCACATTACAGCATGCTATTCTCCATTTCTCTATATTGTTTACCCCCTTTCTGTACATGGCATAGAGCCCGAATTCTCACATTATCATGTTTGAAGAAGCAGAGCATCCTTAGCTCCCTGAAGACCCTCTTGCAAGACACCAGGTTCTGGAAGACATTAGGCATCTTCTTCAGAGCCACTCTCCTCCCATCTCGGGGGTCTGTCACTGACCTGGGGGAAGAAGTGTTCACAGTAATAATAAAGTGTTCCTAAATCCTGGGACACATAAGATAAGATCATGCAAAACACACTTGCACGAATGAGTCAATGAGGTCAGATGGGGAACCTATTTGCATGTAGACATTTAAATTTATTTGGATACTCAGTTTACTCACCAAACCACACCAAAAGCCCCATATCCAATAGGTCGATCTGGCTCCATTTCAGCGGGGCTCGGCACCTCGCTAGCGGTGTTGCTATGGGGCTGTGGAACAGCGGCTCCTCCCCCCGTACCTCCCCCTAGCGCAGCCGGGTGGCGAGGGGTTCCGGCTGGCGCAGCGGGCCCACTTGAGCTCGGGGTGGCACTGAGGCCCGCCGAGGTAGTGCCGGTCGAAGAGTTGACGCAGAAGTATTTGTGGCCTAAATCAGCCCCCGGAAACAAGTTGCCGCACACGGACTGGCGGCTGGTACCGTGAAACGCCATTTTAAATAGCCAGTGATTAAATCACGCCAACGTTTTGTACATTACAAGCGGTAAAACGATGCAGGGGCACGTCGATCCTTTCTGCAAGACGGCCGTCTGCTGCGGCTTGGCCGCTCAGCCTAAAGCAGCGGATGTAAACAATGGCCCATCACTGCTAACGCTAGTTAGCCTTGCGAGGTAGCCGAATGGCACATCCACGGTCCTTTAAAAGTCGCCACACGGCGTATCAGGGTGAGACACTCACCGAAAGGCACAGTCTGTGTCTGCGGCGCCGCACGGGCAGCCGGCCGGCCTGAATCGGGCTCCACGGAGCCAGCTAGCTAGCCGGTGCCATGGCCGCTAGCTAACGCCCGGCACAGCACACTCATCTGCGGACGGCGCGGCTGAAGAAATGCTCCAGAGCATCCATGTCGGTTGTTTTACAAGTCAGTCACGCCATTGTCAAAAGCTAACGGACGCTCGAAATTGACAGTTTAGTCTGATATTTAACGTGATTATCGCACTGTTAGCATCTAGCACTAGCCTCGAGCAAGTTTCGCGTTGTTCCAGTCAGAGCAAGACCCTTATAGAAATACTGTTTACCCGCAGCGGATGACCCGGGTACCGCTAAGTGTCCTTAGTTATTTTAGAAAGATCTTATCCTGCTCTGTAAGCAGACATCCTCTGGATAGCAAGTTACGGATCCAATGACCTACTTTTTTACCGTAGAAAACGTCGAGCCGCTTCCACCTGAATACCTTTAAAAACGATACGAAACTGCAGTAAATTGCAAATGGGAGGCGTCCGTACTGCGGCGGGGTACAGACGCACCTACAGACAGCCCCACTCCAGCAGCAGCTCGTTCAGGCGATCCGCGACTAGTTTCATTTCATCACACTCATCTCCCGGATTCCCTCAAAATCAGCTGTGGGCAAGATTGGCCGACAGCATATGAGGGAGAGTGATGGTGGGAGGAGAAGTTGGGGGGGGGGATGGAGGAAAAAAAGCGAAAGATTAAAGAACAGCGGTGGGGGAGGGGTTCCTCCGATATAAACAATGGAGGCAAATTGGCAGGGTTCCGTGTATCGCAGAAGTGTTTGGAAATGGATTACTGTGTTATTTTGTCTTTTGGGTGAAGGGGAGGCACATCTGGGAAATGCAATAATACATGAAATATTTTTTCCCTGCATAAAGCGTTTCACCCAGTAACACGCCGCCGTGAATGTTGTGTGATTCACTGGGCGCAGAACAAGGCAATCAACGAAGGTGCAACCTTGATTGGTTATCCGTTATAGTGATTCTGTGCAAGGATGCAGCCAGACACCCAACCCAGTGTAAATGTTATTATTATTGATGCAGCGTTCATATATACAGGGATTAATACATAATATTATAGCAACACAAACACTGGAGTGGCATTAAACAAGCGTTAACAGGTACAGATGAACCAATGTCACACATCCTGACACACGTTCACAATATAACTTTTCTGTTCATTTTAACTTAAGGCTAACAAATTAACATCAATAAGAACAATGACTGAAGGAGGCAACTGACAATAGCTTAAATCTGTATGTACATACAGACATGTGGTAAATTTATGTAGGTCCTCCGTATTTTCAATTTACTGATAATAGTGTAGAGTAGCTCAGGGTAAAATAGTACTGCACAGTACCAGTCAGCAACCCATTAAAGTATTTCAACAGAGGTGGACAGATTACATTGAATACAGATCTGATCAAATTCACTCCCAGACTCCCATTTCACTTCTGTCTTTTGCCACTGTTAATGACTGAAAAATGAAGCGAGGGCTTTCTGGTACCATGTACTGTATTTAAATGCATTTTAATGTCTATTTGTTTATTCTTCTCCAGGTAGACCGTTACCATCATAGCTGGGAGCAACCCTCAACCAGTCAGTGACGAAGTACAAGACATTAAAAAAATCCAGACGCTACATTAAAATATATACAGGTATATATATTAAAAAGTCAGTTACACTATGTTTAACAAAGCCCTAAATAGTTATCAACTGGTACCTCTCCAGGGGAAGCAGTCCCTTTCAATAAGAAGTCATCCTAATGCAACTTCGATTTCTCTATTATTTGAAGTGATCGTTTTTGCTTTGTGAGTAGACCAGAGTAGCTGACATAAGTTACCTATCAAATATTTATTTAGAAAGAACATCAGTCAGAGATCTGCCTGCTAAGCCTTCCCGAGAGAACAGGTTTGGTCCAAATGTAGGATTAAGTCCGTACCATCCAGCACAGTTCCATCTCAATTGTCACTACCTCCACCGGCCTCCAGTGACGTCATCGCATTGGCAGGCTCATGGATGGGCCAGCGAGATCTGCTATGCTATGCTAACTGGCTGAGTCTGGATCCAAAAGTGAAAAAACAAGGCAGTAACAATAAAGGAGAAGAACCATCATGTTGTGTGGTTTAACATCCTAACAGAATATGGGGGCAGTGTGTGGCTCAGTGGGCTAAGCCTGTGTGCCTGTAATCAGAAGGTTGCCAGTTCAAACCCAGCCTTAGCACAACTTTGGGTACTTGAGTAAGGCCCTTAACCCCTGGCTCCCTGGGTGCTGCTATGGGAGGCTGCCCTTTGTGCACAACTTACTTTACAAAAAAGAGCAAGTTGAGGGAGGTGTAAAGACAATTTCCCCAAGGAGATCAATAAAGTATCAATTATTATCTGAGCCTACAGAGGAGAATGGTGAGAGTGCAGAATGAAGAACACAGCTCATGTCAAAGACACGCCATGCGTGTGCAGCAACAGCTAGCGCCTCACCTGTGAGTGTGCACACACCTCTGCCCGGATCTTTTTCCTAGCGAGTGACTGGCTTCACCCTCCTGTTTCTCTCTCTCATCTCGTTCCAACCCCCCAGCCCTGCTAGCTGTGAGGCTGGGGGGCAATCCCAGAGCAGTCCGAAACCAGAAGTCCCACCGCCCCTGAGCTCCCGCATGCGCTGAGGGACACGGTGCTGCTGGGGGCCGAGGTGGTGGGTGGCACAGGACTGGTGGCAGCTTGTGGGTCGCTCTGGGCTGTGCGGTGTGTGCCCATGTGACCCTGCAGCTGCGTGGGGGTCTTGCACTGCACCCCGCATAACTGGCACAGGAGAACCCCCCCGGGGCCGGTACCCCCAAAACCACCCCTCTGGCCCTCGCTTTCCTTCCACTCCTGGCCGTGGTGCTTCTGAGCGTGGACACGCAGGTACGTCAAGGTGGTGAAACCTGGTCCCAGAGAAAACAAGAGGAGTTACCAGAGACACTTGCAAACGGTGCACATGGTCAAGGCCCATGCCAAGAAATAAAATGAGTGAAGCAGGCCTTCCCAATGGAACCCAGAACTCACAGCCAGTCTGCGTTTCACACTGACAAATACGTTCAAACAGGGCTTCAATAAATAATAATAATTGATACTTTATTGAAATTCGTTGGGTTTGAACTGGTGACCTGATCACAGACACACAGGCTTAGCCCACTGAGCCACATGCTGCCACACGGATAACAAAGCTAATGATCCTATTAATCAGCAGCAGAACACATTCTGAAGTGATTTTAATAGTGGCTTAATGTAATGGCTACACTCATTAACTCATTCCTTGTACTTGAACCTCGCTTGAAATCAGACACATGCAGCACAGATGGTCTCCATCCGTCTAAGTACAGATATTTTATGGGTTCCAATGAAATAAAGGTAGCTGATTATGAGAAAGACCTCGGTGTGTATGTTGATGCTTCCATGTCCCACTCTTGCTAGTGTGGGGAAGCAATAAAAAAGACCAATAGGATTTTGGGTTACATCTCTAGGTGTCAAGGGAGGTGATTCTATGATTACAGAATTCCTTGGTAAGACCCCACCTAGAATACTGATTATATACTGACTATTATATTTGTCACCATACCTAAAAAGGACATTGCTACCTTGGAAAGGGTGCAACGTAGGGCTACAAGAATGATTCTTGGTCTTAGAGGAATGTCTTATGAGGAGAGATTAGCTGAGCTGAATCTGTTTAGCCTTGAGCAAAGGAGACTAAGGGGGGGACATGATCCAGGTAAATAACATTCTAACAGGTCTGGATGCTGTTCAGCCAAATGGCTACTTCAGTATTAGTTTAAATACTAGAACTCATGGCCATAAGTTGAAGAACATTTTAAAATTAATTTGAGAAAGCACTTCTTTACACAGCGTTTAGTTCAAGTACGGAATAGTCTTCCTGTTAGTGTAGCACAAGCTAAAACCCTGGGGTCCTTTAAATCAGAGCTAGATATGATTTTAACAACTCTGAGATATTACTTAAGTTCTCCCCAAACAAGTTTCATAGGTCGAATGGCCTCCTCTCATTTGTAAATTTCTTATGTTCTTATGTATGTCTACTTGGATACAGAAAACAAAGGCAAACTTACTGCGGTTACAGAGGTGGCAGGAGTGGTGCTGCGACTGGTCGTGCACTCGCATGTGATCGGTGATGTAGGCAGCAGACAGCAGCTTCCCGCAGATGTGACACGGCACCTTCTCTTCGTGCCGGATCATGTGAGCGCGCAGGCGGTCCCGTGTGGCAAAGGCCGACTCGCACGTCTGCACGCCACGCCCAACGCAACCAGAGAACACATGCGGTGAGACATGGACGAGTGGCTCATTTACAAACACAGGTTATGGTCAAGGACCAGAGAGTAATCGGGCAGTATAGAGAGAAGAGTGGTTACCTCACACTTGAACGGTCTCTCGGTGGAGTGGACTTGTCTGACATGGCTGTTGAGGTGGTCTGGCCTGAGACAGCAGAAACAGCTAGTTAGACAGAGCAGGGTCCGAGGTCCCAGGGGTGGGCTAACATGTCAAGCACACGCCTGGACAGCCTTACTGTACCGTGAGAAGCCCTTGGCGCAGTGGGGGCACACGTAGGGCTTCTCAACACCACCCTGGTGTGAGCGCACGTGGTAACTCATGCGGTCTTTCCGCTTAAAGCGCTGCTGGCAGATAGGGCAGGAGTAGGGCTTCTCATCTGAATGGGACAGCCGGTGCCGATTCAGGTGGTACACATCCCGAAAGGCCTTTCCACAGGCTTCACAGGCGTGGTTCTTGCGTACAGGGGTTGCGCTGGTATTTTGGTTTGGCTGACGCTGTGAAGTGGGGGACAGTTAGGGTTAATGATCTGTCCAGTGCTCTTAGGGCGTCCCCTACAGGTATCAGCACCTGCTCTGATAATGTACAGGATCCAAACACTGCGCTGCTTAAATGACTTTCGGTGGTGACAGTACGCAATGATCCCACCATTTTTCAATGGTGGGCTTTTCTCATTATAAGTTAACAAAACGGTCATGATCAATGTTTAATGTCTGACATGCATGTCAAAACATCCCCTACATGGAGATCAATTCTATGTACACGCAGTACAAACCCAAAACCTGCCAATTAGCACAATTTCACAACAGCCTGTGGCACTGCTGCACACATATCCTCATAAACCAACCTGCACCATTGCCCCAGTAACCACGACAGCTGACGGAGGAGGAACAGATGCAGCCATGGTGACTGCTGCCGTGGTGATAGATACAGAAATGGGTTGTACATCCTGGGTGCCAAGAATTGGCTGGTGAGGGACAGACTCAGGAGTGGGATGGGGAACAGAGAGGTGCAGCAGGGAAAGAGGGACAGTGGTCCTCCCTGCTCCAGCTTGCACCCCCTTCACACTGTCGTCCCTCATCACTCGATCCTTCATTCGGATGCCTGTGTGGACTGACTGGTGCCGACGGAGGTTGTAGCTATTCTTGAACTGTTTGTTACAGAGCGGGCAGATGTGGGCGGCACGTGAGGGACGAGACACGGGTTTCACTGAGTGAGAGAGAGAGAAAGAGAGAGGGGGGGAGGAAGAGGGGGGCAGTCAGCTCCAGCCACAGAGCCCAAATTAACAGAGCAGGCAGTGAGGCAAAGCCACCTGGAGGCTCTCCTCTTCACCCCTTCTCACCAGGTAAAGGTTCCTCATTTAGAGCAGCGGTGTCCACCGTCGAAGGGGGTGTGGCTATGTGTTCAGTAGGCGGGTTCTGCACTGATCCCGTAAGTTCAGGGAGGAGATCTGATTGGAGAGTTGTCTCTGCTTGGGTTTGGGTAGGTGGTGTCTTAAAAAGGCCAAAAGAATCACTTAAAAAACTCTGCAAAACTCAGAACCCTGGGACCTCTTCTGTTTCTACATGCATATTTACTACACGTTATGTTTTTATTTTAACCATACGGGTCTCAACTTATGATCATTTATTAGTAATCTGTTCATTTGAACATGTCATTTAGACATAACCGAACTCCAGAAAAATGCAACAGTGCATGTGAGATTTTATTTTGACAACAAGGCTCATATTTGTATTCTTCAGTAAAACGCGACGTCGGTTCACGATATTCATGCAATGGTCCAACATGCGTTCATGTCAACGGCGCTTACTGACAGAGAACAAAGCACAGCATGCGATTTTCCACAACTCACCTGAAATAAAAAATTACTCCAAGCCGCATCCATTTTGAACTGTAGTCAGAGTAATAGTTATCAAAAATATTTTTGCATATAGTATCATTAAACAAACTCGTGGTTTGTCCGTCTTCGTAATACAGTCCTTAATAAGGGTTCATAACTTCAAGCTGCCGACGGAATAAAAACAACATTTCGTCCAAGAGTATAACGCATTAAAATTAACTGAATAAAATGAAAAGCAAACGCCAGTTCACCAGAATATTACCGTAACGCTGTTTTCTGTCAGCAGTCGCTTGCTATCTAATATTACTGTCACAGCTTTCATTCATATCAACTTAAAATATTTCCCCTACAATTTTCCTTTGAAAGTCCATATTATTGGTTTTACTTGACTAACCTAACCATTCGGCCATCTGCCTAATAATAACCAGCGATTGATATTGGCTGGTTAGGTAGAAGACATTTTGTTTTTAACTTTTGTAAGCTGAGCCACACGAAACCCCCGCAAACATTAAATACAACCAAAACCTAAGAGTGCATCATTTTAACTGTCTGGTCATACTTCAGCTAGCTAGCTACCAACACAAGACATAAGCTGTTGTTCATTCAAATCATGCAAAAATGCGATTGTTTGTTAAGTGAAAAATACATATTAATATATTTTAAAAGTTACGAAATATAATTAGCCTGTTCCCTTAGAATGCTCTTTTAGAAAAAAAATGTTTGTTTTATTTCAATTTTATATTATCACCGCCAGGCCGGGCGGGTGTTTATTAAAGCCTCGGTGTTGCGTGAAGTCTTGGCCCCGGCTAAAGCGCTCCCCTCCGGCCACAACCCGTCACTCCGCCTCGGGTGTTCAATTGAGAAGATGTCATCTTTCTTTTTTTTCTATCTCTCTCCCTCCCTCCCTTTTTCCTTCTTTTCTTTTTTTATCTCTTCTTTTCTCCCCCCTCAGTTTCTCCCTCACCGCGATGTCCCCCTTATTTTAAAGGGAAAGTATTCAATCCGCTCGCCCCCCCGCCATCCGTCGGCCTCCTTCGCCACGCACGCTGCCGTCACCTTCCCGCGGCCCCCACCCCCTCCCGTCGCGAATTTGGCCGATGAAAATTGTCGAAGTGGAACACCGCTGCAGCTCAATAATAATTATAACCCATTTTGCAGCTGGTTAAAAAAAAATCACGCTAACCTGCGCAGCAGCTGAAATATGTGACGGCAAATGTTCATTCCAGCCCTGTCTTTGTCAATCAATACACAATTACTGAGAAAATGCATTGAATAAGAATAGTACAGGTGTATTTGCAACCCGAACTTTACGTTTCCCCTTCGTGCAAACTTAATACAGCTTAAGATCCGGTAATTCTGGTCAATACGTCTTTATTAGAGCAGGATACAGCATTTTCACTTCACAGAATTTCAACAGTACTCTTCTATTTGCACGACAGGCACCCAACGTAAAAATAAATAAGAAATAAAATAAAAAGATGAAAACATGTAATTGTTCTCTACCCAGCATTCTCAAATATAACTTAACAAATAAAGCTCACTCCTGTCACAGAAGCAAATATCTATAATCTCTATAATGGAGCAAGTTTTGTGCATTCATAAAGCGTAAAGGGAAGAGACTCTGATTGTCACTCCCGGCTGAAAGTCTAACCAACTAGTAAAAATCTATTTCTATTACTTAATCGGCAGATCGCATTGGTAACCTTACTCTTTATAAAATGAAGGGAATGAATGTACTCAGTCTTAAAAAGATCTACAAACGACCATAACGTCGAACGAAAATCACAAGGACAAATTCATTAATAGTAAAATAATAATAAATCAGTGAAATGCGGGTGGAATTGACTCGAAGCTTTTAAGTTGCTCTATGTTGTTATACCTTTTATCCTTCGGGTGCATCGTCCCTATCGGCCGTCTTCCTGCTAAGCCCCGCTTTTCAGTTTAATCAGCCCCATCAATTTCATTTCGCCGCCCAAACTTTCCCTATGCCTCCCGTCACTACTGTTGTCAGTCTGTGAGTGTACGCGGCTTTCCTATTAAGTGCACACCGCAGCTAATCGTTATAATTTATATAAGACTTGAACAGATACTATTTTTTTCCAATAAAAACTGTCAAGATAATACTTAACGTAAATACGTGGACTCGTATTATAAACAAAAACCATAAAAAGCGAAATATCTTTGTTGATGTTTCACAGCCTTATGTAAAAGGTCCCTACATTTGTCTTACAATTCACCTTTCTTGATTATTTACTATCCACCATTTTTATTTTCCAGCCATTCTGTCTGTCTCTCAGTTATCCTTTCTTCTTTCCACCTCCCTCTCTGCAAGGTCGATGGCAGCCATGTTCCTGGACGCGGTAATCAGGTGTAGCAGGCTGATCCCAGACTTCATCACAGACACGACGCCACAGACGCCCAGCAGCCACAGAAACCATGCTGCCAGCCGGGGGAGAACAGCATCATAAAGAGCACCCCATGGAACATGGCATTGGAGGGAGAGACGGAGAGGCAGAAGGGAAGGAGAAAGAGAGGCAGAGGGAGAGAAAGAGAGTGAAACAGAGATACTGAAGGAAAGAGACAGAGGGGGAGACTAGGAAAGAGTGAGAATAACCAAGGGAGAAAGAGAGGGAGAGAGAGACAGACAGAAGGAAGGATAGACAAAAGGATGGAGAATGGCAGAAGGAAATGGGAGAGAGAGGGATGGATGAAGAGGGTCAGGAGTGACGGCTACTGGCTCACCCTGCGGCTCCTCCAGGAGGTGCAGGATGTACAGGAGGCAGTAGAAGAGTTCATTGCCCATGCACATGAAGAACAGCACCGGCTGTGGGGGGTGGGGTCAGTCAGCATGGGAGCAGCATCATCATCCCCTTGGTGTGTGTGTCTGACGCTCTTACCCGAGAGGTGTAGTACAGCCGCAGAACAGGGTTCCCAGACAGATCGATGGCCTTGTGGCTAGATGCTCCCTTCATGATGGAACTAAGGGGGGTGAGAGGATGATCGTCAGAAGGGAACAACAAAATAAAACAACACGACAGAGAGAGGAAGGGAGGATGCTTTCCAACCCTGGAAAAAAGCAACAGAGGTCTCAGACTGCACGATTACAGAGTACTTTGGGGCTGCTACCTGTGCAAATGCAGCCAGTGACTGGCGACATCCAGGCTCATGCTGAGCTGAAAGAGGAAGGTAAACGAGGGATAGAGCAGAGCCAGGTTCACCAGCAGGCACATTGTAGCACAGCGGTCCGTCAGCATGTCCAGCATGGCCCCAAATTTGGTACCTGCACAAGGGAATACACAAGTCAGGGAAAGCGGGAAGAGTGGAATACAAGCTACAGTACTCAACCATAGCCAGCCAGCACACTGGCACCTTGTCCAGCACCTACCTTGGTTGAGCGCTCTGGCAGCATGGCCATCAAAGGCATCTAGCAAGGCGCTAAGCAAGTAAAAGAACATCGCCGGCATTGGAAAGGATGGCATGAGGTAGAAAGCCAGTAGGGCTAGTGCGATCCGGCCATAGCCTAGGAGAAGGAGCAGACACGGAGCACCACGATATTATTTCCCAGCACAGTGCCAGAATATTCATTTACGGAAACTCAATGTTTACATCAGAAATTGGCGCGTCGTTTAACACGTACTACCCGTAATGCCCAATACCGCAAAAAAACCACAAACCTAGCTTGGATAGCCAAAAGCAGGAACTTAAAGGAGAAAGCTACAACATTTAACAAAATAAATTCTACAAGCTTCTCCGCTTGACGTAGATACTGGAAGAACCTATTTAAATGGGTCGCGATCTATGTGTAGCGCCAGACTCATCGACTCACCTATCAAATTGGGGACAAACAAAAAAATGTTTTCCTCTGTCATTATAGCAATGGTTTTAAGTTTATATAATACTTTCTGTCTCCTACTGTTTCCTCCGAAACACTAAAACACTGCGCCCCCTTCGCCGCTCTAGCGCGAAATCAGGCAAGCTTCCGGAGCGGTGCAAACGTCAGTAAACCATCCCTTTAAGGGACCCAGATTTCTTCGGCCTCCATTTTGAAAACGAGAGTGGGACAAGTACGCGGTGGAGCGCCTTTAAATTTGTAGTCCAGACGGAGAACTCGCGCGATGTTTGCCTAAACGGCAAAGAGCTTCTTTCGTCTAAATCAGGGGCAGGCAGTCTTATCCAGAAAAGGCCATTATGCGTGCAGGTTTTCGCTGCAACTCCCCAATTAGGAAACTGATTAGCTGAAGAGTTCTCAGGCCCGGATTTGAACAGCTGGCCTAAAGGTTATCCCAAAAACTTGCACACACACTGGCCCTTTGAAGATATGATTACCTCCCCCTGCTCTAAATCACATCTTCTTAACCACAGTAACGGAACATGGCCTATGCTTTTGACTTAAGAAAACGCAGTAGACCATCAAAGCACGTACTGAAAATGAAACATAAAAATACTTAGGTTCTCAATTTGAACAATATCAAAGCTAGTTTTATTTCCTTAAAAAACATTCACACTGTCCAGTGTTATCACAAAAGTATGTTGCCTCACAACAATCACAAAAATAAGCCTCAATGAACACTCAATGTCTATTGTTTAAAATCTTTTATTTTTGTTAAAATTGTTTTGTTAATTTCTGTACAATGAATTCTGTTAAGAAGCCCTTCCCTGTGACTGCAAATGGCTCAGCTGTAAGGCTGTCAGTGGCCTCTGCTTTAAGCCCATGCAGCAGAACCTTCTCCTCTGGCCTTCAGGGCTGCTGCAGTCTCATTGGTTGCAGTGTTTATGCAAAATAATGGAAAATCTTTCAAAATCCATCCATAACCTGGAACCAGTAACCAACCCTTAAGCTAGACATCACCAGCCTCCATTCAGCACTGTAATTACATACACACACAAGGAGAGCCAGAGAACGCTGCATCCTAAGCACCAGCGAGGTGACATCAGGGGTGAAAATCGACAGCTTGTGGCACAGAACACCAGGCTTGATTTGGCTGACCCATAATATCCTCTGCTCTTTCAGGAATACACGGTTGGTTTGGTGTTTAGTGGCACAATACGTACTTATCAGTCCAGTTTTCCCCCAGTGCAGTGTACAGAAGAGATCCTGTTGAACTGCTCAAAATACAAAAAAAAAAATATATCCCACGTCCCCTTTGTTTTAGTGTTTAACAAAAAAGCCAGTACATGTATGAGTACAGTAAGATGACTCAAAATTTGCTGGTTTGCACTGGTGACACTACTGTACTCTATAAATATATATACACAGCTAAAATTTTAAACTGTCCTGTACACAATTAATACTGCCGCTAATGTACTACAACCCTGACAATTCACTGTCCAAAAAAATCCTACCTTTAGGCTTTGTGGGGAATTCGGGGTTAGGTAGTCCTTTATTTAAACAAACAAAAAAATAAAAATAAAAAAAGGTCTATCACAGTAACATCTCTCACACTCCCCACCTAGTGGTCAACGTTGGCAATAACTTTAAAAAATAAAAATAACAGAATTAGTGCACAAATGTTTCAACAACTCCAGTAGTAGTAGTAATAATAATAATAATAGTAGTAATACTTACTGAAAAACTTTCCCCCAAAATTTTTCAATACTATAACATCAAATTTATTATTATTACTATATAAAAGTGTTCAGTTAGTGCTTTATATACATACAAGTACAATATAAATCAAAAGTGTGGGACAGTGAACAGTGTTTACTGTCAATAAACCTTTATATATATATAACATGTACTGTTATGTATACAAATGCTGTCTGTACATTAATTTCATGCATTGAAATGTGAGCCCCATACACACATCATATTTACATACTCAGTATGCTTGCTATGGAATGATGGGAGCTGTTTTTTCACATTTTCACACATGCCCAGTGCCTTGTGTGGGCAGGAATGGGTCAGGTTTCTGTCCAAGCAGCATGTTCTCGCAACCTTTATGCGAATGCTTTTATTGCTTGGCCAGTGTGACACCAAACCATGCAATCCCTTTAAGAGACCTTAAAGGCAGTGGGGAAGTTGTAGTGAATGTTTTGAGCCACTGGATGGCAGTGAAGCATTTGTAAAAGTTAAAACCCTTTAATAACAGCTTATTTTCCAAGTTTGTCCCAACCTTTCCCTATACCTATCCTACCTACTTGTCTCTGGTTCAAATGAACTATTATTACTATTAATAATAGTCAGGTTCATGTGTGATCCATCTCAAAGTCAGTATTTACACTGTGTTCTTAGCTTTCTGTTCTTTCCACCTCCGAAGGCCCTTTTCACTCCGACTCTCACAATTTAGCACCAGTCCCTCCATCTCGTCCTCTCTGTAAACAACATTGTAACTAAAGTACGTCCCCTGCTCTTCACTCAGAGCCCATGTCAGATTCCGGTATAGTGTTCGCCTAAGGTCATCCTGCTGCCCCACGCCTAGCCCAGCGACCCCCACCCCATACCCCGCACCCCCTTTATGAGTAGGAAAGGTGGGAGCCATTGGATATATGGGAGGTGACCGAGGTGCTCCGACTCAGCCCGCCCTCACCAGCCGCCGCCCCACCAGCTCCGCTTCCGGAGGCCGTCCTCCGTAGAGGCTGGGGGCTGTTCCTCAGGGCCATCAAACTGGGCCCCCTCACAACCAGCCCCCCTCCTCCACTGCCACCATAACCTCCCCCCTGGGAAGAGGAGGAGGAGGAGGAAGATGGGGGGGAGGAGGAGGACAGAGATATGGGGGGTGGAGGTGGGGGCGGGGGCAGAAGCGCCAGGGACTGGGAGGAAGAGTGGGAGGATAGGTGTCGAGAATGGGAGTGGCCATGGGACAGGTGGCCACTCCCAGCCGCCCACTCCCGCTCCCGCTCCCGGTACAGGTGTGGGGTGCTCTGGTGATGGTGGTGCTGTGGCAGGTGATGGTGGTGTCGGTGGGATGCCGAAGAGGACGATGAGAAGAGAGCCCCATCGCGGCCCACCTGCCCGTGCGAGGACGTCGACAACGCCACCACCCCACCTGCCTCGATGCAGCTGTTCTGACTCCGCCAAGGCGGCGGTGCCCCTGAGTTCTGGGGGTGCACGCCATGGGTCCAGTGGCTTCTGGAGCGGGGCACGGGCTGTGAGGGCCAGCCCCCGGAGGAGGACGGGGGCGGGTTGGGGTAGCCCTGGCTGAAGGCTTCAGCAGGAATGCTGGTCAGCACCATGTTGCTGAAGCCCAGCCTCATGCTCTCCGAGTCGAAGGCCTCGATCTCACGGGCCTGGCGTTCCAGCAGCGACCGGATCCGCTCTGAACGTTCATTCTGCAGGGACACCATCTCCTCCTCAATCTTGGCCGATTGGGGAGAGAGAACAAAGATTTTTGTCACAGAACAACAATGGGTCTCCTTTTAGGTACTGCTGATTTCAGACATGCACTCGTAGTGTTTGAGTGCCATTATTTTTATGTTATCCTGATAGTATATCATTCCCTATTAAGAACGCATGGGCATAATAAAATTAAATTTATGAAAAATTATTTTATTTCTATTTGTTAAAGTACTATTAGTATGAGTTTACAGACTAACATTTGGACATGTTGAGAGATTCCTACACTCTCTCTCTCTGATAGGGAAAAATGATATCAAGGCTGGTGGAGTCACGCACCCTCTGCTCCAGCAGCGCCCGGCGGATGGACACCCGCTGCTCTAGCTCCTTGACCTCCCGCTCGTGCTGCGAGTCCGTCTGCATCTTGATCTTGCTCTGATAGGCGTTCAGCAGCTCCAGCTCCTGCTGCAGCTGCATCCTCAGTGCTTGGCACTCCTCCTCCTGTGTCTCGTCCAATCGCAACTGTGAGGGGAGAAGAGGGGGCGGGGCAGGCGGCATCAGCATGAGGGGGGTGAGGCGGG
>JAODLC010000049.1:4471832-4483068 GCA_026781145.1 Hippopotamyrus pictus
CTTTAGCAAAATATACTGAGGAGCCCCACCCCCCCAGTAGGCCAGATGCAGTGCGGTCACCCCGTTACATAAGACTGGCCCCTGATGGCCACCTCAACTGAAATTTTCTGCAGCCACCACTGGCTGAACTATTCCCTGTCCATCTATTGTGATGGACAGACACTTTCTAATGCAACTTCTCTCAAGTTTCCTGTCACAAGTCCAGTTACCTAACCAGCCTGCCACCTACTGCCCCCAAAGGCAGGACGAATGTTTTCAAACGATCACAAAATGAAAACATATCACAATCGTTTAGGAACAGACAGTCTTGGAATGCCTTATTATATTTATATTATATCATTCAGATCAGAAACTTGGCAAGATGATGATGTTACTGTCCAAATACATTTCTCTTCTCACCCAATGCAATTAGCACAGAAGAACTTGATGTGCAGTTTCCAGCGAACACGGTCAGCTTGCAGTCCAGGCTTATTTCTGAGCTGAAGTGAGTCAGCCGCGGGCAAGCGATAAATGCTAACCCTTCACATCTTAGAGGCTGTCTAGACGAAGCCGTTACCGCTGTGGCCTTCCGGGGGGGAAGGTGATTCATCTACCTGTGCAATGGCAATGAGTAGCCAATGCCGCAGCAAGCCAACTGAACGTTTACCAGCAATTGCCTCAACTCAATAAGAGCCGTAATACTTGTAAGCTCTCTTATAATCACCGATATCCACTGATCCAAGCTTTTCAGCACTGAAAAAATGCTTAACACACTCAACCGTCCAAGACAGTGACACAGTGCCGTTTCCCCCCGGTATACACTCAGCCTCATCAAGCCTGTGCACATTGACAGTCACTTGCCGGAGCATACCAGCGAGGCTGTGCGAATGGTGGCAAAGTGGTCCCGGTTGCGGTAATAGGCTCGCCGGCGCGCTCCGGAAGATGCTGGCTGCTGTGCGTCCATCTCTGGCTGGTACGGGTCATCGTAGATGTTTTCGTGACCCTGGGAACAAAGCGCCAGAACAGTAAAGCACCTACAGTCTGAACTAACATGTAAACATTTGTGAGAACAACTAAAACACTTTAATTGGCCATTGGAGCTCGACGTATTGCTATGGAATCCACCTAAATGTGGGTATAGACTCTTCTCTGGGCAAGACCAGTGAGCCACATGGACAATAATTCTACCTTGTAAATATTATATAAATGTTCTACAACACACGTCATATAAATCAATATGCTCATATTTTATGTGCTTTAATTTTGAACGAGGCGCTCACTTTAAAGGCAGAATTACTGAGGCCCAGTCTGCATCAAATGGAGGCAGGAAATTCTAAGAAAAAGAGTGACTGGGACATGTGTCTAGCAATGTTTCCCAATCCAGTGCTTGGGGACACACAGTCGGTTCATGTTTTTGGTCTCGCCAAGCTTTTTGCCATACAGCCCATATTTTGGTCCCTCCCAGCTCCCAGAACAAAAACGTGGACTGTCTGGACCCCCAGGGGCTGGATTGGGAAACACCGGTCTAGAGTCATGTTACACCTCATTTCCCATAGACTGACCTCAGTTTATACCTGAGAACTGGTCAAACTAGTTCTGCATCATACTTCCTGCTAAATGCACTTTGTGACCGAAAATTATTGCCATGTGCTTTCAGATAGGCCATGAATGTAAAAGGGCACCAGCGTGTCGCCGCACTGACCGGGGGCCGGTGTATGACGGAGCTGTTGGAGGTGACCGTGTGCTCGCCCTCCTGCATCATGGCCATCTCGCCGCTGTCGTCGGAGCCGTCCGCCAGGCTGTTCACCGAGCTGCTCTGGGAGCTGGCGCTGATGGACATGGACGGCACCGAGTGCGAGCTCTCCATGCTGTTGATGGTGCCCGTCCGCAGCAGGTACGGCTCCGCCTCCTGGGGGGGACGCAGACGCAGGGGGCGGGGCGGTCAGACATGGAAATGCGCTCCCTCATGCGGTCAGAAGAGGGCAGCCCCGCCGCATACCTCCTCCTCCTCGCCGCCCTCCGGCGCTGGCCCATTGGGCGTCTCCTGGAACAGGATTTTCTTCATCTTCCGGTACTGCAGGTTGTCCAGCTCACGTACAGCGTCCTTTGTGCGCGCGATCAAGTCCAATACGACTGAGAGGGGGCGCTCTCTGCACAGGAATCGATGCTGGAAGTTTAAACAAAGAAATTTAAATTTCCATTCTCTACGGGACACAGACACAAATAGATGGAGAATGACAGAGACAGACAGGTAGAGGGAGAGAGATTGTCTCTCTCTCTGACATTCTGACAGAGAGAGACGCACCTTGAGCAGAACATCAGAGGTAGGTCTGTCTTGGGGAATCTTCTGCAGACAGGAGTCCACAAAGTTTCTGAAGTAGTCAGACCTGAGCAGCAGAGGAAGATGTACAGTGGAGACACGGGCAGCCGAGAATCGAGACGCCACCTGATGGGAAGTAACATGCTCACCAGTGGTTGGACTGCAGCACGGGGCTTTCGTTCTGTGCAATGTGGTACAAGGCACTCATGGCATTCATGTTGAACAGGGGGGGCTTCCTCTCCGCTGGCAAAAGAACATGTAGTCAGACAGGGAGAGAGAGAGGGAGCATGCCACAGCAGGGTAACAGTAAGGGAGACAGAGACAGGGAGACAGAGACAGGGAGAATGCCACACGCCCTCTTACCCAGCTCAATGCAGGTGATTCCCAGTGACCAGACATCTACCTTTCCATCATACTGCCCTTCATCCATGGCCAGGATCACCTCCGGAGCCATCCTGGGTCAGGGGAAGGAGTCAGAATGCGCATACACATAAACACACGCAAACAGACATGCAGACAGACACTCTGCCCTCTGAAGAATTAGTAAGGTATCAATCCTTAAATTAATAACTTGTTCAAGGCCACCAAGCTGCCCAGGTGCTGAAGGCATAAATGAGCCTTTTGATCAGATGATCAGATTTTGTTCAAAACACCTCATAAGGCACAACACAGCTTGGACAAAATGTCACTCCAACTGCCAGAGGCCCCGCCCACCTGCCAGGAAGGGATACTCACCAGTAGGGGGTGCCCACAAATGAATTGGCAGGTGCAACGATGGAGGCGGAGCCAAAATCCCCTAGCTTCACCTGACCAGGTTCTGTCAGTAAGATATTGCCTGCTTTCACATCCCTGGGGGGATGGGGGTGGGTGGTTAGGCTTAGGGTTACTTCATCAAAGTTTGACATTCAACTGCAGGGTGTCCATCAAGATGGCTCACCTGTGAATCATGTTGTGCGAGTGCAGATATGCCAGACCCTGCAGTGCACCATGGGTAATAGCAGCTATTTCCACTTCCTGTAGAGGCTTCTTGTGAACTGTGTGAAATTTGAAAAACATGTGTCCAGCGTTGGCCAAAGGGAAAGGCGGCAAACAGCCAAGAGAAGCAGCTCAGAAAGCACCTCACCTTCAAGGAGGTCAGACGCAGAGCCCAGGCAGTACTCCATCACCAGCTGGTGTGGGGAGAGAGCAAGTTAGACCACACGCACGCACACCTGTGCACGGCAGGAGGTGTGGGACTCACCCAGGCTGTGTGCTCCCTCAGGTAGCACCCCCTGTACTCTATGGTATTGGGATGACGCAGCTTCTGCAGGAACTTCACCTCTTTGATGATGTCCTGCCATTTCTATGGAGACAGAAAGGGTTCAGAAAGTGCCAGCAGCAGCACGGAGACTCCCAGCCTGCGGGGCGCGTGCTCACCTCGTTGGACTGCTTTCCGCTATACGACATCTTCTTGATGGCAACCACCTCATTGTTCCGGATGTCTCGGGCCTGCGAGAAAACAAGAAGCGGCAGCCACATTCACGGATCAGCAGGCTGACTTTTCCACATGCAGGGTCACATAAAGAACAGGAGCCCCCTCCCCGCAGACCCCAACTGGTCTTACAAAGTAGACGGCCCCAAAGCTGCCGTGCCCAATCTCCCGCAGGTCAACGAAGAGCTTCTCTGGGTCATCCCTGGAGAAAAGCTCAGCCACCTCTGGGTCCTTCAGGCTCCCAGTGCGGGCGCTGGACGGCATGGCTCGCTCCTGTGGGAATTGGGTCAACTGTCACCATGGCGATAGCTGCTAAGGCCGGCTTTCTGTGCCTGCAAAAGCTCCAATCGTGTTTTGAGGGTTCACTAGGTTTGTCTTTAAGTTAACACACACCAGCGTCACTGTGCCCTAGGTCAAGTGTCATGTGCTGCAACAAGCCCTCGGAGTGTCACCAGATTCCCCAGTGCTCACAGCACTGTGCCACCCAGTGGAGAAACCCACGCAGAAATAAATTCAGTCAAGGCATGTATACACCAAGTGCGTCTGCAGGAACTTTTACATACAATAAAAAAGCTTACTAAGGTCATTACTGCACTTCATAAAAATTTCCTGTTGACCATCACAGTACAGTGGCTTCCTGCTGAACAGCACAGGCCAGCATTAAATAAAATGTGAGATGGCCGTCTCAGCAAACAGAGAGAAGTGCTTAAAAGCCGGAGCATTTACCAATGCAGAAACACATGCCTGTAGTGAAAGCCAGAGACGTAACAGACACCTGAATAGTCAGAGAGGCGTCCCAATAACCATAGAATTCTACACTCATAATTGACAGTGAATGCCCTTTGCAGAATCTGAGAAGGACATAACTGGAACAACATAATAAAAGATAGAGCATTTAATATTACACAACACATGCAGAAAACCTCATGTGAAAAGTCATGCTGCAGTTTCGCGCACATTTATAGACCTGAGCCACCTGCAGCTTTGAGCAAACAAACATCAAACAGCAACATACGTAACATTCCTGTCATTCCATCTGCATGGGAAACTTGACAATCCTGATAACTGCAGCTAAAGTGCATGTTCTAAACATTCCCAAGCTGTGATATTTAAAGTAAAAGACCCCCACCCTTTCCCATGAGCCCTGGGTGCTGGGTCCCCCCACCCCCACTGAATCCAGCTCCTCTGCAGTCAGTTATGAATTCAAAATGAGCCCAGGATGCAGTGAAAACAAAGAACATGATTAGAAGTTGTGGTTGCCGCAGTAACCTTTACAAAATGACTATATTTGTTGCAATCTAAAATGTTAACATCGCAGCACTAAGCAACACTGAAAACTCCAACTAAAACAAACTTAAAATGTCCTAAAGCATTTCCATTGAGAAGAAAAATGTGAATGAAAACAAATTCAACTAAAAGCTTTATTCCAAGTTCAGCACTGACAGACTTCGTTAATTTAAGTCACGTAAATTAAATTTTGCATTTCATAAAAATTCAATGTTTCTCTTTTACTCCTGTGATGAGGACAAAGACTCTCCTGTCCCCATGGTGCAGACATCGAGATGGTTCCAACCTACATCTGCCTAGGGGGACTCCTGGACAACAGCTGGGGTGAGACACTCTGGAGCAGAAAGAACAGAGCTACAGTAGGAGGCTCAGGTCCTTTAGTGCACTTGGCAGGAGCAGACTGCCATCCTGAGCTGCAGCATGAAGCTCGGAGACACCAGCAGACTGAAGAAACTCCTCGGGAAGATCAGCTCAGTGCTGGAGATCATCTCTGACCCACCGGAGGAGGTGGCAGGGGGAAGAATTCTGGTCAAGCTCTCGGCCATAGCGACCAACACCTCATTTGCACTCAATGAAATAGATCTGGCACAGAGGAGTGTCTGCAGAGGAGGACTCCTTGTTTCGAGGTGTGTGAAGGAACATTAGGTTAAGGGTCCTAATATTTTGGTGGGTGCTGCATTCTGGCTGCCATTAGGGCTGCCCAAGGCTGTGCCTGACGGACATTAGGGTTCATCTATCGCTGCAGTATTTCTTACTGTTCTAACTTTAACCACGTTATACATTTATATACATCTGATTTATTTCACCTGCACATTTTAAGCACTCACAGTCACACAAATACTTTGTATTTGTTGCCATGTCTACACTTATTCACACTGCTTGATTTATTTATTTTTGATTTTATAAAACTTTAGTGTTTATTCTGCTCCCTTTGCAGTGTCTCTCTGCTTATCCTGCCAGAATCTGGGCTGCCGTAATGTCTTTTAATAAAAAGCTCATTCTCATCTTGCTCATTTCAGGATCTCCGCTAAATATCAATCAGAAACAGGCGAGATGGCGCCATCCACAGCCTCGTCTGTGACCCCGGTGATGAGCACCATCACCAAACGGTCCCTTAACGGGAGCGAAACAAAGACAGCAGATCGCGCCCTCGGGCCAAGAGGGGGCGCCGACGGGACCCCCACGGCAGAGGATAAGCAACACCAGCAACGGCGCAAACAGGCTGACGATGCGCTGTGACAAGCGTGAGATCAAGGGAAATCGGGACACATTCCCACCAAACATCAAGTGTAATGACAAACACCTTAAGAGCTACAAAGAAAGCATCAACGCATCGAACAGCAACTTAAAATGCTGCAACACAATATGTTAGCGATGGCAGCAAACCTGAATTTCACCAAAGATTAAAATCTAAGTATAAACATCCCTGCTACAGTGATACCAAAATGATAAAATACAGATCAGACATACAAGCGTTAGACACAGAAGAAAGGAGCGATCCTGTCTGACAGGGCGGACAGGGGTCTGCCCTGACACATCACCGCCCTGACAGCGAGAATAAAGAGAAGACCGGGTGGATGAGACAGGTTATACTAGACCGTGGAACAGATACGGACGCGGCTATGATTTACCAACCGTGCGGGTCCCTCCCTTACGGAAGGCATCTAGCTTAACCAGCCATCCAGCGCACAGTTAACTAGGTTATATATAACCCGGCCGGGCCGGGCCGCGCTGTTTGTTCAAAAGGGCGCCGGGCTCCGCTAACCCGCCGGCAGATGAGGCACGGAGCGGCACTCGCCGGAGGGCGCGCGGGCCGGCGGGTCATTTCGCCGCTTTAACGGCTGCTTCGCAGGCCGCGAAGGCCGGCCAAACGGGCGACCGGGGCGCGCGCCGTTTTTCCCCGCGAGGGGCAATGAGGAAACTCACCGTGGCTGGCAGCTCTCCCACACCCCGACGACAGGTCCCGTCTGCCTGGCTTTACGTTGCCGCCACTCGTCGCTTGCACACGGCGCTTCTCAGTGTGGCCTCGCCATGTCAGCCGCCGCTCCACTACTCGCTTTCCTGTTCCCGAATTGATTCTCTCGGTCCGGCAACTCCGATCGCTACCTGCGGCTAGCTGGCTAACTATTACTTTTCTGTTCTAAAGCAGGGCGCGGCCGGTGTTCCTCCTTACCCACTCGCTTTTTTTCATACTTTAATCATCACACCAGCATTTCGACACATTAATACTACTACGTTGGCAGCTGAATTTCCCCTATTTCCTTGTGTGCCTTTCTGTCTCACCCTTTTTTTGTTCAGAAATGTAAAATGGCTACATGGGGCGGGAGCCGGCCGGAAACCGGAAGTGAAGGCCATGGCCATAAAAGATGTGTTTCCTGTAAGGTCAAAAACCCAAGACTTCGCCATCTTGATAAGGTCTAGAATGAAAAATGTTTGATTGAGGAATTATTCTGCTGCCATCGAAAATTTGCTTAAGGTGAATGATTTAAAAATATTAATTAGCCGAATGGCCTTCTGATAATGATACGTTATTGCTATCCGTGGGGGAAAGACTCCATCATTGTACGTTACCGGACGTTATCGGCTGCTCTTAAATGTGTTAAAACATAACGATAAATACGATAAACGTGTGAAATGCATCAAATTACTTATATTGCTTCAAAACCCCACCTGCTTCAAATCCTCCACCATCATCCCGAAACAGACGGCTATCAGGTCCCTGAACGACTATCATCCAGTGGCGCTCACCCGTATTGTGATGAAGTGCTTCGAGCGTCTGATCCTAGCACACATCAAAAACAACACCCCCCACACTCTAGACCAACACCAATTTGCTTACAGGAGTAACAGATCAACTGAAGATGCCATCACATTGGCCTTTCACACTGCCCTGTCACACCTGGAGCGACCTGACAGCTACGTGCGAATGCTCTTTATTGACTACAGCTCAGCTTTTCACACCATCCCCCCAACCAAGCCGGCTGTTAAACTCAACAATCTGGGTCTGAGCACCCACCTATGCAAATGGGTCTTGGACTTTCTTAGTAATAGACCACAGACTGTGCGCATAGGCAAACACCTCTCCAAATCCATAACCCTCAGCACTGGTGCACCGCAGGGATGCGTGCTCAGTCCCCTCCTCTACTCCCTTTTCACACACGACTGCAAACCTATACATGATTCCAATATCATTGTTAAGTTTGCAGATGACACAACTGTGATTGGTCTCATCTCCAACAACAAGACGGACTATAGGGAAGAGGTGGGAAACCTGGAGTGTTGGAGCCATGATAACAATCTCGCCCTGAACTCTAGGTAGACTAAGGAGCTGATCTTAGACTTCAGGAGGGGGGGACACAGTGGCCACCAACCCATCAGCATTGGAGGAGAGGCGGTAGAGGTAGTCCAGAGCTTCAAATTCCTAGACATCTACATCAGCCAGGACCTGTCATGGACTGTTAACACGGCAGCAATAGCTAAGAAGGGGCTTCAGAGACTCTACTTCCTGAGGACACTGAGGAAGGCTCAACTACCCCAGAAACTGCTCATCAATTTCTATAGGTGCACCATAGAGCCAGTCATCACATACTGCATTACAGCATGGTACCTCAGCTGCACCTCAGAACACAGAAAGACCCTCCAGCGCATCATGAAGACAGCCCAGCGCATCATTGGCACCCAGCTCCCAACTCTGGAGGAGATTCACCACACCCGGTGCAGACGCAGAGTGAAGTACATCATCTCAGATGTAGCACACCCTGCACACACATTCTTTACACTGCTGCCATCTGGAACGCGCTACAGGACTCTGTTCACACGCACAACCCAGTTCAGGAACAGTTTTTACCCCAACGCCATCAAAATGCTGAACTCACATCACTCACTACCCACACTGGACTGCATTTGACTAGTTTGCACACGCACACACACCCACACCTACTGGACTTGTTTGTGGAAGCGTATGTATGCTCACACACTACCACCTCACAGTCGACGCCACGATACTGTCAGTGCAATAATAATTGTTGTGCAATATTCTTACGCACTTTATCACCCTTGAGCATCTAGCCAGTGCAATAACTGTTGTGCAGTATTCATGCACTTTATTCAACTGTACATACCCCCATTACCACTGTACCATTTTCTGTCAACTTTGCATTTGTCACTTGCACCTTAACCACATGACACTTTAATCATTATTACTGATACTGTGACATTCTGTGGACTTATATTTTATCTTATTTAAATTTTACCTACTTTTTATATTTTATTTCATTTTATTATTACATTATATTTTATATTATATTTTATTTTATTTGATTCTACTTTTTATACTCTATTTCATCTAAAATTACCGATTCTATTTTTAGTTAATTGCTAGACTTAGTGTTTCCTCTTTCCCAATGCTGCTTTCTTATATGCATCTGCTGGTTTTTGCTTCAACGCTATCTCGCTGTACTTGTATAGTGACAATAAAGACATCTATCTATCTATCTATCTATCTATCTATCTATCTATCTATCTATCTATCTATCTATCTATCTATCTATCTATCTATTGACATATATATATAATCTATCTATTGACACATATATATATAATATAACTAATATAAGTATAATATAAATATAAGTAATTTGATGCATTTCACACGTTTATCGTTGAATATTTAAAGAGATGCATATTTTTATTTATACATTTATTCTCGTATATGGTGATATTGTATTACCACAAGGGGGCGATGCAAAGGAAGAATCTGCAACATCTTCATTCATACACATAGAAATACAGATTACACTGGTTTACATAGTTTTTTTTCTTCATAAGTTCTAGTGTGATAGATAGATTTTGTGATGCTGAGCACAGAAATAACTTCAAAAATTTCACATCACGTACGGTTTTTGAGAAACGACCAACATTGTTATAGTTATTATAAACCGTTAAAAACATGGGTATTTCGCATAACATGCAAAATGCACATGCAAGCAAACATAATCAGCTATTTGTCTATTACGGTATCTCCCATTTCATTCATTAGAGAGATACTGGCCTCACATTGTGCATTAAGAAACTGTATTTAATCTCGTATCAGTTTTTTGTGGACGGTGTTATTATTCTGACCACCACTTCTCTACTTTGTATCGATTTATGTATCCCTTGTCCAACTAATTAAGCGGCACAGGGATAGCATGTGCAGGATTCTGAGCCATTACAGGGTAGGCTACATGCTATACTGTATACACTAAAAACAAGCAAGACCACCAATAGCCTGACTGTGGGAGGAAACTCGCATAGCATGCAAACTGTGCACACAGAGCAGGGTCAGGAATTGAACGGGGTCGTGGAGGGACAGCTGATGGCTGGTGGTGTGGCAGCATTTTAGCTAACACCTGTTGTGCCAAAAAGTGACTGTCTGCCAGAAACTGATTACGATCCGCGAGAGCGCGCACAGCCTGTTCAGGACGCATCGCAGTTTCTGTGCGACTAAGGCGGGTAATTTCGATATCAAATTGTCTTAAAGTGCAAAAAGTATACAGTACTTGTATCCCCGAGATAACAGCGAAGGTATGTCTTTGTCAGATTTAAGGGTTTGGTGAATTTTTAAATAAATAATTTCAATAAGCGTTAAAGGAAGCCATTGTCATGTAAAACGCTTTAAAGCAGTCCACGGTTGTAACTGCGTTATAAAACTGTAACCTTATGTCATGAAGCCATAGAAGTTCAAATGCGACACATTAATGTAGACATATGTTTATAAATGTCCCTACGTCTAAATGAGTTTCACTACACAACCGATGTGGATTACTTATTAAATAAACACAATTCTTCATCTTGCAGGTATATTAAAGTCAGTGGATTTTTCCTACTCTGTGCAGCAGTATCAACTATCCTGTTCTTTTTACCACTTTAAACACCTCTATAGGACCAGTATAACCAGTACAATGCAGTTCACCCATTGACAAAAAGTGATTACACTCAATATCGCTTTACTGAATGGCTCTTTCTGCTTGACAATTTTTTTATACTCTTCTGGGTTATATTTACATGATTAGTAAACATATAACCCATTTTTACCACTTTGCCAAAAGTATTCGTTATTTGCACGAATAAAACGTCCGGAAATGAACTCACATACACATGTAAACATACATAAAATTAAACTTCGAAACAAATTTCCA
>JAODLC010000049.1:4498694-4521157 GCA_026781145.1 Hippopotamyrus pictus
TTCGTTCCTTCGCCTTCAGTCCTTGTAAACGGTCTGGAGGCCATGCCCTCTCTCGTCGTGCATGATGTGCCGCCGCACGTGGATTCGCCGCACTCTGCGGTCTCCACCCCCACCGCCATCCTCCTCTGATTGGCCGGCGCCCGGTGAGGAGCTTGCCGCCCCAGACTCCAGCAGGGCCAGGCCCCCAGGGCCAGAGCCACGCCCATTCTCATAGATGAGGATATTGAGGGTCTCTTCAAAGATGCGTGCCTCTGGAAATTCAACCTGTGGGCGGGTGATGTGTCAAAGTGGGATCCCACACATGGCCTGACTACCAATCCTGAGCCCGACTGCTGCCCTGCTGAGACCCAATGCCCACTTGTGTGCGTGCCCCCAATCCTAATTCACTAATCATGTTAAGTCTCATCCCCTTCTGTGTTCCCTCCTCCCATCCCAGAGCCACGTCTGCACCTTGGTCTGCTTCTTCTCCGTGGCGTAGACAATGGAGGTACAGCAGACCTCAGCGATCTTGCGGCCCTCGCCGTAGAAGGACCAGCAGCAGATCTCATCCCCTAGCACGTCCTTAACAAACAGGACCCTGCCGTTGAAGCGCAGTCCCAGCTTATCGAACAGCTCGATGTTCTTCAGCAGGTTGTCATCGGAGTTGCTGAGGGAAGGAGAAGCGCCACCTGACGGCCTGTAATCCATATTACATATATACAGCAGCAGGCTAACGCTAAAGCCTGCTGGGATATGTGTGGTGTGTGTATGTGTGAGAGAGTGTTAGTGTTAGCTTGCTAGTGTGTGTTTCTGAGGGTGAGCCCACACCAGCAGGCCAATGCTAACTCTCTCTCTCTCTCACACACACACACACACACACACACACACACACACACACACACACACACACACGTGACATACACGGCCTGGAGGTACACATGCTCTGACTCATACCTGGTATATGAGTACTTGTTGTTCCCCCTGTTGTTCTGCAGTTTCACCACAGGCTGAAAAACAGAAGTGCAGTTACACAGGCTGGGCCATCCCCCCCATCCCCGTTGCTGCTTCCTCGCGTGATTAAGGCACAGGAGTATTCCAGGAAAGCCACAATAGGCTCTGACCAGGCCAGAAATGTTCCAAGGTTCTGAGGGCCCCTCGCCCTCGCTGCTCCTCCCTCATCTCCCACCTCACCTTGCGGCAGCTGGCGATCATACGCTGCTCCTCCTTGGCTGACGTGATCATGGGGATGCGGCACAGGCCCTCAAAGCACTCAGACCTCCTCTGAAAGGCAGGAGCGACAGCACAGTGACCTCGTGGGGTTGCGGGCAGCACCATGTAATCGCTTGCCATCATTACGAGACAGCTGACCACAGTTTCATAACCGCCATCCAAACAAACAGGGACTAATGCATCATGGAAGATCATGATGCTGGAGAGGCAGCCTGGCCGTTAAAGACAGTGCCACCTAACCTCTGCACTGCCATTACACACTTAAAAGGTGAGTGGAATGGGAAGGACACTGGAGAGACTGGTTAAATATTTATGGAAATTTCAAATATTACTTAAGAGTCACTCAGCTCTGATCATGATGCCAAAATGCTTTAAATGGTGAAAGTACACGGGGAGGCGAACGGGCCCAACCTTGAGAGCTGCAAGGCAGTGCTGGATCAGTCCCTGGACCCGGTAATATTGGGCCTCCATCAGAACCTCCTCCAGCTCCCTCTGGGACTCTGGCAGCGGCACGGAACCGTCACGAAGGAAGTTGAGGACTACTCCGAAATGGCGGCCACATCGGTCCAGCACAACCCAGCCTGAGAGAGAAAGAGTGAGTGAACCGGGGAGGCCTGGATTTCCACTTGACGCGCTCGCACATGTACACACATGTACGACTAGAGTCACTCTGTGTTCAGGTGACTCCGAAGTCACACAAGGTGAGTAAGGTGAAGCAAACTACTTCAACGATCTGAGTGTGAAGTGACATATATTGTGCTGGTGTGTACTGCCCGACATCACATCTCAGAAGGTCCTGGAACTCAAGGCGGACAGCTCAGCCCCCTCCGTCCCCACCCGAGTGTGGTGCTCACCCTCCTGGTCGATGGCCACCTCCATGCCACCGCTGCACATACGGCTTAGCAGGCTGTCCTCCTTGCTCAGCGTCTGCACAGTGGTGTAGTGCAGTGAGCCCCCCACGTTCAGCTTCACATACTTGCTCCCAGCCAAGCCACTCCCCGCCTTGTCCTCGCCTGCCCCACCTGGGGATGGCAAAGCAGGAAGAGACTCCAGCGCTAGGCTCCCCGTGGAGGCTTCAGCAGACATCGGGCGTGCAGAGGCGCTGGGGGATGGAAACACAGCATCCTCATAGGACCACCATATTTACCGTTACTCTGTAATGAGCAATGCAAAAGGCAGCCTTTTTATTTCAAATGGGAGCTCAGGTACATGTCCAGGCATTGTTTAGGGCCACGCAGGATTTATAGTGTACCCTACGTCCAGGCTTTTAGACTGGATAAAGCGATCTCGTAAGTGACAGCCCAGAGTGCACTTCTACCAGGATGGGCAGTAAAAGTGTACCCCGGGAGCCTAACTGATCAGTGACGATAACCTGTGACAGAAACCGGATGCCAGTACTACCTCTCACTATAAGCTACCGTGAGGGTACGCCGGGCTACGGCTGACTGAGCCCACAGAGACGGACAGACACCCCAGTAGCCAAGCTAGCAGGCTAACCGCCCGACTCCCCCACCGCACACACTCACCGACACCGCCTTAAAAGTCGTCTTCTTTATACTCCGCTGTCCTTGTCTTACGGCAGAATTAATATCTACAACAGAATAACACTTACAAGACGAAAATCTAATGGAGGAAAAAGAAATCCGTCCTAAGACATCACCATCTCATCAATAAACGGTAAAGACCAGCCTTACGGAATACGTCTTCCTCTTTCTTTGCACTTCGAACACTTACAATGGCTGCCCACCCACTGCCATGGCTAGTTAGGAATTTGATTGGCCGAACTAGCCGTCAATCAAACACATTCCCCTAAAGAACTCGGGACTGACTTGCCGCGATTGGTCAGTGGTTCAGAATTTTCTGGATTAAGATTGGATGACATCCACGAAGGCCCGCCTAATGAACGGGTTGTTCTCTATTTTATAATCAAGCGCTTCGTTGTGGTGCCTATCGCATTTTATAAACCATATCAGGTTATCTCTGCGTCGAAGGCGCTAAACCATTTTCTGTGCTCGTCATGCCCAATATCCTGCATTTTTAATACCAGTACGCACCATGGATCGCCTTTTTTGTTTTCCACATGCAACTTTGATCACATAAATACTTGCAGAGTATCTAATTTTATATTTCACAATCGAAACCAGTGGCGGAGCACCGCTGCATAACACACTGTCGCCATTTGGTTTGCCGAAGCCTTACGCAGTGCGATCTTAACACAAATAGGCTACCTTCAGTTTAAAAACTACGTAAAACACAACGAATTTTTAATTATGAGCCAAGCGCTTGTTTTAGAAAACCCATCCAAGGTGCTTCGTTCATTCGGTTGCCAGTGGCCATAGGATGTGCCGATATGAGAATTTTAACCTGAGCGTGTCATTACGAAGCCCTAAGATTCAGACAGAAAACAGATATTCTCGACCCACTGCGTTTATATGGTTGCCTTAATTTTACCAAATAAACTTAATTAGCCATCATAACTTTGTAGGGCTGCGTATCGACGCGAGTGTGCTATTCTAACAGCATAAATAATTCCAGCTGGCATTGGTAGTGAACCTCATATTTAATATTCTAATTTGCCAGAGGAGCCACATGTCATCTGCTTTGTTTGCAATATTTATGCTCTTAATTGCAGCGGCCTGTCAGAACACGACACACTGCATTTTTCACCATCCAACAGATTTTTTAATTTCATCTTAAATTTCAACAAATTCATAAACAGTTGCCATTGATGATTAAAAACGACAATAAATAATAGCAATAATACAATGACAATGTTTTTTCCAAACCCGTATGCTGGTACAGTGAGAGAACCGTAACTCACTGGACTGAAAATAAACCATAATATAATAAAAAGAATACTTTTCAGTACGGTATCACGGCAAGCAACCAGTTTTATACTTTTTTTTTCAACATGTGCATATACAACACCAATAGCATAATAACAATAATAATATTAATAATAATTGTAATTATATGATTTAGCAGAAGCAACAGAGTATACAATCATTGCGTGCTTTAAAAGTGAAAACATTCTAGCACTTCCTCTTTATCCAATTTCACAAAAGTGATCACATTCTGCCACTCTGCTTTTCATTCCTTTTTCCAAAATTAAGATCGAGCAGAATATTTTTTAAGGAACTGCTATGAACAAAATGCATCATTGTCTTTGTATTTTACAGTTCATGGAGAAACTACTATGGCTACAAACGTGAAATGTGCAGTGACATCACATTAATGGGATTTTGGCACGTGTTACGTATGCATTTAAGCCCCGATATTTAATCAAAATATTTACATTCATTTGTTCCTGCGTTCGTGTGGCAACCTTCCTGCCTGTCTGTGCCTTTCGCAGAATCCAGCTGTACTGCTGCCTCCATGTTTTTCCTCACCGCTTTTTGTCAGTTTCATCCCCCTCTCTCTAAGGCACCAGTCCTAATTATAGATTGAAAGTCTGACACTGAAAACAACAGTGCTGGGAGATTGTTATGTACAGGACAGCAAGAAACATGATGCTCAGGGGCAAAGAGACCGTAAGATACACATTCATATGATGAGACAGATGGAGCACAGACTGAGGGATGGGGAGGTACATGGAGTAGGGCAGAGACAGGGAGGCGGGGCATAGACAGGGAGGCGGGGCAGAGACAGGGAGGCGGGGCAAAGACAAGGAAGCGGGGCGATGAATGTGACGAAGGTAGCGGGCATGAAGAGATCAAAAGTGCTCCCCTCTTTTTAACTCAGGCTTCACTCCTCCAGCTCGCTCCAGTGATTTGTGTGTTTTATGTTTTCAGATGGACACTTCGTACTCGCGTGTGTCCTGGAGAAACCAAAAAGAAGAGGGTGAGCAGAACGAACACGGAGGTTGCGCCCACTGCTACGGCAGGGGTGGGAGGGTGAGCAAATGAATGCCGGTTCCCCAGCAGGAGCGTATCTTACCCCAGCCTCATACAGAGGGTTGTTAAAGTCCGACTCCACCGTGATGGGGCTGTAGGAGTGGGTGTGTGAGAGAGATTTCCAAAAGAGCGGTTTCCACTGGAACCTACACATGCTGAGGACACAGTGATGGGACGTAAATGCGACATTCGTGCTGAAAAGGTGTCAGACAAGGAGCATCTCAGGCCTGCAGGACTTCAACTTACTTGGTGTAATACATGTATATTCCGCCAATCAGGAAGATGACCAAGATGATTGGCAGGAAGATCGCCAAGGCAATGTTCTCACCATCCATCTGGTGTGATGGGTCAGTGGTCCTGGATACTACAGCAGAATACCCTGTTTATTGTTCATATTTCTAAGTAATAATAGTGGAAGTACTTTTTGCAGGGAGATTTTGGGAATGAATGCAGCTTAATTTATTATGTTTTATTAATCTACAGCAACATGTAGACAGAGATCATTACCTTCAAGCTTGTGGTCATCCAAAAGCTCCTCATAAGCCACTATAAAAAAGACAGACAAAGAGGTCCATGTCAACACACCCAGCAGACACTGTAATGAGTGGAAACTCTATGGGTGCAGATCATCTCAGTGACGTCCTGCTCACCTTTGCAGAAAGGTGGCGGGCTGCTCCACTGCGACGGGTGACCAGGGATGCAACTGATGGTGACCTCACCAATCAGCTCATAACCTTCATAGCAGAAGAAGCGCAGTGACTCCCCCGCCTGGTAGCTGTGCTTGTACAGAGTCTGGTAGCCGTTATCGGGCACGCCTGGGTTTGGACACGGGTCGTACTTCACTACAGCGAGGGGGACAGAGATGGAAAGAATGGAAGGGAGAGCAAGTCAGTTACATCACCCTGGGGGCCTGAGAAGGTGGCATTACATCAACCTGACCGAGGCACATCTACAGACCGAGACGCAGAGCAAACAGGGCACGATGGCAGGTGTAATGGCCTAACCTTGTACCCAACCCCCACTTACAGACACACTTTGGGCTTCTGTCGCTCCACTTGGGGGTCCCGGTGTCACGACCGTGGCACGAGATCTGAACAGGGCCCTCCAGCTGGTAGCCTTGATTACATGAGAAGCGCACGACCGTCCCGACGGCAAAGCCAGGCTCAGGGCGTACGGAGCGTGCCCCATTCACTATCTCCCCTGGATCTGAGCATTGCTGAGCTGTGTGTGTGGGGAGGGGGCAGTGAATCAGCCAATCACAATACACCTCCATGTAAAGCAGACGTATCAGGTGCATACATACTCAAGGCAGAAGAACAACTCTTTACTTCTGCTGCTACCACAGTTTTATCAGCTAAATTCCTGTACAGGGGATCCATCACGGTGTGTTTTAATGTACAACCTAAGTAGCTTACCTTTCTGACAGGTGGGCGGGCTGTTACTCCAGGAGAGATCCCATTGGCAGGTGATTATGTCAGAACCAATTATGTCATACCCAGGCTGACACTGATAGGTCAGCACACTGCCCCTCACCATAGATGGGTGGGAGAAGCTTCTCCACCCAAATTCAATTGGAGGGAGGACAGGACATGTGTCATTACGCTCCACCTCTAATTGAAAGAAATGATACAAGATTATTGTGATACCATGTTCTTGTTTATAGGTGCATTATGACTGTATGACACACTGACTGTCACTGGTTTTCAGCACTTACCTCGATAGTGAATGAGGAATCCTTGGCTGAGGATGAAGGTGGAATCGTCAGGGTCACTCTGGAACTGAACCATGACATCTGACCCCCCTGACATAACTTGAAAACGCTCCCGTGATCCCAGGTACTGGCCAATCACATGCGAGGTGAGGTCATGACCATCAAATATAGTGAGGACATCATTGTGGCGAATATTTAAGCTTGAAGGGGAACAGAAAGCGTTTCATGAATATTGCAAGACAATAAACACAAAATACAGGCAGCATGTTATACATTATATAATGCACAGTAAAAGGGTATTTATCTAGAATGTTCCATCAGTGTTACCAGATGATAAAAGTTTTATATTCTTTCCTGACGCTCACATCTGGATGTCGAGTTCAATCCGTTTGTCCTCATTGACGTGTATTTGCCACACGCAGTCCTGCCCCTTGGCGTAGCTCTGCGGCCAATCAGGAGAGAGCACCGTGCCCATGGGCTCAGTCAGCTCCCCCCCGCAGAGTGCTGAAATAAGGAAGGGACGGAGTAAGACCAGCACGTGCGTCTCAGAGGCGAGGCGGGGGCAAGGGGTGTGGGCGACATGTGCGACGCAGGCACCTCGGCACAGCGGCTCGCTCTCGTTCCAGTGGGGGTCACTGGGGTCGACGCACTCGATGACCCCCGGGCCCTGTTCCAGGGCAAACCCAGGCGAGCATGAGAAGGTAACGACTGTACCCAGCGGGAAGGTGATGTCACTGCTGCTGAAGTTACCATGGGGCAGATAGGGTTCGTAGCAGTGCTCACCATCGAAAGCTGGGGGGCAGAAAGGAGAGTGAGGGCAAGCAGCCTGGGGGGGGGAGGGGGGTACAGGGCCCTAGATGCTTAAATACTGCATTTTACATTCTCCTAGCATGAATGTATTGTGTTTCTGTTCCATGGTGATGCTTCTACAACACAGGAACATTCAGGAAACATTCCCAGGAAAAAAAAGCCTTTTCAGGTGATGGAATGACAGCTTCAGAGCACGGGGGTGGGGGGGGGGGGGCGCGGGCCTCCCCTCACCCTCGTAACGCAGTGCCAGCAGCAGTGGGATGCTGGAGGAGTCGGCGGTCAGCTCCAGGTAGAGTGCGGAGCCCTCGCTGACGATGCCGCGCTCGGGGACATCGTCCAGGTCCGAGTCAAACTGCACCGGGGATAAGGAACTGTTCCCCCCACGCACAATCAGCCTGGAGGGCAAGGAGAGGTGGGTGGGGGCGTGAGCTGGATACTGAGCTTTAATTACACAATCAGCAGAGTGAAACACAATCTGGCCATTTTCATAATCGCATATTTTATGCCTTTAGAAGTGAAAAAAATGATGGGAAATGAAAAGTGTTTGTTTCAGTTAATCAGCAGTTACTCCATCATTAAAACATGTTTGTACAAATCTGGGGTGTTTAGCTGGTGCCACATGGACCCCAGTTTATACCATCTGTGAAACAAAAATACTGCTGTTTTTATACTATTCAGCTGATGAAGCATTTACACGCGCGTTTATTTGAGACCAATTCAAACACAAGTGAAAAATTACAGTGAGTCCTCCACTCCAAAAAACATAAAAAATAACAAAATAATTACAAGTTAAATTGGCAATAACAGCAACAAGGTACTGAAAACATTTTTAATGGAGACTCACCGATCATCGTCCTCATCCAGTGCCATCCTCTCAAAGTGGAGGTGGAGCCTATGCCCCTCCCGGGCTTCAATCAGCCAATGACAGCTCAGGTTGTTGGTGGTGCTATGGTTACTGGCAGAGGGGGGTGCAGGGGAGAGGATTCGGCCCACGGTGGCATTTCTGATCCATCCTCCGCATGATACAGCTGGGGCAGGGACAGACTGGTCAATAATGTAACACTTATGTTTTAGCATATAAAAGGTTGTGCTATTAATTTTTCAACAATATAGATGGATTCAAAAAGAATGACTGCAGAATTTTTGAGTGCAGAGAAGGTCTATACTCTTGGAAAAGATTATAGCCACTCGGGTTGAGCAAAACCATGGCAACAAAGTATCACTGGAAATGGTGAGAAACTAAGAGGAGGAAGAGAGCCACTAACCAACACACTGCGGTTCCGTAGAGCTCCAGTGAGGCCGTGTAGAGTTTAGGCAGGTGGCCACTTCATGACCTCTGACCTGGAAGCCAGGGTCACAGTGAAAGTGGGCCTGACCTCCAGGATGAAGATCTGTCACTGTTACACCGCCTCCCTCAGGAGAGCGAGGGAATGAACAGGACAGGAGGAAAGCTAAGAGTGTGGGGGAAAAAAGAGATTGCATTCTGTCTGATATTGCTGAATCATACTCCACAAATGCAAACAGTGCCTGGTTCTCTATACTGGACAGACATGATAGGTCTGAACTCAGCCTGTAGATGGATGTGACATAACATGGTTACAGGACAGACATGATAGGCCTGAACTCAGCCTGTAGATGGATGTGACATAACAGGGATACAGGACAGTCATGATAGGCCTGAACTCAGCCTGTAGATGGATGTGACATAACAGGGTTACAGGACAGACATGATAGGCCTGAACTCAGCCTGTAGATGGATGTGACATAATAGGGTTATAGGTCATAAACTCCATGACCTGCTCTCCATGATGTCTTAGGTGTAAATAATACTCTAGACAAGCTAATATCGCCAATAAGGCCGGTTGGGATAGGGAGGGGGGACAGAGGTGATCATCACCTAGGCAATAACACTAATCGAATGCATATCCTGCATAAAAGGATAGCCGTACCTTGATAATGCAGGCTGAAGACACCATGGTTGGTTGGTTGGAGGCTGCGGTAGTAAACTTGCACCTGGTTGGTTGAGCTGCGTATCACCTGACCCTCACTCATCAGTGTCTCATTGGCCAGGAGCTCCGGACCATCACCACCCAATCCAAGTATGGTCAGGGATTCCTCTTTGGAGAGATTCACCTTCTTGACCTTAGGGCAGAAGACAGGGGAGTCTAAGCACCTACAAAGCCCTGACCTGGCAGTACTGTGGACACCAGGCTGGTCAGGCAGGACCACTGTACCTGGATCTCCACCCCGTAACCACGGTAGACGGTGATGGTGTAGGTGCATTCCAGGGGGGTGTACACAGGAGATGAAGAAGAGTGTATGTCTGGGGACTCCACAATTCCTTCCATCTCTGACAGACTGGCATTGCACTGCACTGAGGAAAGAAAATAAGGGCATGTGGTAGGTTGTGGGTCAAGGGTAGATCAGAGACGAGCTGAAACTGAGGGAGGTGAGCCTGAATTACAGAACAGAAGCACACAGTAAAAGCACTCTGCCTGAGGTCACCTCTGGCCCAGATGCTACATATCTGAGAAACGGAACAGTGTGTACCAGGCGTGTGCACCGTCGTTATGGTTGTCGTGGTAATTAGAGTCGTTGTGGTTTCCTCCTCCGAGGGTGATGATGTAACAGCACTCCACACACGGGGCTGGCCAGCTGACGATGTGGCGGCCGTGGTGAGAACTCCCGGTGACATCATGGTGGATGAGGGCCCTGATTGGTGGACGGGAGGCACAGCCTGCGTGGGATTGGTGGTTGTTCCTGGTTTTAAAGGGAAGACGATGTCACACTAAGTTTAGTGGAACCAATACAAAAGACCAACAGATTATAAGTGCTACCATGCGCCTGCCTCTCACCGGCAGAACTCAGGGTTCGCCCAAGATGCTCTTTGCTGAGAAGAGCTGCATGGATAAGGTCCCCGAGTGACTGCGGCGTCGATGTTGGCTGGCGAGGAGGCCATCTCCGTGAGGGGCCAGCGTTTTCGCCAATGACATCATCCCCCAGTTCACCTGGCACGGCGGTCTGACCTGAGGATGTGGATGATGTTAGCTGGGTTAGCCATTTAGCATGGAAACTGCGACTGCATCAGACTGAGGCATCGGAAATGAGCAAGAGGAGCACAGAAACACAGGCTAGTTACCTGAGGACAGGTGGAGCAAGGTGACAGACAGTGTCACAGCAAGAACTGTGGACACCATGGTTTAAGGTGAGAGAGACTGCTACCTAAGAGGGGAAAGAAGATGATGTAAGAGGGCGAGCAAGGAGACAGATGAGAGAGACACGGGGGGGCAGTGATAGGAGACATAACCTGAAACGGGAAACAGAAAATATCACATGACCTCCTGTTGGATCCTTAACCAGCGAAGTAATTAACGTCAGGGTCCTGCCTCAGTTTCACACTTTGTATTTACATGTATTTTAAACACTGTGTGCTAGCAGCATGGCTGCCCCCTAACCCATGTTTGCCGAGTTTAACGTACGAATCACTGAAGAACTACCTTAAAACGAAAAGAATTTATGACGTTATCTAGCATCATATACCTGTTTGGATTTTTGTACAACAAATGTTATAATAATAACGATGACTTCTAAACATAATGATAATAACAACAACAACAACAACAACAATGATATTGTATTACATGACAATAATAAAGCAATCACAGGAAAAGCGATGGCATTAAGACAGGAACATCAGCACACGCATGTACACAAACAGACTAACGCCGTGGCCCGAGTGCGCTAGTCCTTTTCATTAGCCTTCGTTCATTTATCCCCCGTCCGTCCGCTTTGCGTTTTCCGCTTTTTCTTGCCGATTTCTTCCCCACCACCAGCTCATTCCCCCTGTACCCACAGAGACTTGGCGTCTCAACATAAATATGGTGCAAAAATATGCAGTGACATCCACCAGGCACCTCATCGCTCTGATGATAAAAACACCGTTTAGACACGCAGTTTCTATCACGAAATGACCGTATAAGAGGAATAGGGGATAGAGCGCTATTACGTACCTGGACGAACCGCCAACCCCCTCTCCCTCTCTGCTTATAATCCGCCCGTTAAATGGATTTTCCGTCCTTTAAAGCCGGTTGTTTTTATGGCTCCTCTCCCTTTTCGGCCACCTTTGCCCCTCGGTTCCGCACTAACATGGGGGAGAGAGAGAGCACCGCGCGTAATTATGTATCCGCGCCGCCTTTGTGCCCTGGAATGTCGTCCGGTCCGCGAGCCGCCCCACCGATCACGACGCAGCTCACACCGGCAGATGCGTCCGTTCGTCCGTCGCCTGGCCGCCGCCTCTGACCATCCGTCTTTCCGTCCTGCCGTGTCTCTAGGCCCCGGAGCGCACGGCCAGGTGGGTGGAACAAGTGTAGCTTGCGGCTTCTTTTCGTATGCCTGACGCGTCCACTGTCAATATGTGCGAGCTTAGGGAATGTGTGTCTTCTGCGCAGGGAACAAGGCTCGGTGGCGCCACCCGGTGGCCGCACGGGCGCACTGCACAGCGCCACACCGTGGAGTCTGCGAGCTGCCGCTCGGCACCAAGAGCTGTCCAATACCGCGGTGCTGAAATACGTTCCTCCAGAGGTATGCTGCCAGGGGCACCACTCGCCGGCCATCAGCGCACAGAATAACGAGAACGGATACACAGGTAAGGCATGACACGCGCGTTATCACCCCAACAACGAGGAACTTCGGGATTTTCCGTAAGCGGGGGGCTCGCACTCGGGGTACTCCGGAAACACCGAATGCGGAACAGATACGTGAGTCGCAGAGGCGCAATCCACACGCAGGCACAGAAAAGCGGAAAACAGTGGTAAGGGTAACATTTTAATCATATATGTTCATGTGTACCTGCAACAAAAACATACAAAAAGGAGACCCAGCGAACGCAAAGGAAGGAAGATAAATGGCGTCGCTCCCGTTTTCAGCCCGTGTGTTCACATGATAATTTCCGTGTTTGTGTGTCTCCAACTCTCTCCATCACTCTTCCTCGCCATCACGTTTGACGAAATCGACAATTTCGATCCCTCATACGCGCATAATTTACGGAAACAAATAATGCTTTTTGCGTACTTGTTTCGAGAAACAAAATTTTGACAAGTCAAAAGTAAATACACGTATTTAACGTAAGTCAGAAAATAAGATTTAGTGGTGTCTGTAGTTGATCCTGCCTATTTGATCCCGAATCTGATATAATTTGGTCTTGTTTGAGGCACTTACTGTTAACCTCTGTGGAGGAATGAAACAGGTATTAAGAAACAATGACAAGTAGAAATGAAGGAAGTGATTGCAGAAGCTGTGCACCAAAGGAGATGCCCATTTCATGCTTGGTACAGAATACAGTACATTGTAGAGGATTGATACGCAGGAGTGTCTGTCAGTGACGGTGTACTTACGTCATGGTTCGCTCTAATCTGAGGTGACAAATTAGTTGTTTGAGAATAATGATTAATTAATTTTTATTTCAGTGGTAGGAGCACAAATTCTCAAATCTTTAACACTCCCTAATACGTGGGCAGGAGCAATTTTAGGATTTGGGGGGCTCAGCCTTCAGAAATACACGAGGAAATCGTTAAATTTATTTAGAATAGGCTAATAATTTTTTCAGAAGGGTGAGACAAAAAATAGAGTGGCTGAAATTCCCCCAAATAGTCTCTGTGCGCCCCAAGTGAATCGTGAGGATGCTTCCATCTTTGTGCTCCCTGAGGGAATTGTAATGATCCCTCTGTCTCTGTGCTTGCTTAATGAATTGCGATGATCTCTCACTTTCTGCGCTCCCTATAAGTGAATTGTTAATGATCCCTCAGTCTCTGCTCCCTAAATAAATTATGATGATCCCTCAGCCTCTGTGCTTGCTAAGTGAAATGTGATGATCCCTCATTCTCTGTGCGCTCTGAGTGAATCCTGATGATGCCTCAGTCTCTGTGCTCTCTACGTGGATCGTGATGATCCCTCATTCTCTGTGCGCTCTGAGTGAATCCTGATGATGCCTCAGTCTCTGTGCTCTCTACGTGAATTGTGATGATTGTTGGCCCTGACGTCCTATGTCTCTCCCCCAGCCCACCAGCTCTGCCCTCTGATCCCAGAATGCATTGGACACTGGAGCTCCTACCTCTGCCCCCTTGCCCTGAGCTTGGGGCCCAGCCTTTTAGTGGGATACTGTGGACTCTGCTGGTGCTCTTTCTCTGGTACTGCTATCGGGTGGGCTCTGACCCCCCTGTGGCAGGCAGGAGCCATCCAGGAAAACTGAAGTCCAGCTCTGTTCGATCTAGCCGGACGCCTCGATCCCCTGGGGGCACAGCTGGTGGCGCCAGGGCAGGCAGTCGAGGGGGGGTGTGTAAAGCCTCCGGGACCGGCGGCTCCCCCTGCATCAGCATGGAACTAGGAGAAGAGGAGGAAGAGGAGGATGCCGAGATGGGGCGTCGTCGTGGTTACCTCACGCCCGTGCTGAGTCACACACTCTTCCCTGCCCAAGCTCCACCTGCCAGCAAAAAGTTGTATGGCGCCTTGCAGGAGTATGCGAAACGTTACAGCTGGGCAGGCATGGGGAGGATTCACAAAGGACTGAGGGACCAGGCCAGTATCTTACACCTTGAGGTTAACAAGCTAACAGCTAGTGTTTGACACGTTTGCTAAGAAGACGCCCTGATATTTATCTTGTAGTGTAATTCCTGGAGTTTAGCGGCTCGGTCTCTCTCTCTCATCATGCCTCTCCGCCATTTCTCTCCCTTTCCTGCAGGCCCAGCTCAGCGATCGCTCATCTATCCAGAAGCCCCATCTCTTTTATCTCCCTGATGTACCCAGCATCCCTTTTTATCCACGTGACGCCCACCGGCACGACATCGAGGTCCTAGAGGCCAGCTATCCCATCATCCTCGCGGAGTTCCAGGCAGTGTATCAGCGGGGTGTGGACCCCAAGCTGGGATGGACCTATCTAGGGCCAAAGGTACTCAGCGACACACGACAGTCCCGCGTGTCACATGCCTGTCTCACGTGTGCCTTCCCATGTCTCAGATTCCAATGAAAGATGCATGTAAACATCACTGTTTAAATTCAACGCTCAGGGGGAATTTATATTTATCTGTTTACCTGTAACGGGATAGGAGGATGACAGATGTACCAGCTTGTCAGGCTGTGTATTAATTCATTCATGAGCATTGGGCATGCAGACAATGACAGTCTTGGCCAAACATGTGCTCTAAAATAGGACAATACAACTGTAGGGATAATGCTTCACAGCAAGTACACATGCAGCCCTTAATAATCAGAAGAAATTAAATTATTATGAAATATAATAAATAGCTATATACAATAAGTATAAGTATTTAAACACTGTCTTTTTTCCTTTTACCATGAGAAAAGAAAATACATACTGGCTGTCAGCTTGCTGGCCAACTGAGGACCGACTGCCACTCAAACCAAAAAAAAAAACACTAACAGGGGTGCAGCATATCGACTCAGCAATAAAATATCAAAAAAGTAAATTAAAAAGCACAACACACCACGCACTCCATCAACCAAACGTAAACAGAAATTTACATCCCTTATTCTATAGATACAGCGACTAAATGCAGACGCCAATCTTTCCCCCTCTTGTGACACATGGACTGCTCCAGATGATGCCATCGAAGCGCGAAGAGCAGTGCACAGTGATGGGATTCAGTCCATCCTGTTACATATCCGAATGCTAAACGCGGTTCGCTGTAACCCCCCCCTCGCAGGGGCAGGCTGTGTTCCCGCTGTACAACGCCGGTGTCTGTGTGGTGAGGAACTGCCGTTCCTGCCCCTACAGCTACCGCACCCTCCTCTCCCTGCGCACCTTCATCGGCAGCAACTCGCTGGGCGCCGCTGGCTTCTGGATCCTGCGACCTGGTGCCGTGCTGGGGGGGGGCTACGGGCCCACCAACGCTCGGCTGCGTTGCCATCTGGGTGAGAGAGTGGGGGGGGGGGGGGGGGCGTTCTCACACGATAGGACGGGGTGTGAATGCGGGCGGACACAGGGCTGTGTCATATTGCTGTAGTGATACAGACAGTCGGTGACGTAAAAAATCGGTGGAAACTAAAACCTCAGCATTCTCCAACCCCCCCTCCACCCACCCACCCCCAGGGCTACAGACTCCTCCACAGTGTGAGTTAGTGGTCGGGGGGGAGCCCCAGTGTTGGTCAGAGGGACACTGCCTCCTGGTGGACGACTCTTTCTTGCACACAGTTTCACACAATGGTGAGTCACCCGGGTTTCCCATAGTGCTTTGCGACTCTGGCGCCACTCTGCAGCCTTTCGTTTCTGTTTTTATCATATTTTTATTTGAGTTTGTTCAGATCAGTTACGATTAACCATGATATGTCAGAGCATGGCAGTGTAAAAATTCAAAGTAAAAGAAATTAACTGCAAGATAAACACAGATTTTTTTTAATAGAATCAATGTAACCAAATGCACCAGAACCTCACAATTTTGCTGTGAAGGTTGAGTGTCATCATAACAGTGGGACTGGTTTTTAATACTGAGGATATGTTACATTTATTTACATGTTGCACATGTGTAGCTCAAGTCCATTACCTTGTGCCTCCTGATATCTCCAACTGCAGGTGGAGCAGAAGATGGACCAAGAGTGATATTCAGTGTGGACCTGTGGCATCCAAACATTGCTGCAGCTGAAAGACAAGCCTTGGACTACATATTCTCACCTGAGAAATAAACTACAACTCCCAGAGTGCTCTGTTTTTACTGCCCATTCCTTAATTAAGAGGAAGAGGTATTTTGTGATATACTGTGCTGTTACAAAACATTGTAACCTTTGGGGCAGACAAAAGCCTGCTGTCTAAGGTGTTCTGGACTTTGAGATTCTCGGGGTTTGCAAAGTTTTACTTCAGAATCTGTCTGATATATCTGTACAAGACACTATGGACTCTGAATATAGCACCTCCTTAAAACTGTGAAGTAGAACAAGGTGCATTCCTACCTGAGTGAACACATTGTCTGCACCTTTCCTCCTGGTTTTGTGCCTGAACAGTTTTGATGTAAGTAATTCTGAAATACTGTGACATATTCCTGAGTGCTTGTCTAAATCTGTATTCAAAACACGTCTGCTTTATGTGGTTACATAAATTGTGTAAAGATGTATTTTAACACATATCTTTGAAACATATATTCACACTGAGAATATAAAATGTGTCCACTAATGCATGTATAGATGTGATGGAATGTTAATACATTGTTGATAAAAAAACAAGATATTTTTGTGTGTCAAATTTTTGGCTCCAGTTTCTATAATTTTTTTCTATTAATAATGGCAGATGGCCATTTAGAGAGTGGCTATCCAAGAAGTGACAGCAGCAGTGCTCTGCACAGAAGCAGCCAGTGGAACGCCACAATCAGGTCCTTCCTGCAATCCCACAAGCCAGAGCATAGTTACTCCCCTCTGGTGTAGTCATGTGCCCCTACTGATCGGGGCCCTGCAGACCCCAATGAACCACAGCGGCTGCCTGAGCTCCACCTCCCCACTGCCACTACTGGCCTTACCAAGATGCCAAGCATACCTTTTCATGCTCAGGTCTTTCTCCCTCTCTGCTTCATTGCTACTTACTAACAACTATATTCCCCCCCCATTTTTTTACAGCTTGTGCTCAGAGTTAATAATCAGTGACAACTGGTTTGCCTTCCCGAAATGTCTAATAATAGCATCGCATAACATGGTCCAATTCTCATGTTCTGTGAGACTGTTTGCGTTCAACAACAGCCATGTTTACATAACTTCTATCATTTTGGATATAACCCAACCCATATTACGCCAGTACAAAGATACATAAAGACAAATCTTATGACTAATATCTGATGACTTGCATTGCAGTGTCTCTCTCATTATCACTGTCTAATAACTTGTGTTGTAGTAACTCAAAGTCAATGCCTTGACTTTGCAGTGCTTCTCTCAGACATGACTAATGTCTTATAACTTGCGTTGCAGTGACTGTATTATGAGTAAAATTTTGACTTGATTTGCAGTGCCTCTCTCACTGTCTTGTGTCACAGTGCCTATCATTCTAACTAATGTCTTATAACTTGTATTGCAGTGCCTCTGTCTTATGACTAGCATTGACTCTTTCTTTTGACTGTCTTATGACTTATGTTGCAGTGCCTCACATTCTTATGACTAGTGTCTAACTTGCATTGCAGTGCCTCTCATTCGTATGAGTGGTGTCTTATGACTAGCACTGCAGTGACTTCGTCTTTTGCCTGTCTTATGATTTATGTTGCAGTGCCTCTCTCAGTATAACCTAGTGACTCTGCCTTTGTATCCAAAACGAAAAGTGTTTCAAGATTTTAGCAAAGGACTCAGGAAAACAAGGAAACAATTTGTACACCATGCACTGTCACCAGCCACACACTCACCTGTGTCACCGCTAAATATCTCTTTTTTTGTTTGTATGTGATGTTAAATAAAGGAAGTAAGTAAACTTTGCAAACAAAGTTTAACTGAGCGCATGTAGGACATATGCATGGTAGATAATCCTTATGCATCTCAAAGTTCCTACATAATCCTGAAAAATGTAGAAAATCACTGTAACTGTGTGAAATGCACTTTTCCACAGCACTGGCTACGAGGCTGCGATTCACCAGCGCCTTGCTGGGTCTGTGCTCTGCGACAGGCTGCAGGCCCCCCCGTGGTCCATGATTGGATATATAGATACCTGTAAATGAGTGAAGATCTGGAACACCCACAACCTCAGTGCCCAGGAATCTACACAGAGCTGCTTATGTAATAGACATTTTATTCAGAAATGCTCATTTAAAACGCTGACCATTGTGCCCTGTAGCACAAAGATTATATCAAGTGGCCGATTCAGCTGCCATCGACGTATTACTGACATGCACTTTTCACCCACCTGCCCCACTGGCCCACTGCCTTACCGTAACTAATGGTGCAAAATGGAACAAAAATAACATAAAATGAAAGTTCAGTTGTATTTATTCAGGGTCCTTGGCTAAAAACCAAGGAACCTGGAAAAGTCCCAACACAAACAGAGCTGGGATCCAGGCATCTCCATATCACCCTCACGTCGTAACCCAGAGTGAGAAGCAGCCTCACAGGCCGGCTGAATGTGCCAGGGAAGTGAGGGAGGTTCTTACTGATCGTCTTAAAACTCGCTGGCTTTCGTAGCAGCAATTAGCAAACAAGCACTTTTCCATCATTCAGAGTGACAAATGCCTCTCTGGGGCCATGTGTGAGTATGGGCTAAGCGGGTAAAAAAAAAAAAAAGAAAAAAACATGTAAATGGACAGAGAAATACAAAGATACATGAAAAAGGATATTCAAATCCTGAACGAGGCGTGACAGCTTCCTGTGTGAAAGGACCTGGTGATGTGGCGCATTCTGATTGGCCGCAGAACGAAGCGCATTGTGTGGGACTCTGAGGTAAAACATAAAGACTGAGCAAACAGTCCCATAATCCCACCCCCTTCTTCATTTTCTAATCTTCACCTGCTTTCATCCCTCTAACCGGTCCCTGGTTACGCATCTGAATAGGAGATGGGGTTTTAAAAAAAGAAAAGAAAAAAGAAGATTATCAAAGATCTGATGCACCATCAAAATAATTAAAGCCGAAAATGATGTCATTTCATTTCATCCAGTAAAATCAATTAATTTGACTAAACCAAACAACATGCATTAAATGACTGTGGTAGGTGCAAACTATTGATATTATATTATGGGCTGCAGTAACCAAACGAAACACAAGAGGCACACAAGAGAGGCGAGTTTGAATGGGCACCTGGTCTAGCTCCTGCTGCGTCTCCTCCTCCATCCTCCTGATGTCCTCCATAGACAGGTCCACCCAGCGATCCAGCCAGCAGAAAAGCTGACGGTGAAAATTGGTGAAGAGCCTCTTCTCCTGCTACTCGGTGACAGTGGAGGGGGGGGTGGAGAAGACACGGGCCATCACTGGGATGAACGCCGCAGCCTCAGCCTCACCTGCTCCACGCTGTGCTTTACCTTGTGAATGAATTTCTCCACCCTGCCCTGCAGCCCCCACCAGCGGAAGTGAACGGTCACCAGCTTGTAGGCGGTCATGAAGGGACAGTTACTTCCATGCAGCTCTGTCTGCACAGGACGGCACAGAGAGGGTGTCTGTCCATGCATGATCTCATCTGACCTCACAAAAGCCTCAGCTGGACACAAGAGAGGAAAACATACTAATGGCAATAAAGGAGGTTGGGAGGTCTGGTCCCACACGGACCTGGGGCTCAATGGAGGAGAGGGTATCACCTTACCTTCCAGCCCGGACCTAAGGGCCCCCTGCCAGTTTTCTCTGAGTGGAAGACGGCTGGATCCTCATCAGCCTTATAGTCCTGGACGAGAAACGATGGACAGAACAGGTCAGAGCTCTGTGCTGATCCCAGTTCAGGACACAGCGGCTAATGAGAATCGGCTGATCTGCATTCATTGAACCATGGTGAACCCACCAGGTCATCCACCTGCGAGCGGTCCGCGATGTCGATGGGCACCACCTCGGTGTCCTCCCACTCCTCTGGAGTCAAGCCGTGAGGCTTCGGGGACACAGTGAGAGGGGGACGGTGTCAGAGAAGGGCGCTGGGGAGCAGCCAGACAGGCGAGCGACCTGCACACTCACGTTGTCCGTGGTTCCCATGTCCGCCTTGTGCCAGGTCTCGATCTTAATGAAGAAGTCATCTTTCATGTATTCGTTCTGCAAATATCAGGGTATTACAATGGGCAAGGTGGACATTTTAAGCACATTTTCTGACAGAGGCAGCTGTACATGTTACTAAAATCACATAAGGATACTTACAGTCACAACTGCATTCCACAGTTTTATAAGGCAGGCAGCATTGGGGGGGGGAAAAAAAAGGGAAAATGTACAGTATCAGTATTTTAGTTAATGAGGGAGGGGATGGCAGACAGGGGCTGGAGAGGGGCGGCTGGCGGGGGTGTGTACTGACTGGTGCGGCAGTATGGGTATGCGTTCCAAGCCTTTTCGTGGAAGATCAAGGCTCCCTCAGGGGCAAACATCTGGATGAAACTGGGCACCTTACTGCATGACAGTGAGACGGAAATCCGTAAATACAGACACTAATTCTGTGTAAATTTTACATTCAAGGTAGCTGCGATCAAAGCGGCTATAAGTTCAGTCACCCTGTGGTTGATAATTGTCTGTTTGCAGCTGGATGCAGGGGCAGACCTGTGGATGTGGTAGATCTTGTGTGTGTACTGGCCCTTCTCCCCGTCCTTTTCATACGGCTCGTTGCGCAGGACCTCGATGCCTTCCCCTCCACCGGTGTTGTTCTTGCTGGCTTCGGCCACAGAGTACAGCTGGCCGACCTGATACTGGGGGAAACGGAACAACCGCATGCTCCAGTGAACGGCCTCTAATTAACGGAGTGAGGTTAAAAAAGGGAGATGATAATGGCGATGCACGGCAACGCGTCCGCTTACCTCTTCTACAGAACATGGAAGGAGCACTTGGCTGAAAAAGACAGAAATTCAAACAGGCGATTTCGGCATTATTGTTATTATCATCACTAATAACAAGGACTTGTGGTTTCTAATGGTGACAGTATTTATCCCGGATTTTGCACTACAGTTTCGCACAGATCGATAGCCACTCGGACATTAGAAACAGATGAATATAAAGGGGCTGACGCGGCGGCCCACGGGGGTATTAAGCCGCTTACCGGCCGGTCGGATCGCGGCATCGGCGCCGCACCGACACCCAGCGTCACCCCGAGGCTTAACACCGTAAATACCGCGCAAGCTGCGGTGGCGCCGTTAAGTACGGGGCTGTACTCACTATTCCTTAATAAGCACCATGTCGGACCGGGCAGCTCCAGCGCCGAGATCCGCTCGCCGGAAACACGGAACGTGCGCCCTCCCCCAGCGTCACGGAGCGGCAAGCGAGGGGAGGGACGGGGGCCGCAGGACCCGGCGGTGTGGGGCAGGAGGGGGTGGCCGGACCCAGCGCTGCTCGCTGAGAGCGCTCCGTAAGACCGGCCTCTGCGCTACACACTGACCGGCCGCGTCCCATCATACCGGGGGAACTCGGAAACTTACCGAGGGAGCCGCTCTCTTGCACCTCAGCCGCGTAATCACTGCCACGATTGGCAGCATTCTCCTCCGTAATTAATGAAATTCTATCATACCGGTAATTAAACTACATCTACAACAGCCAAACCTATCTAGAATTACCTAAAGTGATGTGCTTTGATTTAGAGTCCGTAAATTTTAATGAAGTAGCCTACCTTACGTAATGTGATTAAATGCAATTTGGAAGGAAACCAGAACATTAACACTGACATGCCAGGTACTATAAATAATTTATTATGATCATTTTACAATAATGTCCAGGATCAGTTTCCTTATTTATTTTTAAGACATTTCTGAGACTGAGACACTGTACACAATACTTTGATTCTATACATATTTACAGACATTTTCCCCCAAAACACATAGCACACAAACTTGTCACACCATCAGAATGTAATTCATACACATCAGCTGAACCTGACATTAGTATTTACAGTCTCCACAGACACACCAGCCATTTCACATGCTCTCCCTCTATATCTACATACTATTCTTGCTGTCACATTATTCAACCTGTGGGGAAAAAATACAAATGCAGAATTTATTGTGCAAACTAGCTTAGAAACACAAAGAGAGTATTTATTAATGTAATCTGCAATCCAAGAATCCTGCAATAAACCAAGTATTCTACTAAACCACAGAGTCTGAAGGGTCTAATTTCTCTATGAACATAAGTGCATAACACACACACATATATACCAGTCCAAGTTACACTGGGGGGGGGGGGGGGGGGGAATTTAAAAACACTC
>JAODLC010000049.1:4533356-4549188 GCA_026781145.1 Hippopotamyrus pictus
GAAAAGCAGGAAGGGTCCACAGTGGGTCTCCCCATCTAACATCTAACATCCTTCCAGAAGAGGATGAGGGGATGAAGAGCAGGTGCATTGACTCTCCTGTTAGAAAAGAGCCTGACCTGATGAAGCTGGAGCAGACAAGGACCTCTGAGGCACATCAAGATGAGAGAGAGAGAATTACAGATGAATACAGACCAATGGGAAGAGGCTGCACCTCGAGTCTCCCCTGCCTTGCGATCTTCAGGCTTGTGGAGAACCTGCGCTACAAGAATAAAGTTTACCTTGGCATTACGGATGTTATTAGTCTATGACTGTACATCTCTCTGATGATTTGATACGCTGTACCTATAAGTCTCTTGTAACAGTGCCGTTCATATTTAAACGTCCTCTTTAACTTTAATGAGAAAAAAAACACATTTCTATCAAAATACAAAATTACACCCGGCAATAAATACTGCAGAACTACATTACCCATAAGCGCACGCTATCACTGCTCAAGCGCCCTCTCGCGTTGACATGACGTTAATGGAGGCGTAGCCTGTCCAGCATCGCTCAGCTTCCTTAGTGAATGCAAACAAGAGGGGCAGCTCGTACGGTGTGTGTTGGTGGGTGATGATACGGGGTAGCGCGTCGTGGGCCGGCCCGGTTCGACTCGCTCTTACGACACTGTTTGCCCTGCGGAGCTCTGCTTACTCGGCTGGAGGCAGGTAAGAACAACACGACCGACCCGAGCTGAGCCCTTTCAACACGGGTAGCACAAACCTCTGCGTTTGTTTTTGACAGGGCGTTTAGCTGTGTTATTTTAATCGATGCATTGCTTGTAATTTATGACACCATTGTTCCTGTTAACGTTTCGGTATAGATCATCGACCCAGTTCTGAAATGTCTGGTTTGTTGATCTGTCTTAAAGATAGCCTCCCATACGCGTAGTTCTCGTTTAACCGGTGGCGTACCTGTACCATTCTGTTCTTTCTCGCCCTTTGTTCGAATCAGCCCTGCTCTCTGGTGTGCCATCTCCCCCGGATCTCTCCGTAAGAGCCTCGTAACTACCGTCCCAAGTGACTGCGCCTGGGCGCCTACTCAGGTTTCCATGTCGTCCACCCTACACATCAAATCCAGATGCCCAGTGTATCCTGGCTCACAGACCTCCAGGTTCCCAGTGCCAGATGACAGAGTGAAGTGGGAGACGGAGTGGCCCGAGTACCGACCGACCGTCTACACCGCCGCGGCCGTGCTAGCTCAGCCGGAGTGGGCTGACCCTGACGTAGGGTGAGCACCAGGGGAACGGCTGCTGTTTCACGGGGGAGCTGATGGTCAGCCATAGTTGAGCCTGCTTCTCTCGCCATAGATCATTCTGTCCCCAGTTCAACACCCTGGATGGATCGGTAGAGCGCAGGAGCCACGAGGGAGAGTACAGGGTGCTGGACGGAAAGCCGCTGTAGGTGCCGTACCCCCTGCGCTCATACACCCGCATAGCGCCACCATATGGCCGTTCAGTCTCAGCTGCTCTTAATTTTCCCCTGCAGAAACCCGCATGGCCGCACTGGATTGACTGGGAGAGGCTTGCTGGGACGCTGGGGTCCGAACCATGCAGCTGACCCGATAGTTACCAGGTGGAGGCGCCGTTCCCCCTTTTCCTACTCTTCTTGATGGGAAAACAGTGCACTGACCGTGATGCTCTGTGTCTGACAGGTGGAAGAAGGATGGGGGTGGCCAGCCCGTGGTGAATCCCCGCTCTGGGCTCCGGCTTCTTCAGTTTGTTTCCATCATGAGGAAGGACTGCGGAGAATGGGCCATTCCTGGGGTCAGTCCGCCCGTCCTCTGTCGCTGTGCACGTGGGGACGACAGCCGCTACGAGCGTCTGTCCGCATTTGGCGGATAGCCTCAGGGGATTGGGCGGTCCATGCTGACCCCGGCTGTGTGTTTTGCGTGAGCGAGACTGAGCCGTGATCACAGCGCCGTGCTGAGGTTTGGCTCTCTTCCAGGGGATGGTCGACCCCGGGGAGCGTGTCTCCCTCACTCTGCAGCGCGAGTTCTCAGAGGAAGCGTTGAACTCCCTGGCTGCCAGCCGCCAGCAGAGGGCGCTGCTCCGCCAGCGCATCGACAAGCTCTTCAGTTCCCCGGGCCTGCAGGTGGCGGCAGCGAGCCTCGTGTGCTCCTTCCATTCGTGTGCACGCACATCTGCACTTGTTACATTTCTGTTCCGTCCATCACAGGTCTACAAAGGTTACGTTGATGACCCCCGAAACACAGACAATGCTTGGATGGAAACGGTGGCTGTGAACTTTCATGATGAAACAGGTCATTAGATATGTACATTTTTTTGTAATAACGACTGACTTTGGATTACTGTCGTAAAAAGTACAGGTTTCTAAAAAAGTTCAAGAAACTTGATGTTGCGTATATAAAGCTGCTTATTAATGCTGTATTAATGAGTGACTGTCATTGTCACCTCCCAGGGGACAGTGTGAGCGAGCTACCACTACAAGCTGGGGATGACGCAGGTCAGGTGACCTGGATGGACCTTGACTCCACCCTACCTTACTATGCCAGTCACTCCCACTTCCTGGAGATGGTTGCCAAGGAAAGACAAGCTCACTGGTAACTCCCCAGACACTGTAAAAGTGACAAAGGTCAGAACCGGGGAAGTGTGGCAGGTTGTGTGTGTGTCCACCTGTAAGCAGTGCAAGTAACCCTGTGTGTGATGGCCATGCTCAAGCTGCCCCCTACTGGCCGCTTTTTGGAATCAGGACATTTTGCCGATTGGTTAGATGTGATGAATGTCTCAGGCATTTAAGCCTCACACCTTCCACCACCATTCAGACCAGATGCAAAGTTGATATTGAGATCAACATAACTGGGTATATGTGGATACATACACAGGCGCCTGTCGAACTTTTGTGTGCATGTGCATGTACAGTGTACACGTCTTTGTTTCCATGGTTTGTAATCTGTACTGGTTAATGTGAACATTCGTCCTGCTCAAGAAGGTTTCCCAGTCGCCGGCTAAAATAATGAATAAAGGATGAATACAGACATTTTCCTGACTCTCTGTCTGGTTCACCATCTTCAGTCGTAGTAGCTTTTAACCTCCATCACTGTTATTTGAGATGTTCTGCTATTTCATGATGGGGGAGGGGGCATATTGTTCAGAAATGGCAAGGGCAGGATAATGGATCGTCTTTAAATGGAATAATCCCTTCCAATGAATTTAAATGTTGCCTAAGGAAGAGCCAACCTTCGGCAGATCTGTTCACCTCCAAAATGCAGAATTCAGCTGTTGGGAGACTGATGTAGAGAGTAATAAACACCGGCAAAGGCAGATTAGTGGGAACAGACAGCCGTTTTATTCCACAACAGAAACCTCTCTCTATTGTGTGATCAGAGTTTTGTTTTAACATAAAAGACTAGGACGGAATCACCCTTCCTCAAAAAAATTGCTTCAAAGTGCTAAGAGACATTAATTTAATTGGTCAGAGAATCAGCAGCATGTTAGTAACAGGAAGCAGCTTGTCAGTGAATTGGCTGCACAGAATGTAAACGGTAAATGGCAGGATTGCGTCAAATTCGCTGCACGGGTCACAGTGAGCAGAAGTAGTTGTGGACGGGGAAGGAGAGGGCAGCTGAGAGCGCGATGCCGAAGCTGTCTCCCACGCTGGCGGCGGCCATGGCAAACTCCCGCTCCCGGTCTCCAGTCTGGGGGAGGGAGGTGCCATTAGTGAGGGTGAACACTGACGCCATGATCGACGTCCTGCTGCCGGGCACCAGTGAGAGGCGGAGCTCAGAGTACCAGCCCATGGCATGTTTCTAACCCATTAGCATATCTGGCCCAGCGATCCATCTTTCGTTTTCCATAGAGAATATAAATGATGTTGGGTCACTCCACGAGTTTCACCTGCGGCTGCTCATGTGGTGCCTCTGGCCCCCGGGGTAATTCAAGTTTTGGGCCCAGCTCACTCATGGTACCAGCGCTGTGGGGAATTACAGCCTGCCGGTAAATAAACTCACTGGGAAAGATGGAGGGATGAGACGGAGGAGGGACCTCAGGGATGAGAACCTGAGTGCAGCCGTGCAGTTGGTGATACCTCAGCGCCACACTAGTCCGAATGGAGCAGCGCGAGTTCTTTTTCTGAGGGCTGGAGTCCCAGTCCTGCCATCAACCTCAAAAGGACCTCCTTGCAGGGCTGGATGTAGAGTAACATCATACCCGGGACAAAGCAATTGCAGATTAAGGGCCCAATGGAGTAGGATCACTCCAGACATTTGAGGGATTCGAACCAGTAACCTTCCGATCGCTAGCATAGAGCCCTACCCTCAGAGCCACCATTCTGTCTACTGGGAAAGATGGCCGGCATTTCACATACACCTAGGAGTCGGTGGGAAAAAGACAGACCCCACAAACATTTCAAACTACAGATGCAACCTTAAGTAGCTGATAAAGTGACTGATGGGGGAGGGAAAAAAAAGAGACTGACCTCCTTGCTGATGAAATGAAAGGTGTTGACGTAAGCGGCGCCCCCCAGAAGTCCTTCGTAAGCGACTATCACGAAGACGAGGATGGCGTTGGACAGGAAGTGGTAATAAACCGCAAAGAAGAGCAGCATGGCGTTGATGCACTGCAAGCGAGCAGGCGGACGGGAAGATTAATGACGTTGGGGGCACATGGGAAACGGAGTGGGAGGAGCCTACCGGTCTCACCTGCAGCACTGACATCAGCCACACCATGCGGATCTTCACACAAAACAGGGAGGAGCGGGAGACGAACACACCGATCTGATAGACAGTCTGGTACCTGGGACAGAGATCGGCGATGTGACTAATAGACCTTTTCAGAGCATCCAGCAAATGCAGTGGGAAGGCCTACCGGTACTGACCAGCGGTACTGCTCAGCATGGGACAGGGAAAAGCCTGGAAAATACAGCAGTTCCAGCTGCAAGAGGAGACAGACATTTCACTGTACGTCCCCCGTTCCTCATGAGACCCCATCCTGCCCGACGCAGGCAGCAGCTGAACGGCAAACTCACCAGGCCCTGGTTGATGAAATACTCGGCGAAATAGACGACACCCAGTGGAATGATAAACCGCAGCAGGCCCTGCAGGAGACGGAGGCTGGGCTCAGCGCACCGCGCCGAAAAAGCGAGACGGCACCGGCATCCTCGCGGGGACTTACCCTCAAGATGGCAAGTCTGTCTTTGTAGGTCAGCGGGCCCTGGCTGTCCTCTGCTATGGAGGGGGAGGTAGAGCACAGGTCACAGGATGGTTCAGGGCTTTCCAAACTCCCCCCACCTCCTGAGAGCCCCGCTTACCTGGTGCTTCCCCATCCCTGATCTCCTCGTCCTCCTCGCCACTCACCAGGGGGCGTCTCTCCTGGTTTGCGTTCGGGGTTCGACCCTCTTCCGGCACACAATGCCATTGTGGGAATGAGGCCGGAAACACCAGCAGCAAATAATAGCTGAGACAAAGGTATAGGAAGGGCAGAAATCAATGAATTAGAGTGACCCTGGAAAGCTGCTCTGTGCTCCCACATTCTATGCGGGTGACAAGCCTAAGAACAGCAGCTCACCTGGCAGCCATGATAATGGGGACCACCAGCATAACCAGCAGGGTTTCCCGCGGCGAGAGGCCAGCTTGAGTAAAGGCTGAGTACAGAAGTGCCCCCGCCACCCCTGCTCCGCCGGTACCGGAACCCCAGCCCCCCAGCACAAACCTGACCGGGAAGGTATACACGGACACGTTAGACAAAGACAATCAAGAAATTCCACACACAGGACAGAGGGGACAGACACTACCTTGTCTACCATCGATCAATAAACCTATTTACTAATTAAGCTTCAGAAAAACTAGAACCACTCATAATTCTTCCAATAGGCCTCATTTTGAATCAGATAGATTAAATGACGTGCAGTAACCTACCGGGGGAAGAAGACTGTGAGGGAGAGGAAAGACAGCTCTCCCAGCCCTGAGCTAATGCTAGCGAACACCACCCCTGAAGGGGACAAAGCAGGCTTACATGAGCACATGACTCTCACTACAGGTATAATTTTTAGGGCAAAGTTATTTTACACACTCTATTTGTAGATGTTCTATTTGGCTATAATGTAGTTCGGGTAATTTCATATCGCTCCGTTTTATAAACATCGCAGTATTACTCGTGGATATTTAATCGTTATGTGATATTGTGGAGCATTAATTTTTAATTACAGGCTGGCCACCGCATGTACTCGGTATATTAATCGTTCTGAAATTAAAAATAAACATTAAGTCGGAGAGAGCAACTGTACCCAGAATGCTCATGGCCACGCTGGAAGAGAAAGACACCAACAGGAAGCTGGCGGTTGCCGTGGCAATACACATCAACACGCGGAACCTGTCGAATTAGATTTCAAGAAAAATATGAAGATTACGGTCAAGGCATGACTGACTAAACAATTAGCGAAGCTAAATGGTAAGAAGGAAAGCGGTTTACCCATAAGGGAGCTGGTGGATAAAGAAGGGTGCGACTGCTTTGATAAGGAGAGTGGGAAGAATGTCAGCCAGAAGTACCGCCTGAAATGAATAAATCACACATGAAAATGGATCCCACAGTGTAGCTGCCTGGAACTTCAACGCAATGTCTTTCCAAAGTGCAGGAGTTTTACCGCAGTGGAAACAGGGTTACAGTCGTAGCTGCTGCTGCTGCTGCTATTTCCGCGATCCAGATGATAGGAATGCGCAGCTGTCTGTAAGTCAGGCCATGAAGAGGTCGGGGTTAAATCCTTTCCACCAGAATAGAGATACGTGTTTTTAACACGTACGTATGTGTCATGTATTTTAAGCAAAGCAATATATAAGAAAAACAGAGCCTGAAACAGGGTTGCCAACTTTGGTCAGCTGGCTGGCGTGAGATTTTCTATTCAAGAGAAGTCTGCACACACATTTACATGTATGTAACAGTCTCGTTATATTGAAAATACTCTACAGAGTTTGCAAACTACCTCAACGATTTCGATATAGCTAATTTTAGGTTTATAATGGAATAATATAGATTCTTGCGTGAGTGTCTGGAAGCGTGAGTGTCACGACAGCTGTGTGAGAGTTGGCAACCCTGCTTAAATATCAGTAAGACATCGAACCCATGAGACATAGTGTCCTTCCCACAGCACTTCATTGTGGATATCTCACGTAGGTACAGACGTGGCCAAATGAGACAGAAGACAAATCGAAATTTCCATAAAATAGCAATTTCTCTGTGCGCGTGCGAAGTTCACGGAGATGCGTACAGGCTCGGTGCCGTTGGTCTCCTGCTGCTTCAGGATGTCGTGCGCCGCGCTCAGCATCACCACGTAGGCGAAGTTGTTGCACAGCCCGAGCCACCTGCACAGAAACGATGCATGTAAGGGGGTCGCGAAGTAATTAAGTTAATCCCGATCTGTGAACAAGCTTCACTTCCATATACATATTAATACAAAAACCTCACCAAAACCCAGCTATATTTCTCCAGGATATCCAGCGACCTTTCAACGACACAGAAAATTGTGAAACGTTAAAAACAAAACCTTGACATCCATCCATGTGAGCGAATCGCATGACCGCAAATTAGGCACTGACATTACCCGGATGACAAACAGAGACATGTTAAACCTCACCTTCACCGTCAAAGAGCCTTTCTGTTCTGTCCATGATTGAAAAGGCTTTCCTTTTCTCACAGTGCGCTGCAGCGACAAATTAAAATCTCCGATCACTAAAACTGAATACGATATTGAGAGGAAGTCTCACGCATCGTGATGGTACATCCCATTTCTTATCCTATTCCCCTTTAGTGTTTTTATAAGTGAAAATAAATAATGTCATCCAGCTAGTAAACTCTAACTTGGGTTGGCGTATCTTCGAAATGCGGCCGACGAAAATGCTGCACTCACAACGTTGGTTCCGCTTTATTTTGTAGCCAATACGTACGCGATAAAAACAGGAAATAAAACTAACAATTGTATCAACTTGCCAAAGCAAACATAAGCAAGAGTACACCCTATCAATGGGTAAGCACTAACCTAAACTACAAAAAACACCAACACCACAAGCATCCAGCAAATTCCGAGAGGTTTGAGTTCACATTTGCAGAGACGTTATGCCACGAAAATAAGTATTATAAAAAGGACAAAACACATTGGATGGGGGGAAGAATAATTTATTTTCCAGTGTACAGTATACGATATCTTATGGTAAAATACATTCCCACAATGGATTTCTGGGCAATAGAAGAAGGCACATGCTTTAGGGAATTACATACACTGCAAGTGAAATGTCACAACTGGCAGAAAGCACGTCCACACCCAGGACGCGTTTACAGACAGGACGCATGGAAGTGGCTATCTCAAAAAATACATAATGTGAAACATTTGACCCTTTCCCACTTAACAGGAATAAGAGGCTCTCTAGTGACTCCACACTTGGAAGAAACAGGAAGTGGGAATGGGGTGGCAGGCTTTGGAAAAGGAGTCGTTTAATTGAGTCGAGGAGGAGTGTGGCGGCTGGACTCGGACGTGGAATGTTCCGGGTTCAGTAGGCGTGGTTGGCCACAAACAAGGACTCTCCTCCTGCGGCACTTTTGTCCCCAGAGGTCACATACTTCCCGAGGGCAGCCTGGCTGTTACTCTGTGAGACACAAAAAGGGGGTGAGAACAATCAGCAGGACGCAGGTGAGGTGAGTCAATCAGTCAGCTGACAGATGTCATGTGACCCTGGACACCCATGCCTGAGTGGGACATACCAGGGCCCTCTTAATGTACTCCTCCTGGCAGGCCTTGCCGTTCTCCTTCTTGCCCCCCCAGGCCTTGAGGGCAGAGGCCTGCAGAGCACGGCCATACGAGAAGGTGAGAGCCCAGGGCTTGTGCAGGGGACACTGGTTAATGGCATTCAGGTTAATGGAAGCCTCTTCCTCACTCTGACCTCCAGACAGGAAGGTGATACCTGGAACAGGAAAGAGGCATGAAACTGGCTCCGTCTGCTGCAGTTCTGAGCCTTCTGTCTTTTACACATTGTGTGTGTGTGTGTGTGCTAATGTATGAAGGCAGAGCCTGTGTGTGACTCTCACCAGGAACTGCAGGGGGCACTGTGCGCCGCAGAGCAGTGACGGTTGCCATGGCAATCTCCTGAGCGGTGAACTTGTGAGAGCAGGAGTGTCCGGCCGTCACCATGTTGGGCTTCAGCAGGGTGCCCTCCAAGTAGACATGGTGGTCAGACAGGGCCTTGTAGACCGCAGCCAGGACCTTCTCCGTCACGTACTGGCAGCGCTTCAGGTCATGGTCGCCGTCAGGCAAGATCTCAGGCTCCACGATCGGCACGATGCCATGCTGAGGGGGGAATTGAAGCAACGGTCACAAGATCTGGGCACGTCAGACTCAGAGACAGAACGGTGTATATGTTAATGGATGGCACCACTAGTTTATGATGTTTGGATTTTCTTTCCCCTGCCCTTGGCATGGAAGACCAATAGGGGGCAATGTCTGCCGTCTATGTCCTTCTCAAGTGAGTCTCTGGGCTCAAACAGCAGCTGGGCCACCAGTCAATGCTTTATGCCTTCTGTTGTTTCTTTAATTCCTTACTCAATTCTAGATTATTTCAGAGTCGGGATCCGCCTGGCTGCCGCGCACGTGTGACTCACCATCTGGCAGATGCTGGCGTATCTGGCCAGGACGTTGGCATTCTCCATGATGGCCAGGCTGGACGGTGTGGTGGGGGTGATCTTCAGCACGCAGCGCCACTTGGCGAAGTCGGCGCCATCCTTCTTGTACTGAGCGCAACGCTCATAGAGCCCGTCCAGGCCTAGGAGAAGCCGAGATGTTAGCATCACCGCATTTCGTATGACGGCCGCACGGCTTCGCATGCATATCTCTACACTGTTTATCTTCGCTGCGACTGTTTATTGCTGATGACTAAGAAGAAATGGAACAGTTACGGAAGCAGAGGGGAAGTGTGGACATGCAGACGGTCCCTCTCACCCTGGGTGGTGGTCTCGCCGTTGGTGCCTGCCAGGGGCACCACGCCCTTGTCCACTTTGATCCCCACCACCATGCCCTTCTCTTTGATGAGCTGGGGGAACAGCTTGCCGCTGTCATCTTTCTGGTACAGCGTCTCGTGGAAGAAGATGACCCCACCGATGCAGGGGTTGACGCGCTCGTCGGCGGTGAACAGCAGCTGCCGGTACAGCCTCCGGTTCTCCTCCGTGTTCTCGGCGTTGATGCTCTGGAAGCGCTTGGCGACGCTACCTGTATGGGGCACATCATCAATGGTATCTCTACTTGAAATGTGACAAGGATACTGCCGGGGCTGGAGTGCTTAAACACGTCTGACTGTGGAATCCAGCATGGCCAGAGGGGGGCGCTGCTGTTGGAAGCTGCTCCAGCAAAATATCCATTTGACTGGAAATCAAAGTCTAAGTCACTTAGAGGAAAACGCAAAGACTAAGCAGTGAAATAAAGAGCCTAATCTGTTGTCACCTCCTGAGTCAGTGTCTTTCCTTGTGGGAAAATAAGGTCTCACATCAGGAAAGACTGCCTGCCATCCAAGTTACTCTTAAAAAGATTTCACGTTCATTTTTTTTATTTGCTGTCGTCCTGTTATGGAGCCAGGATCAGTGTTTAATCGCATGCTTACCCGTGGATTCATCAGCGGCGAGAATGCCCTTCCCAGGGGCCACGATCCTCTGGGCAATGTCACTGAGCTCCTTCTTCTGCTCAGCGCTCAGGAAGGGGTAGGCGTGCGGCATGGTGACCCTGAGGGTGGGAATGATGCCCCGTTAGCGCCTGGTTGACCGCACAGCGGGCAGGATTGTTGTATGACTTCGGGAATGACACAAACTTTTACATACTGAAACAGGTGATTAACGAGGGACAGTCCCGATTTCTTTCGGCTTACACGTTTTAAAAAAAATCTTTTAAAGAGGCAATATAGGTATTATTTTCTTCCCAAGTGTACAATACTGATTTACATTTCGCTGCAAATATTCATATTGGATGTTAAAGTTATATTAAAATGTAAATTTTCTTAATGTCTTTTTTTTTGTGTTGATAACGAACATTATCTAATTCCGTGGATGTGGAAAACATATATTTGGTCTTACGCGTATTATTGTTTTTGCTATAAGTCTTTATTATATATATATATTTATACATACGGATGTATTTTTTTTTATTAATACGCCTCTGCCCTTGGCATTGCATCAGTATGACCTTGTTATCCTGTTCCGGGAGTTGAAGCTTGAAACCGTTAGTTAAAAGATGAGGAAAAACAGTAACACTTCTCTGCGAACCGAGATGCTTTTACCTAAGATGCCGCCCTTTAGAAAGAAAAACAGTTATGTGTACGAAAGATGCCGAGACTCACCAATAAATTCGCTGCTCAAAGAGGAAACGACGAAGTAGCGCCCCGAGAAGAACAGAGGAAGTGAAATGTAACGCGCTTTAAGTCCGATATGGAAGAAACTCACATGGTCCCAAAGAGAGACGGACGGGAAGTAGGGAGGGCTCTTGTCACCATTTAGGATTTTATTGGTCAGTTAAAATGCGGTGTAGGTGGATTGTTCAATCACAGAGCAAACGCACGATGATGGACGTGAGGTCAACGATTGACAAGGCAAACGCAGAGGGGTGGGTTAGAGGGGCGGGGCGAGCAGGGGGGCGTATATTACATACGGAATGAGGAGTACGTGATACTCTGCACACTTTCGGTACGTGCGTGGTATGGTTAAGCGGATGACGGTATAGATTTTTTTTTATTTTTTTTACATTTTCCATTTGTAAAACGTGATAGGGACGTGTTATAATGGTATTTTACAGCAAAAACTATTTGTTACACGTCAGTGTGACCAATTACAAGAAAACAAACTCGGATTGTCCATGGCGAATATATGAGATTCTGATAATGATTATAATTACAGTTTTAAAAAAGAACCAATATGGGCTATCGCTGCCAACACTAATATGTGATTCACAAGCTGGTTGTGATGGGTGTGTGTAAAAATGGGAATAAAACTTGCCGCAACACTTGACGGAGCACAGAAACTTATAACTCAGTTACTACTCAAGTAAAAATCATGAAGAAATATAGTTGCTACTTGAGATAAAACATGAGTCACGATTCATTAATGTTGAACAAACATGAGATCAGTAATTCACTTGTGTTATTCGTGACTTGTTCCTAGAGTATAATTCCTAAGTAGTTCACGAATTAGGTTTACAGAATTAACAGATATAAGTATATTAAATGTTTGATATAAAACGTCACGATTCATTAACGATGGATTAACATGAGAGCAGTATGTAACTTAGTTTGTGCTTAATTAATACACAAGTAATAATATATACTACATTATTTGTGCCGTCAAGCAACGTGTTCCCAAACCTGCAATAGAGGTTACTGGAAATTATGCAAACTGTGGAAACTGGAAGGAAAAACCGGACAATTTCTCACAAGCGGGGACGCACGTCACCCTCCTTTATTAACCCGCAACAGAATATAAAAAAAAGGAATTATTTTTCCAGAACAATCCCATCACGCGAAGATGAGCACTAATTACAATAAGTCAATCGCAACCTTGGTTAAGCTATAGATAAATTATAGATTAGACTTTAAGTATTCATGAACAATATAACCACAAATAGTATGGTAGTATGGTAAATTATGCTCAATAAACCGAACCTTAAACTGTCATGTAAAGTCGCTACAAAAGTGCAGTTTGTCGCAGACTAAAAACTAATAGTACGACATTCTACCACACCTCTATTTCCATTTGGTATAAACGTAGTTTTCATTTGTTCTCTCTCTGTCTCTCATACACATACACACACAAACACAGACATAGATATATATAGGCTGAATAGTTGCATGTTGTGGGCTGTTGAGCAGGGCCCTTAAGCCCCAGCTATAGGGGTGCTGTATTGTGACTTACCCTGTACTGTGACCCCCAAGCTATGGAGAGTAAGACAAGGTAGGCAAAGAGAAGAACTTCAATGTACTTGTACTCATGCTTCTGCAAATGGCAAATAAAAGATGATGGTGATCTCCATATAGTATTGAGTTTGATTCCTAAAGTTCCTGGTCCTCAGTCCCGTTTTTAACATAGGTGTAAATATAGATTCTTGAAAACGCTGCAGCTCATAATGTGACCTCTGTGGTGTCCAAGAAATGTGGAAGTACTATCCTTTAGGCTATTTTTGTCAGTAGGGAGAGTATGTAGATCAATCGTTATTAATTTTTCTTTACCACTCATGGATAATGGCAGAATCATCTGGCTTTTTTGCTTCATTTCACATATTGTCTCATGTTTGGTTGTGCCTGTGGATATTTCTTCTGCATTATACCCACGTGCTTCTTAGCTCTTTGCCCTTTTCTGTTAAAGGTCATGGGTCAGGATTAACTGCATCATTAATAAACACAACTGTTACAGCACATAGACACTATATGATAATCAAAAATGACCCGATTTATCACGACTGTGCCTGTGTGACTCAAACATTTGAATGTATGTTGAAAGTCATTATTAAGAGGACTAAAGCATATATCAATGTTATTCCTTTATGAGAAGCGAGAGCCTGGGAAATGTCTTCCTTGAGACTTACCTTTGCTGAGGAGGGAGGAGGAGAGCAGGCAAGCTTTTGGGAAAGAAGTGAGAGGAAAGCAGAGCAGGAGGAGATCCAGAAGAGACACCCGCAGCAGGCAGCTGCGTGTGGCCAGTATTTATCCTCCCACTCTGACCCTTCACATTTGAACAGCTTGGCTAATCTTAGCGCCAGCCAGCAACCGGAGAAGGACTGTGACATTCACAAAGAAATTCTCAGGGAGAACAGTAAGGGCTGTCAGACACTGTCAAAGGGCAAAGCCAAAAGGAAGACAGCACCAGAGGATGGTAGAGCAAAGAATTAATGTGGAAAAGGATGTAGGAAATGCATGGAAGGCACTTTCATCACCTGCTGAGACTCTCCTAACGCTCAGCAGAGGCGGCCCAATTTCAGCGAGATGCATTTATACACCGAATGGATCCGAATCATTAACAGGCAGAATGCAAGAAGTAACAGATACACCTTATTACTCTCTACAAGGGACAATAACATTTTATTGGCTCTTACAAAAACACCATTAGTGCTAATCCTTTATGCTTTTCTCTTCTTTATGGCTAGGTCGCACAATAATTTTTTCACCAAATACATTTTCGGCTCATAGAGCAGATATCACTAAAGTAAAAAATCCGCCTTCCATACTTTACCAAGGCCAGCCTGCAGTGCGACTGGAGCCTATCCCAGGATATACAGGGTACCAAAAAAGGCAGCATCTTGTCTTGGATGGGATGTCAGTCTCTCGCAGGAATCAAACTCACGACCCAGAAGGTATGAAGCAACAGTGCTAACCAACGTCCTGCCAACAGCCAGCACACGTGGAAAGGAATTATTTATTTATTTATTTATTTATTAATTAAAAAACAGGCATTTACAGTAAAACAAAAAAAGTACAGATTTGGGCACCTAACATTGACATAAATACATGAAAATGACAAGCTAGAGATAACATGAAAAATGAAATAACATGATAAAAACTGAAAAAAATCTTGTCAGAAAGTTGAACAAACAAATGTTTAGCGGTGGGTGTAATAGTTCAAATCTACAGGACAATCGGACATTTTCCTGTTTTGAAGCTGCCTTGACCGGTGCCTGTTCTGCTCATAAACAGACAGTTCTTAGCTACTCTATGAAGGCCTCGTCTTCTGAAAAACCCAGAGTGTTTCCCTATGAGTCATTCTATTTCAATTCAACACATTTTCAAAAAAGTTTGAGTTTGATTCACCATTCGTGATTTTGATTAAATTTGGCATGTGAATTTCACATACATATTTATTTTAAAAAATCTCTCATATATAGGGCCTTTTCTACACCCCCAGGTTACAAAAAATAAAAAATAATAATTCACGTTTTCTTATGAATTTTATTTTTTTTAGTAGCTCATTTGAAAGTTCGAAATGGTTCATAGTTTGGTCATATTTAAGTTTTGTTTTTAAGGTTGAAGATCATTGTGCAAACTGCATTTTTTACTACTTCTGGTTATGAAAAAACAGTGAAGGGCTTCAAGTAACAAGTATATTTTTTTATAATAAAATACTCATGCATGTGTACTGCTGTTCAACACTGACCTCCAAAATTGTACAAGTTTCTGTTTTTAGGCATGTGGGGGAGGTATAAAATTTTTTCACTTGATTGGGAAGAAAATGGTCCTTACCAGGTTTGAAACTAAAAAAAAAAAATTTGAAAGGATGCAGGAGTTATAAGGCTTTGAACTTACAAAAACATAAAATCACTGAAACTACACACTAATGTAAATCACGTTTAATCAGCTTCTTTCATAAAAATAACTTAAGGTGTACCTGTAGCGTAGCGTAAAGTGTGTAGAGTATTTTGGGCGGCTTTCCAGAGAATTTCTCTGTTGTCTTGTAAGATGAAGCCCAGGCATACTACTAAAGTTTGCAGATGGAGATGGAAAAATGTGGTCTGACAGAAGAGTGGTACTGAAATTGACATAAGGATGCTTGTGGGAACACCAAGGTTGCAGAGTGAGGCCAATAAAACCAACTCAACAGATCTGGCTGCCTGTGGACCTCTGGAGGTGGACTTAGTCCTGTCCTACCGGAACTTGATCTCAAAGCAGAGACAGTTGATAGAGTCACAGTCAGGGGGCTGGCAGGTGCAGGCACAGTCCCACATGGAGCACTGAGGAAGACAGAGAGAGTGGTGAGGCATTCTGAGTCCTGAGCATTTCCTGCATTTATATTCCTGTTCTCCATGATCTTGGTTGCCACAGTTAATCTGGCCTT
>JAODLC010000049.1:4568385-4586635 GCA_026781145.1 Hippopotamyrus pictus
TTAATGGTTACACTGCAGACTGTCAGTCATCGGTGAGGTATCATTCCTCATTAATGGTTACACTGCAGACTGTCAGTAATCGGTGAGGTATCAATTCTCATTAAGGTTTCATCTGTGTTACAATGACCAGGGTGTAACAGGCATAGTGACTTCTGTTACTTAGTGTGTACTGGTCTCAGCTGGGGGCCCTAATAATTTGGTTAATAATCTGATTACAAATACATATCCACATATCCATCCATCCATCCATCCATCCATCCATCCATCCATCTATCCAGTCACCCTTACAAAAAAGCAGTATGGTGTCATCATCAAAGTAATAGCATAGTAGTACTACTATGGTAAAAATGTAATTTGGCCACCTATATACCATGGTATACTACATAGTATTACAATATATCTTCAGTTAAAATACAATGGTAAACCATTAAGCTATTATGGCAATAAAAGCTTATTTTCAATAGTATTTTGCATAAGTTTACCATAGTATTGTAATGATACAGCACTGAAATTAGATATCAGAATTACATTAAATGTACCATACATGAAATATATCTGTTTTGGCTTAGTGAATAAAACACTTTAGCAGTTTAATAGCCACATGCATCAAACCAATTAACCACCTACCAGTATAAAGGTTTCACTGGCAAAAACTGAAAAGCACATGTTTATGTGTTGTGTCTTTATTTAAAATGGCAAAAATAAAATCTAAGTTGCTAAAGGGACCTTTTGGGAAACGTGCCCCAGGATTAGTGGCTAGATGCCTTTCCTGCCTGGACCTGTGAATGTAAGGTCACTGGCTCCTACAGCATTACTAATAAATGAAATGATTACTGATTGATTCTTGGTCCTTATGCCTCACAGAGACCTGGCTTAAACTGAATGAATTCATGGCACTAAATGAATCTACTCCAGCTGATTACAGCATAACCCTCGAGCAGATGGCAAAGGTACTGCTGCTGCTGCGATATTTCAGTCTAACCTAGGAGTGTCTGAGTATCAGAGGCGGACATTTCAGGTCCAGAAAGTAAAAATCCAAACCAGGATTTTGTTTAAACCAACCAGTTGAGCATAAAGAGTCACAATCACATTGTACTCAACTGGTTGGTTGAAACAAAGTCCTGGTTTGGATTTTTACTTTCTGGACCTGAAATGTCCACCTCTGCTGAGTATCATGGTGTCCTGACAGAACACATCTCTATTATACCTCAGAGTCCTCTGCTTTCAGATCATTACTTGTCAACGTTTGATATACAGTACAGCCTCCCTTTCTGACTTCCAAAGTACAGCATCAGATGTTCCATAGCCTATTTATCTACAACAACGTTTCTCAACCAGCTTCCACATTCTTTCAACCTTACACCTGAAGTCTTGTGTGTAAATGAACCTGAACAGGTAACCTTGAAAATGGCGAAATCATTTTGCAGCACTCTAGATTTTGTAGTTCTTGTAAACAAAATAAAGATTAGAGATTAGAAACCTGTCCCTGGTAATCTGATCATACTTGTGAATTTAAACAGGCATCACACAAGCTAGCCTCTCTAAGTACAGACAAGCACTAATGATGGCTAGATCTGTGTCTCTCTCCAGACTAACATTCCTAAATTCCTGTTTGAATCTGTGTATAGTATATATCTTGTGTTGACACAGAATTCTTCAACGTTAAACTCACAAGTCTCACAAGCTCTTAAGAGTGATGACTTTATTACATTTTTTTAATAGTAAATTAACTAAGATTAGACAGACCATCCAGTGCACGTCTGTAAATACATACAGCTACCAGCCTCCTGCTAGTCCTATTCGTACTGATAATGACACCTTTGAATCTTTTCTTCCTATAAACCAATCAGAACTTTTGAGCGTAGTTTCCATCTGCAAATCCACTAGCCTTGTAGACCCATTTCCTACAAAATTCCTCAAGGAGGTTGCACCACTGATTAGCACTGCCCTGTTAAACTTGTTAAACTCCTCTCTTAGGCTTGAATATGTTCCAAAACTTTTTGAAAAATAGCCGTTATTATCCCACTTCCACGTCTCCACTACCTGTGGTGACTTTCCGGCCTGCTCGCCCTCCTGCCTGTGACATCATTCTGGCCTGCTCGCCCTCCTGCCTGTGACATCATTCCGGCCTGCTCACCCTTCTGCCTGTGACGTCTTTCCTACCTGTGACATCATCCCAGCCTTCCTTCTAGGGAGTTTTTCCATGTCAGTGTCACCTCTGTTTGCTCACTGGGTGATTTGGGCGGGAATAATGTATAGCGCTTTGTGACAATGTAAAGTGAAAACTGAATGTGACTGAAATTGAATTGATTTGCTTTGAATGAAAATTTAAACAAAAGCCTCTAGTAACTTTTTGGAATAAAAAAAAAATCCCAAAAACGTAAGGCAGATGTCTGGAATTTAAGCTCTTGTTTCTCAGGAATAGCTGATTTTTTATGCTGTGTAAATATCGCCGTCTAATGCTTCTATAAACGTGCAATTGCATTTTATATTAACTCATTTACTATTACTGTCGGTGGTGGTGCTGTAAACCCTCTGGCAGGCCATTTTTATCAGTGTTGTGGTTTTTAGATCTTAAAGAATTACATGATTCATGTTAATTAGGTATATTATTATTATTATTATTATTATTATTATTATTATTATTATTATTATTGACAAGCAGGTATAGAGAATAGATGAATTGATAATATAACTGAAGAAATTATGTATAGAAAAGGGATTTAAAGGAACTTCACAATTCTAAATTTACAAATTCGCTTAGGCTGCTGTTCCAACTGTAAAAGTATATAATTCGCTTAACTCGTTTATTTTTGTTTTATTTGTCATTTTATCTCTGTCCTATTTAAAAGAATGTTGTCGTTCATTGGCTATTTTTTAAATTGCATGTAATTCTTATCATTGTATTATATTCCACCGGCAATGTTTTTAATTAGACTCCGAGACGTATTCCGCATAGGGGGAGACGTAAGCTGTAATTAAGCAGATGTTTCGCAACTAAATACTATTGCTTCATATTTAAAAGCTGCGCTTTAAGGGTAAATAATTAAGTCTGCCGTATTGTGTAATATTTTATACTGTACACACTTTGTTTTAGCGGTCATAAACATTGCCTAATACCAAATAAATCCCACTATAATAAAATAAGTTAAAATAAGTTATAAAACGCGGAAATGAGTATGAACACTATGCAAACTACTTGCATAACAATTCACAAAAAAACTCAATGTCCTCGTCATTTTTTGCTTACATAGAAACGCCAAAACAATACAATCAACGATACAAAACCTCCCGTTTTTATTTTTAAAATGCCTTTTATATAAAACCAGAAGAAACGATTCCGAAGTCCATAGGCTGCTGCAAATTTACCCTAATTAACCTCGTTAATTAGGTTAATACGCTAGAACCTAAATGAGACTCCAAAAGGCGTTTGCGAAAGCGGCGTTACTTAAAGATTGGAGGTGGAAGGGCGCTGTAATCTCGTCTAGTTTTTATGATGGACCGATCGCGGTGCTGCCTGCGCTGTTTTCATAGTTTCGCCGTTTTTCTCGTCTTCGCTGCTGTTTCAGCGCAAAAGACGGGGTCCGGTGGGAACGTGCCAGCTGATGCCCGGTGCCGAGTGAGCGAAAGGCTGACGTGTGGTTACCCCGGTATAGGCCGCACTGCCTGTGAAGCCATAGACTGTTGTTTTGATGGTCAGCAGTGTTATTATGGAAATGCAGGTGTGCCTGGCTTTTGTTTTCTGATCTTTGTGCCTTAAGGGGGCACTAGGTGATGAAACTTGACCTTGAGTCTTTCTCCCTCAGTGACTCTGCAGTGTACTGAGGATGGCCACTTTCTGGTTGTGGTGGCTAAGTCTCCTGCAGCACTACACCTAACCCCGCCTGCCGTTTCCCAGCTGGGGGACGGAGCCCCATCTTGCAGTCCTGTTGCCGTCACTGATTCGTTTGATGTGTACAACTTCCCGGTCACTGCATGTGGGACCACACAAAAAGTGTGTCGCTCTTCTGGTTTCCAATAAAGCTTTGTGCCTTGACACATTGCTCAGCCACTGTCTTCTCTCCCAGGTGGAAGGGAACTACGTGGTGTTCGAAAGCAGGCTGTTCCTCTTCTGCGGTGCTGGGATGGGACTACCAAATCTGGCTAAAAACACTCTTCCCCAAGAGTAAGTGGGCTAGGGGGATTTCTCTTGCTGTTGGACCTCACCTGAACTTGACCGACTGTAATTTCAGGGTGATTCTGCAGTGCAAGTACCTCATGTTGTCCACTGCTGAAGACCCTGTGGTGCTGCAGCCCATTGCAATCGCTGCCCCGGGGCCACTCAGGATTGAGCTTAGGCTGGCGAAAGGGCAATGCCACACATCAGGATGTGATGAAGGTACAGCAAGTGGTGGTGTTCGCGTTTTGATTTGGAATAATTAGTGGTGAGCTAGTTGTCACACTCAGGGGGAAAAAAAATGGTACAACGCTGCCATGGTTTTGTACCCCAAGTAGGGTTGTAAAGGGGCGGAAAGTTTCCGGGAAGTTTCCATCCCATGGGAGGTTTAGCTGGGGAATTTTGGAAATATTCCAAGTTGGAAACTTTGCATGGGAATTAGTGGGAATATATGGGAATTAACTGGAAAATTCCCAAAATTTTGCATCCCTAACCCCAAGGTACCAACAACATTTAATGTACCACCAGTGGTACAAAAATGTTCAGAGTTAACTTCTGTACCTAAAAAGGTATTTACCTACAGCTAGGGTACAATCAGTAGACCCTGGAGGGTACAGCCCCAGTGACAAGTAATTGTACCCTGAAAGATATGAATTGGTACCCATTTTTCCCCTGACAGTGTAGTATATTCCTGAAGATGTAACTAAACCTCTCCCTCCTAACCGTACTTCTCCTATTTTTTGCAGGTGTTCATCTCTATTCGTCATACTATGGCGAAAGTGATGACCCTATTACCAAGATGTTAAGAGATCCCGTGTATGTTGAGGTTCGCATTGTTGAGAGGACGGACCCCAACCTTGTCTTGCTTCTGGAGCGTTGCTGGGCAACCTTGGCCCCTGATCCTCAGAGCCTACCCCAGTGGCGCCTCCTGGTTGATGGGTAATTAGGAAGCCAAACTGGTTCTGGACCCGACAAGCCTGCCTCCTGCCTCACTTTGAGTCTCTACAGGTGTCCTGACCAGACTGACAAGTACCAGACCACACTGGTCCCAGTGGATGGCTCCTCTGGGCTTCCATTCCCATCTCACTACAAAAGATTTGCTGTCAAGATGTTTGCTTTTGTTGACCCGAACTTTCACCAGCGCCGAATGCAGAAGGTACTGGGGCCCTTAAATGCTGCTGTCTGAGTACAATGGATTAACATTAAGCTATCCTATGCTTTTTGCAGGTCTTCTTCCACTGTAGCGTAGCGGTGTGTCACCTCTCTGCTACTGATAACTGTGAGCAGAGATGCTTCCGAAAAGGTAGGATTAACCCCCGCCCCGCCCAATTCTGAATCGGGTGCTTATCTGACACACCCTATTTCAGGTAGAGCTATCGATGCTGATTGGAAGGACCGGCACCGTGAGAAGGCCACAGTCTCCAGTCAGGAAGTGATTCTAACAACCTGTGATGCTCCTGGCCGAAGACTGCAGGACAATGGGTTTGGGTGGTGAGGGGGAGACTGTGGGGAACAGAGGGCCCTGAACAGGTGGTCGAGACCATCTTGGAGGTTAAGGGCAGCTGAGCAGAGCCTTGCTTATCTCTGGCTCACCTTCTGGTGATGTGCGATTGGACCCTTCAATAAAGGTGGCCAACCTTGACTGCTTCCTCCTGCCTTTTTTCCCCCCCCCCCCAAAGTGCCTCTTAACTCTGCACGTGATGTCCTTCTGTCCTGAATGGCTTGGTACGTGGCATCATAGAAGGACTTTACCCATCTTAATTTTACTAAATATCCTTAAGGAAATGCGAGTGTAGCAATGTGGGCCTCGTCCAGGACTGGCTGCCAGGCTGGTAAATGGCACTTGGTGCTCACTGCACCTGCAAGGCTTGTGCTCCTACTGTGTTTGCTGGATAAGTGTGAAAGGCACCAACTAACCCAAGGGGGAAACCCACCAGTAAGACTGTTGAAGGAATTTCCTTGATGTGTGGAACAGTACATCACAATCATGTTATGAAACGATTACTTGGTGACTTTTTTTTTTTTTTAATGGTTCTGCTGTAGAGATGTCCCCACTGCTGGGCTTCCTGCCCTTGTACCAGTAAACCGGGGCCTTGGCAACGAGTAGCATGATGATCATTCTGAAGGGTTTGGTGTTTGTTTATAGCTGTCCTGCCTGAAACTGACCTCAAAACACTAGCAGATTTCAGGGAGACTGCAGCCTGTATCGACTGACTCTGGTATGTTTGTAGAAGCTCCACAGATGTGTCATACTTCCTGTTGGTGTCTGTGGGTAGCCCAAAGGAAAAAGGCGAGCTTTACTCAACTGCTGTTGTCGGTCAGGTTTGGCGGAATTTTTAAATGGATGGAATTGGAACATCGGGAGACTCTACTCAAGCCAGCCATTTGTAACCAGAGTGAATGAAACTTAAATGTGGAGTGAAAGGTGTCTGAATGCTGATACCCCAGGCTTATTAAATCCAGTGACTGCTGATTGTCCGCCATCCAATTAGTATTTAAGTTACCAAAGGTGTCTGGATCTAATTGGTGATTTGCTGGTGCATTATTGTGACACTCGAACTCCCATTGCTTATTGTAAATGCAGGTTGGGTGATGGGTCCTCAGACTGTTTGTTTGGCTTAGCCCTGTTTGCAGCCCCTCATGCCACTGCTCGATCAGGACCCTTTAACGAGTCACATAAAAGCACAACTCTGGCCTTCACCAGCATGTGGCTCTAATTAACTAGTCCATAAATGACTCTGGCTCCTGGATCGTGTTGCCTGTTACTATTACTGCGGTAGCCACAAAGTTCTCTCTAATTTAAAGTTTAAGCAGATGCAGGGTTGGGTCACTGACCTGTTATTCAAGTCAAAACATTTAATTCATATTGGTGTGATCTTGTTGGATATACATTTTTTATATGAGTGTCTAAAAATGGGCAAATGAAGCTGCACTGGGGGTCATACTCTTACACTGAAGAATTGTTGACGCAGTCTCATATCTTCACTTTTAGGATCTTACTTTCCATGGATATTAATAGGAATATTCAGCTTTTGTGAATTTCATTGATTATGGCACCTGAGTATTAGAGGCGCTGCCACTTATTATATTGTGCTGTTGTATTAAGCAATTTGCACAAAGTTCTTAAATCTCATTATGGAATGCACGACTTAACTGTCGTCTTAACTTAGAAGAGTGTAATCATTAAGAACTTGGGTGCCTGGCAAATCTACACTTGAAATTGCTAAGATGATTGACAGAGACCATCATACCATGAAGTATATGGCAGAAAGAAATGCATTTCAAATAAAAGGAAAGAGTAGTTTCACAAAGTAAAATCTTTCATTAAGAGAGTACCAAGGGAAAAATCCTTCAGCCAACATCAAAGAAATCTGATGAACGATGTCTCGAGATCAACAAGGAGCAGGATATTCCACCACTTTGGAAAATGTTTTAAAGACAGATTTTCAACCTCTGTGAAAGGGCTGCCATGAAGTGGAGCTTCTGAATGGTCTCAGAAATACTTCTAAATTATTTTGCTCACTGATGAGTTCTGACCATCTCTTGATGCAACAGATGGATGGAGCAAGGGTTGGGTCAGAAATGACACACCTCACTTTCTCAGAGTAGGACACCAGCCAGAAGGTAGAGGCACGGTGTTTTGGGCTGGAATAATCGGTGGTGAGATCGTGGGTGATGGTTTAGTGAGTTCCTGAAGATTTAAAGTTGATTGCAGATGCTTGTATTAAATTCCTAAAAAAAAAAGAAAAGAAAAAACTTTGTAGCCTGGTGTAAAAGTCTCTGGCATTAAGATTTCAAAAATAGCCTTCTGCATGCACAACATCTTCACCCGATTTAAATTCTCTTGAGAACCTATGGAGTACCATCAATCAATGCCGGTCAGTTTTCTTCAAAGGATGTGCTGTTGGGTGCTATTATAACGGCAGCGGGGATTCTGCCCACAGAAATTTAGTATGTAAGCAAGTCAATGAATCATGGTCATATCTACCAACATTGAGTGCGTCAGTGAATTTTTGATTTCCAGCTGTGTTCCAAGCAGGATTCAAGCTGTTTTGAAGGCTAATGTTCCTTGTTAGGTCTTTCTAGGGTTGGGTGCACCTCTCCCAGGCTAACATGCATATGCATCTTGAGAAATGCTATAATGCTGTGATGGGTTGGTCTGATGGTCATATAAATAAAACATTATCACTTACTATTACATGTGTGAATTTGAGAGATTGTAGATAGGCAAGGTATGCAGTGCAGTAAAGGAACGAGAGCCAGTTACATGTCATTTGCACATTGTGTTGTCATTCAGGGGGGTGATTCCCAAAACCTCCCCTTAGCACCTTACATTGTCGGACCCGACCCATTCAGTTGCAATCACACCCCAGCTCAGGTGCCACCAAGACTTCAAATCAGGATTCCTGACCACAGGTATTCCTCAAGACGGCTCACACTCCCCTCTTCCTTAATCCGGACTGTTCGTAGAGACCCCCCCCCCCAGGTATGGAGACTTCAGGGCAGACCAAGCACCATCTTAGTTTGCATGGCAAATTTTTGCCACAGAACACTAACAGCAAAGTGTATCGATCGGTCGGCATAGCATTCTTAGTTCTGCTCTGTCTCATCCCTGCATGGTTCACTGGCTATACGAACAAGCACAGGAACATACTTACAGTATCACATGGGAAGATTAAGTAAAGGGCTGTTGAGGAGTGAACCACTTACAAACCCTGAGTTATGTGAATTGTAATCTGATGCTGCCAGTGAACGTGACAGATGGTCTGTTAAAGATATGGTCAGACTCGCAAGGTTACTCTCCACCTGTGACTCACAGTGAACGGTGCTAATGTCACCAAATCAGCTGAATGTTTTTCTTATTCATGTTTAATGACCTAACAGATGATAAAATTGACAAGGTTTATAACACTGGTCAACAGTCATTTTGCTACTGGAGTTCTGTCAGCTGTACCTCATTGAACTCCACATGCTGACTCTAAATCTCAAAACCGTTTTTGTCCATCACGTCCCATTTTTAAGGTATGGGTCTGTTTGTGTTTATAACATTTTTGTCGATAAAGCTGCCATGAAGTGTCGGTAGGTTACTGCTTCTGTAACACGACATTGAATTTTGGACTATAATCGATTAAATATACCACTAATTTGAAATTTTATACTAAAAGTGATTGTACTGACTTTTTTACCTGTAAATTTTGACATTTTTATTGCTTTTGTTTTAGACGATATGAACAGGGGAGGTTGTGTGAACCATCCCGATAACTTCTGTTATGTCTGCGGACAATTTACAGCACAAGATCAGCGAAAGAATCTGTCCAGTAGACTTAGAAGTGCATTCCAACATTATTTTGGCTGCAAAGTTGGCGACCAAGACAAAGCATGGGCCCCCCATGTGTGCTGCACTGTCTGCTACTCTGGTTTAACACAGTGGCTGAATGGCAAATGGAAAAAGATGCCATTTGCTGTACCAATTTGTGCTGCTTGTTCAGAATTTTCTTGGTAACCATAGATCAGAGAATTGTGTTGAGCTTGTGGAGAACATGTTGACAGCGTTTCAGGTAATGGGTACCAGAATGTCAGTTAAGATGCACTTTTTACATTCAACCTCAACTTCTTCCCACCCAATCTTGATGATGTCAGCGATGAGCATGGGGAGAGAATTCATCAAGATATCAAGACGATGGGACGCAGATATCAGGGAAAGTTCAATCCCAGTATGATGGGAGACTACTGTTGGTTCTTGCAAAGAGAGACGAATGTACAGTACAAGCGTAAAAGCAAGTGTCTCAAACATTTTTGAACATGCTGACATCACTTGTGTGAGTTAAGATAGGTGTATATATGGTGTAACATGTCTCTTTATGTGTGTTTATGTTTGTTTTCAGTGTAAAATCCTTAACACAAATTTGATGGGACATAGTTCATAATAAAAAAATTGTGTAGAACAGCAAATTATCATAAACGTCAGCAACGTGTAGCTCAGAAACCAGACGTGGTAGCTGAATTTTAATTACAGATCTGAAATCAGCGTCAAAAGCTGAACTAGAAACACTTCTCAAGTTCTCAGTAGCAAACAAGAAGTTTTTTTTTTGTTGACCAGTGTAATCAATGGTTTTCTCTGCTTAATAAAAAAGAACCGTGATAGTTCAAGTGAACGGAATTTAATGTTGATATCAATATGATAGTTATGCTCACATGAATGCAGTTTCTATGTATACGTCACCAAATACAGATGACTAAAGACGATGCCTTTGAAACTTCTCATACGATTATTTTCCCCCTGAAACCGGGCACTTCTTCACCTTCACTGGTGTATCAAAATCGGCTGATAAATCTTGATCAGTTAACATGCAATGTCATAATGTCTTTAAGGTGCTTATGTGTTAGCCTGGGACGCAGCAAAAGTTCACATCCATAAAATACGTTTACATATGTGTGTTTTATTAATTATTATCAATGTATCTTTTGCATTTAGCTTCGTAGCACTGTGTAATTATAACTCTAATGTTGACACAGGAGAAATATTTTGCAGTTGCACACAATTACGTGATTTTTTTTTTCATTATTTAAGCATTTTATTCCAAACTACAGCAATTTCAAGATTCTACCTGTTTTCTAATCTATTATGTAATTAGCTATTTTAAGAAGTAAGTGAATAAATTATTGTTCTAGTATAATTTTTACTTTGATCAGAAACCATTCTAAAATATATATACAATTCTGTTGCGACTGATATCATCGCCAATACGTCTTAATTGTGAACCTAATTATATTATATTCTAAAACGAATTGAAAAAAATTAATTTCACAGCACGAAAAACCTGTCCTATAATTGCATTCTAGTAGACTTTTAAATCTTTTTATTCCGTTTCTTATATAATTTACAATAAATTTCAAAACTTTTTTTGTAGTTTCAAAATAAACATTATTTAAGGATCAAGCAACACTAAATGCTCGGTTGTTCTAAATGCACAGCACTTACCTCTTTCCAGCAGACTTAGAGCCGTCACAAAAATCACAAAGGTCCTAAATGCCATTGCGTTAAACGGAGATTCCAGTCAGTCTGTATTTGAATGTCTCTCCTGATTTCTCTTCACACTATATACCGCGTATAAAGCCAGCTAATAGCACATGATGCTCTGGCCGCAGGAATTTCAAACATTCATAACTCTTTTAACACATTTCTCATCCGCGTTTCTTTGTTGCCCGTCGTAACTTTATGCACGCAAACGTATGGGGTTTTCCTTTCATTGCAATCTCGTACAAATGTTACTGAAGTATGTGACGCAATTGCCATGCATTCTAATTCTTTTAAATTATTCGGGTTTCTGACTTTTGTCTTGTTTAGTACTGAAATATAATATATATATAGAAAAATAATTTTCGAAATTCTATGTTCCAAAGAATAGCCTATATAAAATAAAGGGAACCCCCCCCCACAAATATTTTCAAGTACTGTATAAAACTAAAAGCACATATCGTTGTGCAGAACATGCACATAAAAATACCCTGTCACACCACACGCTAAATTTTTAGACCTGCTTACATATTTTCAATACGTAGTTATCTGAAAGTTTTTCACGTTGTTTTTGAAGTTACATTTATAAACATAGTAGGTGCTAATATGAAAGAGACCACGTATGTGCACCAATTAAGTGTCAGGAAGAATTAAAGCCTGAAGGAGCTGGATTATTAAAATGTATTATCCTCTCACGTCAACCAATGTACAGACAATCTCAGAAACGGACACGTGGGTTATTTTCAAGCTGGCGTATTAAAACAAAAAGAAAAAAAATTCTTTAAAAGAAAAAGTTTTCTCTTCCGACAGCCCGCGCGGCATTGTAAACATTCAGCGTTGCTCCACGAACACAGATGACTCACAGTTACTGTACCTGCGGCCAACGCCCCGATACATGAAAGTCCGTCTACTGTCATGACTCTTTTGACACAATGTAACGCAAGATTACTTCCTATATATGAAGTGTTCAGAAAGACAGATAAAAATACCATGATAAAAATTAACTAAGAAAAACATAGTATTGCGATACAAGATTTGACCCGATTTGCACTTTTTTTGCACATTTCTTGCGCTAAATGGTTTCAGAACTTTACGTAAAATGTAATATAAGACAAAGATCATGAGCAAACACAAAACACTGATATTAAATGGTCATTCCATTTATTGAGTGAAAAAGGTAACACCTGTGTCACTTATTTGAATGAATAATTTCCCCCCAGAACTTAATAATTGGTTGTTCCACCTTCAGCAGCACCATCTGCAATGTTCTTATTGAGGGATACTGCGTTATTTTTACAACAGATGTAACAGGACACTTTTATCCAAAGCAACATACATTCTGTTTTGCGGGTCAGGGTCAGTCAGCCCTTAGAGTCGCTGGAGACATATGGGTCATGCTCAAAGGTCCAATGGTGAAATAACTCTGCTGATTCTCAATTTTGTGTTTATTAAAGTGTATTTGAATTATATTCATTTTTCTTTGAAAATCTGAAATAATTGAAGGTGACAAACATGCAAAAATTGAAGAAACAAAGAATGCTTTGTTCACGACATTGTAGCAACATCACAGACTGAAACTGCTTTAGTGGCTTCATCTTCAGCCTCCATAAATATTCATATGGGGTAAACTCCACAAAATGCCTGACAAATGTCATCATGCATGGCTCACTGCCTGTCTTTATATTAAAATGCTATTGCAGCTACTCTGTTGTTTTGACTTGAATCACCTTGGAATGCAGTTTTGCTCCTGAAATGTCACCTCATTGGTCGAGGTCCAAAGAGAACAACGACTCATACAATCATGTCAGCGGCACAATGACGCAACATTACACTTTGAAATGCATCTAAGAATAACTATCAGGATCGGTCCCTGTCCTGCCCCTTCAGTTGGTCAGATTTCCTGTTTGGCCAGCTGGGATTACTGGTCATCCTTTCTGTGGTGTTCCCTGAGTCTTGTGTGCTTCACAGTCTCTAATGTGTGTATCTTGTTCCCTGGCTGCCGTGTGGTTCTTAAGAACATCCCCCATTATTGGTCTGGGTTTGAGGCTGGCCTGATTTGTTCCTTGCTTGGTCTTGATGTGTCTTACTGCCTGTATCTTCTTAGTTATATTTTTAGTGGTTAGTTATATAATTTAGTTCTTGCTCTTACATACTTGTTTTGCTCCCTTGTGTTCCCTATATTTTCCCAGTTCTCCCATCATGTTCTGTTTAATGAAACACTGTTTGTTGAAAGAAGCTGTGTGGATCGGTCCCTCCTTCGTCATGTTCCGCCATAACAACAACATGCAAATTCAAAGGACAACAGCCTCCCACTGAGATCTTATGCAACTATTTAACCAGCACACAGTTTCAGACATGCTGCTCTGGACTCCTAGTTTCTAGTAATCTTACTCAATCACCTTTGTCACAAAGACATCCATTACCAAATAATACCCTGTCATTGTCTAATAATTTCAATAGTCAGTACAAATATTAACTTAACTTAATTGGGGTCTTCACGGCTAGTGTGCATATTGTGCTCACAGAAAGACTTGGAACACTTGCTTAATGTAATAAAAATATTGCAAATATATTGTTTTTACAACAAAAATCATTTAATCATTTGTTAAAAAAATATATCACATTCAAATCAACCAATATTTTTAAAGTAAAACATTAATTTGAAGTAGTAATACACTGAAAGCCAAATTATACTTCTACTGTTCTGCATTAATTAGTCACACCTTTGCAATAGTATAAAATTGTGTTTAGTATACTTTAGGGGGTCAGACGGCCTTGGTGAGAGTAAGTTGTATGAGAGGCAAAGAACATGATGAGCGAGTAGCAAAGGACAGAAAGAAATATAAAAATAAGAAATATGAAAGTTATAAATGAATGAACTAAATGAACATAATTAAATAACTACAAATTAACTAGGGAAATCCCTCAGTCACCCCTTTGAGTTTATGGAAAACAAAACACATTGAATCATCACGAGTAATTATTTACAACAAGTAAATGACTGATCAGGATATAACTGTAAAAACTCTGCATAAAGCCTTGGATCTACACTAAGTTTTAAAAACCAAGTGAGGCACCTTGCAAAAAGGTAGCAAAATAACATAATAAAAAATAAACCCATATCCATTAATCAATCACAATTAATCAATCATAATTATCACCATCAGTTTTGGCAATCGTGTTTCCATAAACATATTTGCACAGACTACCAGATAAGCAAATGAAAAGCTTGACAATCCACAATATGTGTGTGTGTGTGTTGCAGCGTAGGCACTAAGGGAGAGGTTACTAGCACATCACCTTAGCGCGTTAGATCTCAGGAACATAGTCTACTCTTCTGCAGTGGCTAGCATGAATCCATTTCTTTTACCAACCACTTTAACTGCTGCATCTGTTGTTAACAGTACCTGATATGGGCCCTCCCACTTAGCCCCAAGCGATTCTTTCAGGGGTTTCTTGATCAGTACCCACTCACCAGGTACCAGAATGTGACCTCCGTCGATGGGATCTTCCCACGCGTCGGAAACCTGTTGAAAGGCAGACTGAACGGCATTGGTGAGCTTAATGCAATAATGAACCAGGCTATCACTAGCAAGGTGAACGTCTGCTTTTTTTCTGATCTATGCTGTCATGATGATGCATCGGACGCCCTGTGATGATCTCAAATGGGCTCAAACCAGTCTTTTTATTGGTCGCATTACAGCCTATTTTTGATGACTGTTCATCCTCTCCACTCATCCCGATGACTGTGGGTGATGAGGGCTGTGGAATGACCATCCAGTGCCCATGAGTCGGCTGATCTCTTGACAGACTGCACCAGTGAAATATGTTCCTTGGTCTGAGTTGATCTGACATGGTACACTCCAGTGTGGAATATAATCTTTGACCATTGAGTCGTGGAACTATTTTGGTGTAGGAATCCACCCACGTCCTATTGTAGTTGCATAGTCCCAGGAAAGAGTGCAGCCATGTCTTTAGTCCCCCCTTTTTCGGATGTGGGAGCTCTTTGGAGCATTTATCTATTTTCTCCAGGTCTGCCACTTCATGAGTGTGCACATCCCAGTAGGTCTATGTTCCATCCTCTTCTTTTCTTGCTTTGACTCTTTTCGTTCTCAGAGGAGCCAGGCGAATGGGTCAGACTTCTTCTTCTGATGTCTCATCATTTGCAGATGTAGCAACCATTACTTGAGATGCAGTGCTTGAAGACCCCACTGGTGGTGCTGCATTGCGATGAGTCACTGATGGTGTAGTACTCACAGTCACCACTGGGGGAGCACTCCTCTTTTTGCTTCTTTTTTCCATTGTGGCCTTTAATTCTTCCTCCACTGTGAGGCGCTGTTCTTTCCAATCCTTCTTCTGACCTTCAGTAAGATGCAGCCGCTCTGCTGGCATGGGCACTTGTGGAGGAGGGGGATCAGGAGGGACAAGTGGAAGAGCAGTCAAAGGCAGGGCTGGTGTTTGAGGAGGAGGAGGAATAGATGTAGTCACCCATGTGGTTACTCCACCCCCCAGGGGTCGCTCAGCGTTTACTGCATTCTAAGCAATTTGCAGCTGATTTGTTAACAAAGCAATATGATTTTTGCTCATCTCGGCTCTGCAGTTCGCTAACTCTCTCAGTAAAGCATCTCTCTCAGTAAATCATCCTCTTCTGCCCTTACACGCACAGCATCGGCACTCACACACACAGCATCGGTGTTCACACGCACAGCATCGGCGTTCACACGCACAGCATCGGCACTCACACGCACAGCATCGGCGTTCACACGCACAGCATCGGCGTTCACACGCACAGCATCGGCACTCACACGCACAGCATCAGCACTCACACACGCAGCTTGCTCTTCTGCCAGCTCTCTCTCTCTGTCAGACAGCTGTTTACGTCAGTTAAAGCAGCAACTTACTCATGCAAACTTTTCGGCTTTCGGCCAGCATTAGTTTTTGCAATCATGTCTTTCCGATGACGAATCTGACCCAGCACAAGTGTCCACTGCAACCGTTTTTTTCCATCTCCGATGCGCTGTGCTTTTCCCCATGCTCTTCGCATGTCATCCAAAGACCAAATGCCACCTGAATCTGTATTGATAGCATACTTCTCACGGATGTCAGCACTAGTCGAGTTCAAACACCAAGCTGTGTCCAGATATTCACTGAGATTTTTCATCATATACTCCACATCAACATCTGGAGGCTCCATTCCTCCTTTCTCAGTAGTCGGCCTTGCAGAAACATTAGTTCTACTGCCAAATTTCCTAGATAAGGCCATGTTTGATGGAACAGCCACAGATTATGAGCTGTAAACTCTGTTTTATCCCTAACAGTAAATGGCAAAAGCATTGTTTTGTTCTTCTGTTTTTTTCCCGAACAGTAAATGGCTGTTTTTATTTTCCTGAACTGTAAAACGGAAAACTCTTGCAAGAGAATGCTGTTTCTATCCCATTACAGCAACGGAAAACTTCTTTATAGTCAACTTATCTTTTTTGAGCTCACAACAAATAGAGAAATCTCACAATTAGTTACGTTTACTTCTTCTTCATCACACAACTATCTGATCAGGTGTTTGAGATGGGGAGAGGCTATTTTCAACCTTCAGCCAAAGACAGGAGGAAGATCTTACCTCCGTTGATTTGCGTGCTAAATTGTTGTCTTCAGTCATCCAGCATTAATTAGTCTCTTGTCCTTGTCTCTCACTGATCCTGTTCGTGAAGCCAACTGATAGATTTCTTCAGTGAAACCTCAGGTTCTTTCAGTTGAATGATGAGGCAGGTTCCTTAAGCTTAAGCAGTTTATTAAGACAGAACGAAGATGTTACAGAAAGATTCTTCACACGGCCGGTTCAGTGTCTGTCTGTGTCTGTCTCTGCCCCCCCTGAGGGAAGCAGGCCCTTTATCTATGGTCTTCATACAGACTCCTGGAGCCAGGGGGTCAGACGGCCTTGGTGAGAGTAAGTTGTATGAGAGGCAAAGAACATGATGAGCAAGTAGCAAAGACAGAAAGAAATATAAAAATAAGAAATATGAAAGCTATAAATGAATGAACTAAATGAACATAAATAAATAACTACAAATGAACTAGGGATATCCCTCAGTATGAAACCAATAAATTTGCAACATTTTTGCAGAATTAAGAAAGCGTAACAAGACTATATGGGCACTGTATATCCGTCAGTGAATCATATACTGTCACAATGAGGAATGGGATTGTAAGGAATTCTGCAGAAGCAGGCAGGGAGGCTCACTGCCATTCCAGATGGAAAAGATTGATTATAAATTAGGCAAATCGCTGTACAATTACTCCAAACAATGCTATAATATTTTTACTCACCAACAACTATTTTTTTAATAAGGGGAAAGCAGGAGACACATGCAGTGAAGCCTGCCTAGCATGCTACCTGGGCTGTTTTCACCACTGGCACAAAAATGCTGGTAAACGTGCTACCACAACACCAAACAAACCCATGAGGAACGAGGGAGGAATGTTTGGCCTGTGCTGGGTGAGCGATGGTCAGAACGGCCTATTCCCTGAAAAGGACTTCAAACAGGCCAGCTCAGTGGAGAGCCTTCTCAGCTCCATTGAGTGTGCAGGTGTGGCGATTTCAGTGCACTGCATGCTTAAAGCTTTTCTCAATGAAAAAGAGTGCAGCATTTAACCCTTGACCTTATAATAGTCACCAAGCAAATTGTGAAAGCTTATATGAAATATTTGTGTGACATACTGGTTCTTCTAAACAGACAAGGGTTAGGCATGTTTACCTTCTGTAATCACTCAAGGTATGAATCATTATTGTTGTTTGAGATTTATTATTATAAAAGAGAGCACATGCAAGCATTTCCTGGCAAAACAATTCTCTGCTTTTCCTGTTTACTTTATTTTTTTAAATTTGCTGTTGTAAAAGGTGCCATAGAATGAATATCTGACTTCACCTCACCATAACTGGATAAGGAGAGTTTCGCACCTATATCTGACATACAGTGAATCTCAAACATGGTTGCTCCCGCTTTCAAATACACTCACCTAAAGGATTATTAGGAACACCATACTAATACGGTGTTTGACCCCCTTTCGCCTTCAGAACTGCC
>JAODLC010000049.1:4586735-4597143 GCA_026781145.1 Hippopotamyrus pictus
ATTAGGCAATTGTTTCGCAGGTGGGTGTTTTTACATCGCAAACTGCGATGCGATACCGGCTATTTCGAACCCTGAAAACATTCTGCCATCGCTACTGCAGGCAGTTAATACCCTCGGTAACATTTTATATAGGCACAATAGATTATTATAATTGTGTTAATTAGTGGAGACGTGTTCAGAAGATGGAATGTAATGAGCGGGATATTTATGCTATTATTTATTTCAGTAATGAACGGAAAATATAACCTATATATATAACACCTTAGTGGACATTTTTTAGAGCTCCCCGGCCTAAATGCTCAGAGGAAGCTTCCAGGGAAAGGGGAGGCTAGTGTCCTTTTCTGTGGGTGGCGAGCTCCCCTTAGCTCCCCAGTAATTTGAACCATGATGAAGATTGCATGTACAGCAGAACCTTGGAACTCGAACGCCTCTTAACTCGACCAACTCGGACATCGAACGGGTCTATTTTTTTCGACTTGTACCTCGACCGAAATCTTGGAACTCGACCGTTCCTGCTAAACTTGTATGGGTCGAGACGCGTTCAGCTCTAACGATTCGGACCTCGAACGGGTCGGTCGAGAAAAATCTAGCCGCAATTCTACCCAAAACTCGGAACACGACAAAACAAAACAGACTTGCTAAAACCTGTACGGATCGAGACGCGTCTTTGATGGGTTGCCGGGGTACGTGCTGCTGCTTATGAATCACTGTCAGTGTCGCGGTACTTCTCCACTGAGTTCGCCGGCGAAAAATGTGTTCGATGTGATTTTTTTGTGCTTTATCTACAGTACATTTAGTGATACAGTAATCATGGCCCCTAAGAAATTGAGCAGTGATAGCAACAAACCAAAGAGGAAAGTAGGAGAGTAACGTTCTGTAGAAGTTAAAAAGCAAATTATAACGAGACCTGAAGGTAGTGCACGTGTGTCTGCTCTCGCTTCGAAGTATGGGATTGTCATTTATTTCAAGTTTATTTATTTGTAGGTGTGCTTTTTCATATGTGTATTAGTAGTTGGGTTCAAATAGGCGATCATATGCTGTCTGGGACGGATTAAATTCATCTACATTGCATTTTATGTGGAGATTTGACTTGGACCGCGAACAAATCGCATCTCGAGCAGCATATTCTGGATTAAATTATGTTCGTGTTCCAAGGTTCTGTAATTTGCTTGATAACCTGGGATAAATGATCATTCTTAGTTATGGTAGGATGTTCATGATCGTATTGCATACATCCACAATGTCGAGACAGGAGTAATCTGTTGCGGCTGCATATAGTTTGCGGAATCGATTTATTATTATTATTATTATTATTATTATTAATAATAATAATAATAAAGGATTTTACTCCAAAATACAATTTCTGAATCTTACTCGTTTCCATCATATGTTATTAATTATTTTAGCAAGTGTTATAAGGAAATTATACAGTAATGTACTGTCTTTTAATATGCCTATAACAATTCTGTTAAAACGACTATTATCATTGCTAATTTATAAAACCACGAAAAGTCCATGCTGATAATGCATTTTAAACAGCATTAGCAAGCGTAAATCAAACTTTAAAGAGATGCCATTTTCAAAACATAATTTACAATAAATTTCAAAGCTCTTTCCCTTAGTTTTCAACATAAGCATTATTTATAAGAGCTACACAACGAAGCGGTTGTTCTAAATGCACATCACTTACCTCTTCCCAGTAGACCTAGAGCCGTCACAAAAAGCACACAGGTCCTAAAAGCCATTGCGTTAAACGGAGACTCCTCGGCTGTCTGTGTTAGAATGTCCCTTATGATTTCTTCCAGCAGTTTATACCACGTACAAAGCCAGCTAATAGCACATCCTATTGGGTCGCTGGAATTTCAAACATTCATAACTCTTTAAACATGACATTTCACATCCGTATTTCTTTATTACACGTCGTAATTTTCTGTACGCGACCGTTACAGATGTTAAGTGTGTCGTGCAATTGCCCCACCTTCTAATTCTTTGTTGTTAAATTATTCGCGTTACTATGGAAGTAAAAAATTAAGCCACTGCAAGGTCACAGCGTCCAGTACCAGTTAATTTATAGTTTATGATAAAGATCAAAAAGGGACCTTTTATGATAGATATCAAAAAAGCAGAGCATATTAATGAATTTGCATTAAAATTAAGTATACTGTAACAGTGCATAGGGCGTGAAAAAGGGGGAAAACCTGAAAAAGGGAACTCCCCCCTCCTAAAAAAAATATTTTCATGTATAAAACTAAAAGCACATATTGTTGTTCAGAACATGAATATAAAAATATTAATTTTGAGACCTGCTTACATATTTTTTAGTTTGTAGAATTTTGAAAGTTTTTAACCATACCCAAATGTATGCCCTTTTATGTGCCCAAAGTGTCAGGAAGAAGGTCTGAAGGAGCTGCATTATTAAAATATACTATCTTCTCACACTTAACAATGTATATAGACACAAATGGAAACATTTGGGTTATTTTCAACCTGGTGTAGTAAAGCATCCTGAAACTCCATTTTTTTTCCGAAAGCCTGCGGTACTGTAAACAGCATTATTCCACGAGCACAGATGACTCACAGTTCCCTGCCACCAACGTCCATCTTTATGGGATGTATAACGATACGTTCCTTTCTTTACACTTTTATTTAGTTCCTTTATTTCTCATTTCTCATCATTTTCTCATTTTTTTACTTTAATAATTTATTTATTTTTGATCATAGTTCATTGTGTGTCTATTGTGTGTCATCTGTTGTGTCAAATGTTATGTGTGTGCGCTGCTCCTCTATGCCTTTTAAATTGCCCCTCGGGGACAAATAAAGTTTTTTGAATTGAATTGAATTACACTTTTGACACATCGCATTGCCATATTACTGCCTATATGTACAAAGTGTTCAGAAAGAAAAAGCCATCATAAAAATAGCAGAGAAAACATACTGTTGCAAAAAATATTTGCCCTGATTTCCTCATTTTTTATTTTAATTTTTTTTTACCCCAAATGAACATGAATAAACACAAAACACAGGTATTAAATGGTAATTACATTTATGGAAGGAAAAAGGTTATTCAACACCTATATCACCCATTTGAAGAAATAATTTTCCCCCAGAACTTAGTAACTGGTTGTGCCACCTTTAGCAGCAACATCTACCATGTTCTTACTGAGGAATACTGTGTTAGTTTTACACCAGATGTAACAGGACACTTTTATCCAAAGCTACATACATTCTGTTTTGCGGGTCAGTGTCAGTCAGTCCCTGGAGGAGCTGAAGACATACTGTAAGGGTCATGCTCAAAGGTCCAATAGTGAAATAACTCTGCTGACTCTCTATTTTGTGCTTGTCTCTTTGTCCTCCATGAATATCTGTATGGGGTAAACTCACCAACTTGCCTAACAAAAGTCATCATATGTAGCTCACTGCCTCTCTTTACATTATTATGTCAATGCAGCTACTCTGTTGTTTCTGACTTGAATCACCTTGGAATCCAGCTCTGCTCCTGAAATGTCACCTCATTGGTCGAGGTCCAAAGACATTACACATTACATATTCGGATACATCTAAGAATAATTGTCAGGACCGGTCCCTGTTCTGCCCCTTCAGTTAGACACTTTTCCTGTTTGGCCAGCTGGGGTTGCTGGCCATCCCTTTCTGTGTGTTCCCCGAGTCTTGGGTGCTTGGCGTCCATAATGTCTGTGTTCTGTTTCCTGGGCTGCCGTGTGGGCTATGTGGGTGGTTCCTAAACATACTCACCTTCATTGTTGTGGGTCTCATACACTGTTGTTCCCTCTTTGTTTTGACTCTCTGGTCTTTGTCAGGGGTGAACAGGTTGCATGAGCAAGCAAGACCGGTTCCCCAATATCCTGTCATGCCTAAATCATATACAAAGAGCATATCACTCTTTCACATCACAAAAGATGCATTTAACCTTTATGGTACTGATCAGCTATGCAATTGCATTTAAACAATAAGCCCCGAAATAGAAAATTTTCTTTATTTACTAATCTAAACTAGTACTAATCTCATTAGTTTACTAGAACAAGGAGGTCCCTTGCTCTATAAATACCAATAAAATGACACAATATGATTTCTTATACACATTTAGTAGCCTAATTTTTGTTTTCTCCATAATTAAGAGAATTTTCTGGTACAATGATCTGAAACAGCGAAACCAAAAGATGTTTTTTTCATGTCAGCCTTCCTGCTAGGAAATGCATTATCCCTTCTCTCAATCATGAAATGCTGTTTACAATCAACACACTGAATGAACTGCACAGTTATTACTTAGTATACTTCATAAATATATCAATGTAGCATGTAGAGTGTCACAGTTGGCGCTTGTCCTTCCCTGCCCTTCATGTCTCTTCCCTGCTTGGTCAGCAGGTGTTGCTGGCTATCCTGTTCCTTCCTCAGTTTTAGTTCTAAGTCCTTAGTGTGTTTCCCCTGTTCCCTAGACCACTGTGTCTGCTCTGTTCTCTATTCTGTCACTGTTCATTTTCAGGTTGCTATGTGTTAGGAGTTCTCTTTGTTTCTTAGTCCTGGTCCCTGTGTTGTTTTGTTTCCCTGGTGTTATTATTGTATGGTTTCTTTATTGGGTTCTTATTTAATTTTTGTGAATGTCAGGCCATTCATTGTGGAAAAATGACCTCACCTCGAGGTCCACTATGATGTTGCTGTCACTCTCCTGCACCCTGTCTCTCACACAAACACATCCTAACTTTTTGAAAAGATACACAACACACATAAAATAGGGACTAGAAGATCTTCTCCTAGAGACCCATAAAAATAAATATTGGAGATTTACTGAATTTCTTCTTGGTAATAAATGGGAGTTTCTGGTAATTCAGTAACTTACTTTATGGCGTTTTCCAAATAAATGCCAGATCTAGAGACATTTTTTGATGGGCTTCTTACTTATTTTTATGCTGTAACAGCAAACACAGTGGGATGAGAATTGTGACTGACACGCACTCTATGTACCGCGGTGTTATCAGCGCTGCTATTTGTGCTATCCTGTTAACTAACCAAGCTCGACACGAGACGATTAAATCAACATAGCCTTTCATTGATAAACTGTTGGTTATGATACAAGATCTTCAATGAGTTAAGTTTACGTACAAATTAGTACTATGCTTCTGCGCTCAACGCTCCTTATGTCGTCTGTTTTCTCGCGGATTTAGAAATGAGCATCTGCCTGCCAGAGCGGGAGTTGAGAATAAACTGTTTTAATGGAGGGTAGGGGTTCTTCAAATAAAAACTTTAAGAAAAAACTTTACATTATGTAATTAGATATATTAATCGTATATGTTTTCTGTAAACCAGGCATCACATGTGATATGGGCGTGTCTATGATTAGTGCACTTCAAGTCCGTATCTATGTCAATAACAAGCATTGTGCACCAGCACGTGTCTAAAATGCACCACTTAAATACCACTGAACTCTTCGAACCCAATCCATTTTTCTATTCCTTTGATTTTAGCCTTATTATGTGGAATGATATTATTGAGGGGGATGACCCCCCCCAGTCTCAACACTGTGGGGTACATGTCCCCCCCGGGCCCGTATCCCCCTAAATTTATGCCTGTGGTTGTATGGCTTCAGCTAGGCCTATGCAAATTGCTAACAACTTATTTTTCTCGGGATATCGACAAAACAAAGATTATCTGGGGTCCACGACAAGTTTTTCTTGTGATCTCGACATGAAGGTTATCTTGTTTATTAATTTATTTTGTTTTCCTGGTGACATAAATAACTGCCGTAACTGTTTGCTTCACTTTGTGGGCCACAACATCAGCACACAGGACAATGCTGTCGAATAAACTTCCTATAATGAATGTTTATAATCTATATAATCAGCAGCACAATGTTCTTACTCAAAATGTATTGTTTCTGTTCATCACTTACTGTCATGCCCCGATCGTGCCGTTCCTCTTGTGTGCCACGCCCCTTCATCTACCCCGCATGGAGTCCCCATGTTCCCAGCTGTTTCGAGTCATGTTGATTGCTGTTCTGTATTTAAGTCTGCGTTAGAGTATGTATCCCCAGTCTGGTCATTGATATCAGTTCTATGTGTTACGCTTGCGTTTCCCCCAAATAACTCCGGCATTTCCCAGACTCCCTGGACTCCTGCTCCTCTTTCCCTGCTCTGTTCCTTCGAGCGCGTGACACATTAACTGTTCAGTAAAGATCTGGTGAGTAACAATCATTACCCAGCAGTCAGTATTTATGTACTCTCAACCACAGATCAAAAGTTCTTTAACAGCTCAATGTCATTTCATTGTAATGTTCCCTTTTACTAGAAAACTAATTCATAGCTGTGATTCAGTTGTCCTCTTGTTCTCAAGTGACGAATATGAGTACAGCCAACTAAGCTGTTAAACCGGTCCTGAGATCATGGTGTAAATGTCCCAATGAGAGTGTGTTCTAAAAGCTCATTTTAGTTATAAATTGAGTTTACCTAACTTCATTGAGATGCAAATAAACCTTCAAATGACATCTGTATGAAGCGTGGCCATTGTTTAATTGGACCCCTGTAGCTGCACATGGGTGAAAATAGGTAGCGACCTCACAGTAACCGGAAGAAGAGAATCTTGACGATGCATGTCCTCTCTGGACATCCCTCTACGCCCTCCTATTTCTGACGCCACTGATTATGCATGTATGTAACGGCAATTCCACTTTCTTTGGTAAGCCACCATCTAACTATTCATTTGACTGAGCTAGGTACTCATTACATGACAGGTACTCATACATGCATGTAAAGGCAATTCTAGCTTTTTTGGATACAGCTACCATCTAGCTATGACTGAGGAAATAAAGTAAAGGCAACTCTATTTTTTTTTTTTTCCTCTAAAGCCATCTAGCTACTTGTTAGAGGTAATTATATATGTATGTAATGGCAATTCCAGTTTTTAATTTTTTTGATATGCCACCAAGCCCCTGCTGTAGCCCAGTTGGTCACTTCTTTTTTTTTTTTTTTTTTTTTTTTTTTGTCACTGTCAGTGTTTCAGGCTTCGTCAGAACATGGTGAATCGTGAATCTAGCCGCGCTATAAAACCAGTGCATGGCTTTTAAACACTGGCTAAATGCCGCTAAGGACAAGGGGGTGGGTACTTTATTCCATAATATGTCAGAAATGTACGACCAGTAAACATTCAGACATTAGTGATGCTTATTAGTGATTATAATGACTTGGGTCCTCCCAAAGAAATAGTTTCGAATTCAATCACTTTTCATAGCATTGAATTTTCAGTAGCAATGGGATCATTCACGACAATGTCCAGTGACTCATTGTAATCTTGGAAGAGGGGGGCCACACTCCTAGCACTCACTGTGGGATGTCAGTCACTCTGGATGGGCAAGATGGAAGGTTTAATGTATTTTGTCACACTGGCACATTTACATGCATGCAAGGGTAGATTAATGAGCATGCTTGCCTAGGCTGCAGTCTAGGGGCCCAGTGATCATGGGGCCCCTATCAGTTTATTTTTTTAAAATGATCCTTTATTGGTAGCTTATTTGTTTGCGGATTGGTGATTGGTTACAATGGGGAGACCAATTGTAAATGTATCTCTTTTTTGATGCTCTTTTCTGGTATGTGTATGCAGTCTGTTTCCTACACATAATGAATTTTACGGTCCTGATTTCTGCCATCGAGGCAGAGAGGAAAACATTCTAATTGTAAGAACTTGTTTTATATTCTTTTGGAATTTGTAATGTTTTAAGGTTACTGCTATTGAGATGTGTTTATTCAACGAGGTCTCCGTTGCACTCATTCTGATTGCTACTGTACATTTGACTGATACGAAAGTATAAGCCTGCTAGTTCTTCTGATGTGATTGCTGTCATTTGATAGTGTCACATTGTTTGACTTTATAGAAATAATTTTATAGTTGGTAATATTTAATAGTTTATAGTTTCCTATAGATAGTATAGCCTTGGGGCCTCTGAACTTGTCAAACTTCCACTGCATGAGTCACGCCCTGCATCCCTTCATTCTCTCCCTTGTGTGGCTTTAACAAGCCACACCTGTTACTTGTTTAATCTTACCTCTCAGTACAGCCCTCGTTTGGATCACCCCAGGTGCCTCTCATCTGCTCCCTCACATGCCCTGTATAAAGTGTACTTCAGTCCTGTGATCCCCAGTCCAGTCATTGATGTCACTACCTGCATGTGCTCCCCAGTGTGCCCTGTGCCTAGTGTTTTTGCCTGATCCTCCCTACCCCGTTTTGACCCCTCTTGGTCTGTTTCCTTTGCCCTTCCTGTAATGTAGTTTCCTTTAATAAAGCCCCTATTGGTTTCCCCCCACGCCTGCCTCCACCTCTGTTCTTGCCTGTGATGCAACAGTATTTATGAATAGAAAATATATCTTGTTTTTATGGTTCTGCAATAAACAAAGTAACAATTCAAGATTCATTTGTCACGTGTATAGTTATACAGGTACAACACGCAGTGAAATGTATCCTAAACCACTCTTATCAGATTGTGCACCTGTTTAAATAAAAAATAATAATAATAATAATAATTTTAAGAGTAAAATATAAAAAGAATTAAAAAAAAAAATTATGAAGCAGATTTACAGATTACAGATGTGCAATATGCAAGTTGCAAATTTATAGTGCATCAGGAGTAGTCACTGTACGGTCACACTGTGGGCGGTGAGAGCGTCAGCGTTCATTCTGGCTGCCCTGGTGGCGATTCAAGCCAACACAGTGGACACTCTCTCACGTAGCTGGAGAATCGGGGACAAGCTCATTCACAATGATAGGTCTTGTGTCCTTTTTAAAGAGGCCGCAAACAAATGTGTAGCTTATCTTTGTGCCGAATGGCAAACAGGGTGTAATTTGTCAAACAGGTAATGCTGTAAGCCAGTTGATTGCATTCTCACTTAAAATCAAGGGCTATGGAGGGAAAATGTTGCCTATAAATTGTGTTACTTATGTAGCTAAAGTTTAAAAGATGTACTTCAAATCTAATAAGAAATGACTTATTGCATATTAACATATACAACACAGACTTTACAACATGCAACTACCTCATGATATGTTATGTATGACTGCTGATAACTTTTCAAATGTGAAATGTGACTTAATAGAGTAGGCTAGTGTTATATCTCCCATCTGACAACATCATCCGTCAATGTGTTTATATGCACGATAGGAAAATCAAATTGTGTTCGTCCGACTAAAACTGGACTTTTAAAGTACATGTAAACATGTTATTCCGACTGAAATCATTTTAAATTGAATTTCTCAAAGTCAGGCTTTGACCAGGAAGTAACAGAAGACGCCGGTACACAGAAGCAGCATGAAGCATAGCAGAGGATGTACAGAACATATGAAATATACAGCACTGTAAATCTGTCCAATTCACCGCTCAACTAAAGGGCGCTTTTCCACCGCACCAGGTACCGTAGTTTTGGTGCTTCAAGAAGGCAGCTGGGTGTTGGTTTTCCATTGGTGTGAAAACTGGTACCGGCGCTGAATGACATCACTACATGAGGTGGGTATTTTATACTGCATTTGAAAAATGGCTGGACGACGTGTGATATTAATACCAACATCACATGTTATCCACATTCAATTCTTACATTACTAGTCAGCTAGATTAAGATCAGGCTTTTTCTTACCTTCAATTTGGTACAAATATTATAGTGCAAGCAATTTAAGCCTTGCTAAAACATTTTTACTCTAAAAAAAAAAAACTAGCAAGTTTTACAGAAAATACAGCAAATATTGATATAATTTATAAATGTATTATTTATTTAGAATTCATATAATTACATTATTGGTTACAGGTACAACTGTTATTGTTTATTTTTTTTGGTATAGGTTACTAAATTTTGGAGTCACATTCCCTAATGTTTTTTCCCATTGTACAGTAAATGTATATTTTAGTACGTGATTTTAGTGAACGCAAGGTTGCTCAGGAATGCATTAGTCGTGTTGTAGCAGGACTGACTGTACACTTATAAAACTGCAGCAATTTCTAACTATCACTAATCTGTAGCATTCAAGGAATTTTTGACATTATTGAAATGGCTTTTCATTGTGACCTTGTTCAGGATAAGTATCATGACTGGAATCATGGATGGATGGATGCAACAGCTTCTCAACACAGAACATCTTTCAGATTTCTTCACAGGAAGAGGATCCTGGTGGTATTCTTACATTTTCAAATGTGTAACATTTAGGGTTACATACAGACATTTTAAGTGACAGTGAAGTAAGTTGAACTCTCTATTTTCAAGTAACTGAGCATGAATATTTCTCATATTAATCCATACTGTATACAGCATGTCCCCTATTGTAAGATCCAAGTTAACTGTGTCATTTGGTTCAGTTGGACAGAACGGTGATGGATTAGAGTCGGGTGAGGAGAGAGAAGAGAAGCAGAAGGAAAGGGATGATG
>JAODLC010000049.1:4627778-4649510 GCA_026781145.1 Hippopotamyrus pictus
CTGTTTTGATAAATGTGCTTAGATGTGTTTAGTACAGTATATGCTCTTCTTGTTTTATCCGGTTCATTTTATGTTTAGATGCTAAAAAAAAAAAAAAATATTTAGGTGTGATTTTTTTGGGGCCTGGAACCAATTAATTGGTTTTCCATTATTTCTTATGGGGAAAATTTGATCACAACTCAAACTTTTTAGAATTCGATCCGGAGTTCTGAACGGATTAAATTCAAGTTCTGAGGTACCACTGTACATGCATGTGTAGTTGTTGCACTAAATATGTAAGTATTCCAACAAGGGAGGTTGTTTGAGAAATCCTGCATTAAGTGGATACCTGCCTGACCTTTTACTCCCTCATGGTATCTCTTGAATGGTTTAAGTATCATTCAGAGAAAATTGAGAAAGGACCCGGTACAGGAGGCGGATTGTCCACCAGTTGCGGAATATTTTTCTTCCACATTTTAGTCAGGGAATTATTGGGACTGAAAACCCTGCAGGTATCATTTGATGACACGTCTGTCTACTGAGTCGGCATAGATGAATTCTCTGTTGTATTGAAGGTGATGGTGGAGGTAAATGAATTCGCTGAGGTGAAATAAGTTTCTTGTTTTTGCATAGGTGATGAAATTACATCACCTTTATCTACAATTGTAATTTGAAACAAAATTTAATATTAATATGTTGATATTTCTTAATATAGTACTAAATATTTAATGGGTGTCCTAATTTTTTCACTTGATTGTATAGGTACAGGAAGCCCTGATCGATGTGGCGTCCTTCACCCTGGCAATTCACTGTAGTGGTGCATGGTCAGTGATGACTGTGAAGGATCAGCCCAAGCGGTTCTACCAGAGATCCTTCACAGCCCAGTTGATGTCCATGGCCTCGCATTCCACACTGGCATCATTTTTCTCCGTGGTGTTTCGCTTCCTGAAAAGATCCTGGATGATTTGTCTTTCTCCTCCAAAGTCCTATTAAACCACAGCCCCCAGGTCTGCCTCTGAGACATTTGTGCAGGAAGAATGTTCAGGCAAAGTCCAGGGCACTCAACACAATACAGGATGTTAACACTGTTCTTAGCATGGCGAAGACTCACTCCAAATGACCCACTAGGAGTGTTACTTTCATGTGCAATCCAATAATGGCTTGCCTGTAGAGGAGAAGTGGCAAGAAGCCCCAAGCAGTAGAATTTTTGTATTTCAGCTTTTACCATTGCCCTTTGGGCCTTCGGGATGCAGTTGATTTACTGACACATAATGATCCCAAGTGTCTTCTTGATATAGTGACAGACTACTGACCTGTGAACCGGCATGACAGAGAACACATCTCAGTACAGGTCCATGAGTTCCCAGAGGTCCTACTTCTGGGGTCTTAAGAGATCCAGCCCAAGTTACTGTAGGGTTCACCCACCCATTGAGCAGGTTAATGTGATGCTGGCCCAGCTGTTGCACCCTGTAGTTTATGGGGCCGACCTTTTCCAACACAGTGTATGGCCCCTACAACTAAGACAGAAATCTTGGGCTAGTATTCTCACAGCCAGCTGAGTCAATTACCTCCCTTATCCCAATTGACATATGGTAGCATCATGTCCCAACTGCAACCACCCCCCACAGCTACCCATTTTAGCATGCATTTGTAGTGCTCAACCAGCCCATCTGTCTGGGGATGATAGATGGAGATACGGAGGTGTTTCATCTTCACCTGGGTCCACAGCTTTTTTATTTTACGGGACATGGATGCAGATCCTGTCTGTCAGTATTAAGATTACGATTAAGATTAAGATTTGGTGGGCACTAAAAAAATAAAAAATAATAAAAATAAAAATATATAGTTTATTGTCAATACAACAATATACACAGTATACAGTGTATTGAAATGTCGTCCACACAGGTCCCCCACGATGCATTATAAAGATAAAAAACATACCAAAAAAATATATTTTTTATCTCCTTGGGACATCCCTCTCAGTTAGTGAGGAGGAACAGCTCCCTGGCCACATTCTTAGACAAACCCTTCCTCACTTACCTGCCCAGACCTCAGCTTCCACAATTCCACAGGACCTTCCATGTTTATACCTGGACTATTCAGAGTTCTACTTTATAAATTGGGTCTTTATATTGGACTTCCTCTGCTGGCCCAAGGAGGATGGGTTCCTCCCCTTGACTCTGGTTCCTCCCAAAGTTTCTTCTTGCTTGGCAGTTTTTTCTTGCTCACTGGGGGGTTTTGGGCAGGGACGATGTAAAGTGCTCTGAGACAATGTAATTTTGTCAAAATGCACTATACAAATAAACTGAATTATATTGATCTGAATTAAACTGAATTAAAAATCAGAATATGAAAAAAACAATCATTCACAATTTTAAAAAGTTTTTAATTGACATATGAAGTAGTATCATATTGTATATCTGACTACACATGATTAAACATGAACAGTGGTAAATATATTACATAGGAAAACTGATTGGAAAATATATTACATAGGTAAACTGACTGGTAAATATATTACATAGATACTGCTTACATTTCAGAAGTTAAAAGTCAACAGTAGTAAGATAATGTAAATTTTGTGGAAATTTTCTGTTCAATTAAATATCCAGTCATACTGAGTTTAAATTTAATCGTAAATGATTTACTTCAGTCAAGTTTGTCTTGATTATTAATAAATATTTTAATACAGGCAGTAATTTACTTTTAATTTTTAAAATGGTAAACAAAATTAAATGATAACAGACAGGTTAAATTTTGAAAAGAGTAAACAAAACGGTACCTTTAGAAACTAAACGGTTAGATTGAGATACTTTTTGTCATACAACCCGTAATTTTATTTTAATGTTACGGAAATGGTGCTGATTGATGAGGAGAAAAACAGCTGAGGATGTCAGTGGCCACAGAGTGACATCAATGAGAGGGAGAGGAGGGGGAGCGTGAGGCTGAGGAGGGCAGAGAAGTGCTGTCCTGCTCTGCTGGGCTGTGGCATCGGCCCCACGTTCCCATTGAGGAAATTCTTGAACCTGGACAGCGATATGAAGACCTCCTGTGGTTTCATTTTTGAGCTGGAGCTATTTGTCATTATCACTGCACCCTCGAACCAGGTGCTGCTGTTCTGGGAAACCAGTGCCCCCCCTGTAAACCTCTGTGATGAGGAGAGGGAGGCAGAAGGAATGAGAGAAAGGCTAAGGCACAGAGACATCTGTAAGGGAGCAGCAGACACTGTCAGCGCAGAGGAGGATGAGCATGAAAGCGGCAGGAACAGATTCATGGCCCTACCGTCAGTGAGCTTAGAGCTGGAGTGCAGATGTCATCAGGTGAGACGGTCGCACAGTCTTCCACCGACGTCTCCTGCTGGCGGACTGCAAAGGGGGGGGGGTGTTCTTATGACTTGCATAAACTTCCAATATTTTATACTCAGTGATGCAGGAGACTATTTCAAAGTGAGACATGTGGGTACACGCTGACACACTCACCTCCACCCTCATCACTGTTCAGTCGTGTCACCCAGCACTTTGCCCCACTGGTGAATACGGTGTTATCCAAGTCCAGGCACACGGGCTGGATGTAGTCGGTTAGGGTCACACTTTTGGCCAGGCGGAGCACAGCGATGTTAGGACCCGGCAGGTTGCTCAGGGTGATATCAGACACCCCTATTGACACATTCATACCCAGAACCACTGTCCACTGGCTGTTGGGTACTGAGCTGAGGTTGAATAAGTTGGAAGCACAGAAAATGGAAACATGAGGATGTAGAACTGATGGGTTGATCATCACTAAAGGTTTGAGATCTCAATACATGTAGGCACATAACATAATAAAACTAACATAAATTCATATAGAGCTTGGTGGTCAGTTGCGAGAGGAACTGACCTGTTGAAGCACTCTGCTGCGGTCAAGACGTATATCTGTGTGATGAGAGTGCCTCCGCACACCTGGACCCCATTCCTGTGCAGGCTGACCTGCCAGGGCCACATCCCTGCCTCCACAAACTCACTGTTCTCAGCGTGATTCAGTGGCGCGAAACCACATACATCCGCTGAGATGAAGGAGGTGGTGGAACAAAGGCAGAGTGTTAATACAATACTCAGGATCGTCCGCTTGAGATCTATGCTGGTCATAGCCTGTTACTCTGCCTATGCAGACATTAACCAGTGATCAGCCAATCAGAGAGAGAGCACTTGGTACAGTTATGTGAAGTCTCCCTGTGTTGTAAGATGTCTGTCTGAGGAAGGCAATCACACGACAAAATAAGAATAACCTATGAACCAATGAGACATTAAAGATGGGAATGTCAGACACTCACGTTGGGCAATGGTGGTGGAGATAGATGAATTCTCGGAGGTGAAGGAGGCTGGAGGTCAAAGGCGAATATTAATACAATACCCAAGATCATCTGCTGAGATTTACACTGGTCATACTCTGTTACTCCACCCAGAGTTATATTTACATAATCAGAGGCCCCCCTATTATTTTCTATGATGGTGTGGTTGTCAACTGGGAGGGAGGATGGGGTGATGGCAGTAATACGCATCAAGTTTGGTGGGAGGTAAATTAGGTATTAAAGTTAATTGTGGCCCCTTTTTAGCAGAGACCCCTGGGCTTCAGCCTGGGTAATCCCGTGCTTTAAAGCACCACTGACTCCGCCTCTGAAATGCAGTTACAACATTAACCTGTAGTTACCCAGTCAGACAGAGAGCTATTGGCACAGTTACATGAAGGCTTCCTGTACTGTCAGAGGTCTGTCTGAGAAAGGCAATCACACAACAGACACAATAAGAATAACCTGAGTACCCGATGGCAAATTAGAGATGGGAAATGTCACACACTCACATTGGGCAGTGGTGGTCGGCATAGATGAATTCTCTGTTGTGTTGAAGGTGAATGTGGAGGTAAATGAATTCGCTGAGGTGAAGGAGGTGAGAATTAGGAAAGGAATCAGTACAAACCTCAGGATGCACTGGTCTGTTTGTAATGAGGAAAGCCACCTCATTATGATCTGTGGCCAAATCTCTATTATCTAAATTATCACAGTAACAATGAGCAATAATAACCCTAATCCTGTAATATGCTGAGAATCATTTGAGTCAATTTAGGAAGGAAACAATAAGGACAAGAAAGGAATAAGATAACATCATGGGATTTAGGCATGAGAAATATCAGGCACTCACACGGGGTGGAGGATGTGGGAGTCGGTGTTACACCAGTGCAGGTGCCATTGTTGCTCTCTGTCCCATTGGAGAGGAAAGTGACAAAGCATGGCTGGTCAGTGGCGATGGTGAAGTTGATCCAGTCCTCATAATGGGACACCCGGGTGAAAACTTCAGGGTAGTTTGTTTCTACACAGCCAAAGCTTGCAACCCCAGCCTGGACCCAGACAGAGCCCTGCTGGGCCACCAGTGGACCCCCAGAGTCTCCCTGCAAATACATTCATATCGTAAGTAGCAAAATCACCATCCATGAAATTCTTTCATATACTAACACTGAAGCCTGTAAGCACATGGACAGCTCTCAGTTACATGCCCTGAAAATGACTGTGGAGAAGCTGCTGTACCTGACATGAGCCCTTCCCTCCTTGTAGGAGACCAGCACATATCATGTTGTCTGTGATTGTGGTGTTTATCATTTCATAAAGGCAGCTACAGATCCCATTTCCTACTACAGGGGTCTGCACTTCCTGTAGAGTCGCAGGTGATCGTAGAGAGACTGGGGTGAAAAAACATTGGTTTGACTGGGAGAACAGATAAGTCACATAAGAACACTGGTCCAGCCAACTCTTCAGCTCTCAGTAAGGAATTAAAAGGATTCAGGGCGATGTTAGTTATTGAAATCAGGAGCAGAACTGATATTTCAGAATAGAGATATGATCACATACCATTCAAGCTAACATCTCCCCAGCCAGTGACCCAGGTCTCAGTGCCGCTGTAGAAGGTGCTGCCATTGTCTGCCAGGCAGATGGGCTGGATGTAGCTGGTGAAGTTCACAGCGGCATTGAGCTTCAGTAGAGCGATGTCATTATCGTATGTCTGATTGTTGTAAAGTGGATGAAGGACAATGTGGGCGGGGTTCACATTTTCCTGATTCTGCTGGCCCAGATGCACACTCCAGCCAGTTGTGTTTGTGCTACAGCAAATGAAAGAATCAGGGGCAATACCTAGCATGCATGGCCTTCGTCTTCCTGAAATATTTCTCGTTGTAATTATCATTTCAGTACTATAATAAAAAATATATAATAATACTTGGTAACCCCACACAAATGTATTCTGATTGGCTGGCTTTGTCCCAGTAAATGGCCAGGAATTGTAAACTCTACACTACAGTATATTGCTAACTGTCAGACCACTGGCCTAATTATATTTTGAACAAGGAGAGGTTATACCAGTCATAAAATGGGTCTGAAACATACAATGTAAGTATTATTATTTATTATCCATCCATCCATCCATCCATTTCTTATACCCACTTGTCCTGTGCTGAGTCGTGGGGATCTGGAGCTTATCGTTTGGAGCCTACTATTGCAGGGCACTCATAATAATAATAATAATAATACATTTTAATAAATAATAATAATAGAAAAAATAGGCAAAACACTTCTGACTTAAAATTTAAAGGGTTATGTGCATGTCTTACAGTAATAGTATTATAACATTAAAATGGAAGGTTAGTTTGTTTAACCCGGAGCAAACTTTGTTCTATTAATATGCCTCAATGTTGTATTTACAACCAACTTCTCAGTCTAGATTAAAAGATTGTAAAGTTCTTATTGTTAGTGCGTTACACTCAACAAGAGTGTTTTTTATTTTTTTTTATTGCCCACCACTATATTTTACATTAAATTTAAGAGCAAAGAGCTGCTCTGAACTCACCCATCCTAGTACCGTGAAAAAGAAAAGAAAAAAAAGGGGGGGATACAGAAACAACAATCTTAACAATAACAGACATTAATCACCATGGGGAAAGGGGGAGAAAAAAAAAGGAAAACAAAGGCGTACAGAAATAATAACACTAATAATGTAGGTGGGATGGAGAAAATGAAGTGTAGGGGAATACAGGATATAATTATTTTAAATATTTTAATATAATAATTATTTTCTTAACTGTTCATCCTTCAGCAATTTTTACATCACAACTCACCTGGAGAAGCACTGGGCAGCAGAGAGCACCCACATACTGTTGATGAGGGATCCTCCACACATGTGGAAACCATTCCAGTACAGACTGGCCTGCCAGGGCCAACTTCCCACAGAGGTGTTCTGACCCCCCACTACCCTGGTGTTGAGAGGAGCTTGGCCACACACTGAGGGGGGGGGGAGGTGAGCAGAAAAAGGGCTAAACATGGACCAACTTACACTGACATACACTAACAATTTTAGCGTGATGCTTCAAAGAAAGGAACAAACTCATAATATTAAACAACTTGGCATTTGTAGGACTGGGCGAGAAACTGGTCAGTAAGAAACATTACTTAATAGCACACATCAGCCTATCACATCACTGAGACAAACACAATTCCAGCCAATCACATCGTAGTCTTTTAAGACATGGGTGGTGTGGCAGTACTTTCTGCAATTTAAAACAAAAAAGTGGACCTAGTTACCACCAGTTAGTAAGGTTTAATTATTCAGTATACCGGCGTGACATGCATGAGCTGCAAGAGTGTAATATGTACATGTAATGTAATGTGTGTGTGTTTGTGTTGTAAATAGTTAATGTTGTAACTGTTTAATGTTTCCCCATAGAATGCCTATGTTTCTGTTAGTGCTACCCCGAACGTAAGAGGAGAGGTAAGGAGCATGTGCTGATTACAGCAAGTTGCCGCATCCACCATGTGACAAACTCGGGAATGAGAGCCTGAGGTAATACCTCAGCACCACACTAGTTCGAATGGAATGGAACAGTGATTTTTTTTTTTCCGGTGGCTGGAGTGCCAATCCTGCAACCAACCCTTAGTTTTATCTGGAAGTTGGAGGACCTGCTTACAGGGCTGGGTGTAGGTCAGTGTCATATCCAGGATGAAGCAATTGCAGGTTAAGGGCCTTGCCCAAGGGCCAAACAGAGTAGAATCACTCCGGGCATTAATGGGATTCGAATCAGCAACCGTCCAATTGCTAGCACAGATCCCTAGCCTCAGATCTAAAACAAGACTTCATGCTGGGATTAACTTTCTACACATAATCTAAAATAAGGCAAAGATTCTAGAGCTGTATATCATTATTGGGATATGAGATTTTGGTCAAATCGCACAGCCCCAGTCTACATATTCATCCATACAATGTTTTTGTGAAGCAGTCATATGATCCATGACATAGTTTTTGACATCACATTCACAAGGGCAAATGTCTGTTTCCACTAAGCAGCTTTGCTGCCGCTTTGGGGCAATCTGTCTCAAAATTTAATCACTGGCAGTTTGAGTCTTTGATTTACTGTCTTAACGGTATCAAGTGTCACAATTGCCCCTTTTATCACTATGCATACTGCTTCGATTTTGGGGCAGCCTGTCTCAAAATTGAACCATTTGCAGGTTCTCTCACATACAATGCATGTGCAAACAGCTGTCAAACGGTTTTTGAGTCATCATCTTAACAGCGGTATCAAGTGTCAACAGTAGCCGTGGCGGCGGACCGATGGTAAAATCATATGTGACCCCAAAAATATGGGGAATACGATTATAACTGAAGCAGAGGAAGGTAATATGTGTTAAGCAGCAAAGGAAAGCAATAAGAAACCAACCTATGGGGCATCTGTTCAGATGTGAATAAAAATATGCCAGATAGACATTTACCCATGGGTGGATACTTGTACACATTTAAAGTTTATTATACATGTAACATTCAGGCAGCACAGCACAAATGTGATCATTTCTATGGTGGCTGAAGTATCACTTACCCTTAGCGACCAGACTCAGCACCACCACAAAGCACACACTTGTCCCAAGAGCCATTGCTTCCAGTGAAGTTCCCACTCTGTGTACGTGCCTTTGCTACTGTTAAACTTTTATCTTGAACTAACTTAATTTTACCCTCAACACATCCCAACCTACCTTTCTAGCTTTTATCCTGGAATCTGCAAACATTAGTGCCTAGCGTTTACAGTCAACAACAGGTCTGAGGGTGAAGACACCTTGTTAATGAGAGCGTGAAAAAAATGTCATGGATGAAACACAAGTAACCTTAAGAGTTTTCAGTACCTTGTTGACCCCATGTATTTTGACCTGGGGGTCCCAAGTTTACATAAACTTAGCACGCTGACGTATAGGTTAAAGGGGCTCCTCCCTGGTACTGGGCTGGTGTATATAATGAGGGGGGCAGTGAATTAACATGTCTATGCATGCCAGGTCATTTCTAAAACTGTACACCAATGGATCTTCTAAGTACTAATCCTGATCAGGGTCACAGTGTGTGTGTGTGTGTATGTTGGCAAATATACACATTATGGGCTTTTTAGACACCAAATTAACCCAAGTGCATGTCTGACTCATATGAGGAAACCTAGGTAACCCGGGAAAAGCCCACAGACACCACATACAAAGGCGGGGCTCAGTCCCCCGACCCTGCAAACCCAGAGCCACCCAGAAGCACTTACATTAACCTGCATGGAGATATGAATAAACTAGCTAAAACAATTTCACAAAGTACATTACAGTACAAAAAAATGAAAACCTTAGAGACAGAGGTAATTAAAGAGAGCCGATGCAAAACGAGAGGTTTGGTTAAATCAGCTCAAGGTGGTGAAATCTACATTTTCAGGATGAATAAGCAGCTAGGGGAAATGCTGCTGTTCTGGGTATTCATCACACTTCAGATTTGGAGAAACAGGACTGCGCAGGATCCATTTTTTCATTTCTATTCATCTCTGGAAACCAGTTTATCTGCTCCAGTCACCCTAACTATACCTGCATGAACACCACCATGCCTCAAAAGTGCTTGATTCAACACTGCTGACAAAAGCTCTTTTAATACCTTTCGAATGTGTTACAGCAAATTAGTTGAACTGTGCACACAAAAAATAGCAACATCAGTCAACTGGACGTGTAAGTTGTCTGGTGAGCTGAAGATGGACTTCTCAAGCAAACAGAATTGACAGGAATGCGATTCCCAAGACATCATCATCTGGAAGATGCTGTGGCAAGAAGCCATCTGCTTCTACATTCCAATGATTTGTCTGTCTGTCTGTACAGAACATAAACTAAATCTAAGGCTTGGTTTCTATGAATCTTTTATGGAAAGGAACAAGCTTGACAGAAACTAAAGAAAAACCACACACTAATAAATTTGAGGTCTATCTTAAAAAAAATCCTATGATAAAGAAAATCAAGATGCAATTTGGTCACCAGAATTTGTTTTAATTTCAATCCAAACATTCACTTCATGGAAGAAAAATCTAAGACAGGTTATCTTTGTAAAAAGTTTAATGTGGGTATGAGATGCTGTGGGAGGGTAGAGGAAGAAAACCAAAACATGTCAGCACAACAGCAAAGGAGTCCATCAGGATAACTTCCAAACACAAGTGAAAAGGGGGGGGGGGGTGCTGGTCCCATGTTGGGTGAGCGGCGGTCAGTACGGTCTGTCTCTGCGGTCCTGTCTGTGTTCACCCCTGAAAAGTACACCAGATGGGCTGCTCAGTGCATGTGGAGAGTAGCCTGAGGCTGTCTGAGATTCTGTCCCATGAGCATGTCAGCCCATGTCCCTGAGAGCAACTGGCCACAGGCAGATCTCAGATCACGACACATGACAGGACACGCTTAGGGCCCAGCTGCTTCCCTTACCTGCCTTCCATTTTCCCAGGGCCAAACCCACCCCTGTCACCACCACGGCCTCCTCTGAAGCCACCCCTGTCGCCCCCTCGGCCCCGGAAGCCTCCGCGGTCAAAGCTGCCCCTTCCACGGTCTGCACCGAAGCCTTGAGAGAGAGAGAAAGATTCATGCCGTAGGAACAAAACGAGGAGACACACAAATGGCTCGTTTTCCCCTCTCTGAGGCACCCCCCGATGGACAGGCATGGCTTACCTCCCATGGGGGGCATTCCCCCTGCCCCTTCCGGTTTGGGCACCTTGCACTGGTTGCATTCATTCCTCCATGAGAAGTTGAGGTTGCCACACACCCTGAATTGATTATTTGCACACAAAATGAATCCGTCAGAGATGTTTTGCCACTGCGTCATTGTTTGCCAAATACATAACCTCAGCCAGCGGGCACCGGCACCGTACTCACGGGTTCGAGCATTTCCAGTCTCCTGCCCTTTGCTGGCCGCCACCTCCGCCACTGTTGCCAGGGAAACCACCTCCCCGACCACCACCAAACCCGCCACGGCCCATGGGCCCTACAGAGGGGACGGATAAAACACAGCACATGCTAGCTGGATGTCTACACCCTATACACCCATCAGAGCCCGAGCACAGCGCTTTAAGGTAAATGTCCAAATCAGTCATACTGGACATTAAAGCAGACCTCACCCTGTTAGCTCCCTAATACAAAATCTAGGTCATTTCCGACTGATCCCCATGTGTCAATAGAGCAGGGAGAATTCACCGTGAGTGAGTGGGCATGTTGATGATATTTCTATTATGCGACTGGCAAACTACAAACTTCCCAGGATGAAGAAAAAGGGTCATTTACACGAAGACGACTCCAAAGATGACTAGCTGGAGGGGGAACGAGATTCGGAACTTCTGTCAGTAAGAGCTGAAGCCAAAAATCGTCTGAGATTCAAGGCATGGCGAGAGACTGCGTGGTAAATAAAACCCTGCGATTTCCGCAGCGTACATCTTCTGCCACGTCCTGCCTCCTGCGCGCTCCACCCCTCTTCTAAACCAACCACAGTATTTCTAGTAGGTGTGAACACATCTAACAAGGACAATCCCCAGCTGTGTCCCATGTGTGACAGGGAAACTCCGGATATTGCCCGGACCTGATTCTCCGGAAAGTGTCCGAAGTTCATGTGCGAAGAAGAGTGCGGAATCACAGTAGCCCAAGGCTGATTCTGGGAACCAGAGTGTGGGGAGAGGAGAGCAGCTCACCTCCACGGCCGCGGCCTCCCCTCATGCCACCACGGCCGCCGCCAAAATCTGCCCTGCGAGTCGCAAACGACACTTTGATGGGATTCCCATGGAAGTCTTTGCCTGCAGGAGGGAGGTAAGAGTAGCGTGTCAATGGGGCTCCTGCAATGACTGGGGCACGCCAGCAAGGAAGGACCTCTACCCACCATCAAACCAGTCGATAGCTGCTTTGGCAGAAGGGGGGTCATCGAAAGACACCGTGGCCTCCCCCTTCAGCTTGCCGGTCTCTCGGTCTGTGTACAGGTTGATCATGGGCAGGCCGGTCTTTTTGTTTACCTGAGCAGACAACAGCCTAGAAGTCAACGGCCATAACGAGAGTATGTGGGAACGAGAGGGTGATCGAAAAGCGAGCGCACCTTGATGATGCCGATCTGCTTGAAGAAATCAGCTACCGACTCCACAGTGTAGCTATCTCCCAGGCCTTGCACAAAAATGGTGTTGTTGTCAGAGTTATCCTGGTCCTGCACTGGGAGATTGGGGGAGGGAGGTTCAACATCAACTCTCACCAATCAGCAGTAGGAAAACTGACTCAAAGAGCCTTTCGATAGACAGCAAGCTTCAGGTCTGCTGCGCCATTTTAACAGAGTAAGGAGGGAAATTGACTTACTAGAGTTAGGTCCTCCCGGTCCTTGGTCTCTGTGTCCTTCAGAAAAATGAAAAAGAATGATGAACAGGGAGAAGCTAGTGTCTCATCATAGTTACCAGTCATCTCCACACAGTCCTGCCACACACAGTCTTTCACATCCATCTCCAGCCTGGCCTAATCCATGTCACACCTAAATACAATGACCAGCTTCCAAAACAACTGTGTGTGTGTGTGTGTGTGTGTGTGTGTGTGTGTGTGTGTGCCACAGAGGCTCAACCCACCACAAACCAAAGCCTTTTAGAGATCCACATCGAAGCATGGCTGTCTGTGCCATGTGCTCCCATTATCTATGAATATCACTTGGGGGGGGGGGGGGGGGGTCTGTTTCCAAAGGTCATCAAAGCAGACCGAAATGGACCAGCTCCTGGGAAACGCACACTATAGCTTCACTTCAAGCCCATGAAAATGGGAAACGTTCATCAGAATCACATGCTGTTTACCCGTGAACACACTGTGACCAGCAGCTGAGATACCAAACCACCGCAATCCTAGACAACGAGACAGTGTTCTGCTGAACTTGGTGCAGGCCATTGCACATAAAGCACTCTTCTTTATGAAATATTGTTTACGAAGGCACACCCTTGGGACAGTGAGACAACATCAACCCCCAAAACCACCAGAAGGTTTCTTAGCAGTTGCAGGTGAAGCCTAATTCCAGGGCAACTCTCGCACACGACACCCTTACATACAGTTTCATGGGAGCATGTTTTAAGAGCAGCCACTGACGTGTGACTATAGCCAGAGTGATGTGTTCAAACTGTGCACAGATGCAGCCCACGCTCTCACCACGCCTGAGCTGCGAGAGCAAGAGCAGAAGCAAAAGCAAAAGCCAAAGCTGAGTCATGAGGAAACCTGGATGACAGATTCCTGGGGGCTCAAACAATGAGAATGTTTTTGCCAACTGATTTTTTTTTCCTCACCCCATTCCCTTCATACCAAAAGTGAGAGTAATGTTCCAGATGAACATGTTTCTCTTCAAATATGAAAAAGAAGAGATACCAACCTTATACATTTAAATACAGCAAAAATCAACATTCTATATTGTCATTGGAAATACGTAAATTCACTCAGGAAAAAAATACTACCTCCTGTTAGGGTTGCCATTATTTACTGAAATTTTAAATATAGATCATTAAAATGATCATAATCTTCATTCTGATTAAAAAGATTACACTGACAGAAAAAAAACATGTTACAAGCTGACGATATTAAACGAGGTGAAGGTAAAACAGAGACCACAAAGTCAATGAAGAGAGCATTTTCCCCAGGTGGTTTCTTCAGATTGCTCTCAGGACGTACCCAGCACTCCCCACGTCAGCTCCGGCGATTTCCCAACAAAACGTACATCGTTTGTGCTTCTTTCAGGACCCGAATCCAATCAGAGTCCAGTCTTGCGCCCATTTGCTTCTGGCAACATCGTTTTTGATAATACCAGGGCATTAGGGAAACCAGCAATGATGGGAAGTACCTCCTCATATCAAACACCTCATGATATTGTAATCAGAGCCATGGACTCAGACTGTGAACACAGATTTTACACAGGTAGAACACCATGCAATGACCCTTCTTAAGTAACCCTAAAACCAGGAAAACACAAAAATGTTTTTTCTCGATTTTCATTCACAACCCAAAAACCCCACAACCATTTATCACACTGTTGGGTTTCTCTCTTTGGATTCAGCTGGGTCCAGTTCTGGTTCATCGGCATTATGTCCTTCATCCAGAGAGCCACTTCTGACAGGCTGAAGGAGCCCTGTGTGTGTGCACGATCAGACCATTCACCACCCCCAGGCCGAGCTAGAACATCACCAAAGGTTATGAACACTCCTGCTCCAAACAGGTATGGAGAAAAATACAAGGATACAGTGTGACAGACATGGTTCCAAATTCCACATCAAAGCCCCTCATTGATTTTGCCCCTCCAGCCATCTAACACATCACCTCACACTTGGTTATAGGCCATTCCAAGGTCATTGACCAAGGTCTTCCAGGAAACACTTCTTAAAGGGTTCTAAACACAAACTATTGCAAGTTAGTTACTTCTTAGGAGAGCAGACTTGAGTACTGGCTTTTGAAGTTCTGTTATAAGTGGATCTTCTGTAACGTGCAGTACTACAGAGCACACCATCACCACCAGGAGGACCAAGGGGTCTGTTTAAAAGCAGTTTCTTCCACGAGTCCCAGAAATACCTTTGCTGGTTACACACCTACAAAACCCACACACCACACTTTGATGAGGATCCAGACACGTCGCAAGTTCAGCGTATTTCACCGTCTGAGATTAACTTTGTGTGTTGAGACCCAGTTGCATTTCATGCTTGCCAGTTGAGTGCATACTATGGTGCCCTCATGTGGCCGATGATAAAACACTACACTGACCTTCACAAAGATCTTTATAAGAATTTACAGGAAACATACCAAAGGGAATTCCACTGGAGACCTGCAAGATTCTGGGGACATAGTTCCCATGAAACTGCAGCACCCATTCCCCATCCAAACTGTGCCCATAAGATACACGCAAAAACACAACACAACACACACACACACACACAAACACACGTAGAGTAGGAGGCACAGTAATTGCAAACACACACATTTGCACAGCCACCCTCCAGAGCATTGCTCATGACCTTTAGTGTCCACATGCAGAACTAGGCCACATGCCACATAACATGTTGAGGTGCTTCAAGTGTGAACCTTCATAATTCATGCTTGAAATACCCAAGACCGTGCTGATGCCATTGCTCTAGTGAGCCCTTAACACACCTTTGCCCTGGCCGTTCAGTCTACAACGGAAACGGCACGGGCGTAAACTCCCACATCTTCCCACCTCAAAATGCTATGCATCCCTAGGGTCCCGACCACATCCCGATCCTTAATGTGCCAATGGGTATCTCAGCAAGTCACATTAGACTGAAACACACCCCTACAGGCTACCTTCCGCATTGCCATTTGTTCCCATTCGGCCACCCGGGCTCATTCCGGTCCCCCTCCCCACCAGCCGTCTCCTGCTCAACCCGCAATTCTTTTGAAAGTGTGTCACTTACCACCAAACTTATTGAATCCTCCTCGATCGCCCATTCTGATGGAGAGAAAAGCGAGACGCATTGAAGGCTGCCGTCCCGGGGCCCTTCCCGGGGGCCCATCCCGGGGCCTCTCATAAACTCCATGCTGAACTTTCTCTGCCTCGCCCCACCTTCTCTTCACCATCTCAAAGACTCCTCCTCCCTCAAGCCCAGGCATTTTAAATCCAAGCTTTTGCTTCTGAGATCTAACTACTTTCTTGGCTCTACCAGTACGGTGACAAAGCCACCTTTCCTTTTTAGAGTTTTCTGTAGCCTTGAATTGCACAGGGATACTTGAGGGACATCATTACTATTTGGGAATACAGGTGCATTAAATACCATCCTATAACCCAGGCTGAGTGCACTCCTAAGACCATTTTGGGTTGTTATATTTATGTATCAGCAGTAAGTGAAAGTCACCCAAGCTTTGATGTCCAGCACACCATCTAAGGAAAGGGCTGACCTGGACTGCACGTTTTTTTTTTCTTTCAGGAAAAAGCCCAAGGAAGCATTCCAAGGAAATGTTCCACTTCTAACAATCACCCTTTTGTTTTAACCTTTTCTGAATCAACCATTTTCTTGGGAAAAGAAGTCCCCCCCAATTTGGTTTTAGTGTTTAGCAACACATGAGATTTTCTCCCCTTTCCACTGTCACTTACTAACATCTTGACCATTGGGTGCCCCTCTAAGAGGAAAAAAATAAAATTAAACAAAAAAACCCCTAGGAGAAGATGCAAAGATTGATTAAAGCAATGAAAAACAATAAGAAAGGCACAAAGAAAAGCACCTGCATAGCCAGAATACGCAGTCTGATTGAACTGCTTCAGCAACTGACTCCAGCCTGCTTCTTGTTAAAATCTGGTTGGCATTTCAGTAACTTTACACTCCATTTTACACACTAAACCAGTTATATTGACAAACACTTCTTTAGTCATATCCAGGTGTGTGTGTGTGTGTGTGTGTGTGTGTACCTGCAGACAGGATTGTGGAAGGGAGATTTGGGGTTAACCAGCCAGTGTATATACACATAATCAAAAAAACGTAGAGGCGTTTTGCGTGTTTCCTGAACTGTGTGCTTCCTAAAATCCACCGTTTATGAAAGGAAGCAGGAAAGCATGCAGGACCAGTAACACAGTGGACATCTTTGTGGCTCCAAAATTCAGAATGAACCCTCTTCTGAAGTAGGGAGGCCCCACGGCAGCTGGGAGGTACACATCCCAAGCAGAGAGGCCACATGCCGCCAGGAGGTACACATCCCAAGCAGAGAGGCCACATGCCGCCAGGAGGTACACATCCCAAGCAGAGAGGCCCCACGCTGCCGGGAAGTACACATCCCAAGCAGGGAGGTACACATCCCAAGCAGAGGCGCCACACGCCGCCGGGAGGTACACATCCTAAGCAGGGAGGCCACACTCCACCAGGAGGTACACATCCCAATGAGGGAGGCCACACTCCACCGGGAGGTACACATCCCAATGAGGGAGGCCACACTCCACCGGGAGGTACACATCACAAGCAGGGAGGCCACACACCGCAGGGAGGTACACATCGCAAGCAGGGAGGCCACACACCGCAGGGAGGTACACATCCCAGGCTGCCATGCCTGTATGTCCCAAGTCCCCTGACTCCATAACCCGAGAAACACTCATGACGACACATGTGCTTGTGCATGCACACCTGAGGCTGGTTTTCACATGGTCTCCTTCGGACACCAGGACAACCTAACTCACAACCACAAGTGTCAGACCTTACGTTTGTCATAAATGCTCCCACCAGATCTAAATCGTCCGGCAACTCACAAGATTACATCCTGTTTCCATTCAGTATTGATTTTTTTTTGGAATTGTGCACATTGAGCTCCGTTAGGCAGATCTTTTTTCTTTTTTAAAAGCAGCTCCCTTCAGTGTGACAGAAAACATTACAGGACGAATGCCCTCTGAGAGGAGCCCCAGCTGTCGGCTCGCCGCGGCCTTGAGTGAGCTTACAGTGCATTTCAGTGTTTGTGCTGTATGCGGCTGCGGGCCTATCTATCACCACAGTGCAGCATCGGTGAGTGCAGTAAGGCATCCCACAGCCAAGGTGACACTTACCCCATGCCTCCTCGTCCCCGAGGGCCCCCGCGACCTCCCCTGTCAAAGCCACCTGCACCCCTGCCCCCAAATCCGCCTCCAGCTCCGCCTCCACGTCCACGGCCGCTGCGGCCATCTTGGCCGCCAAAGCTGCCATCCTGGCCTCCGTATCCACCGCCACCCCCACTGCCCCCCATGGGAGGGGCATCCTGCCCGTAACCTAAAAGGGGAAGGAGGAGCAATGGAACATTGAGGTACATTGCCGCCGGCACCATACTGGGCTGACAGTAGACTGTGGGGCTGCAGACTGGGGGCACTCACCCCCTCCCTGGCCATATTGACTCTGCTGCCCATAGCCCTGGGGTGGTGGCGAGTTGTAGCTGGGGGCCTGGCTGTAGGGGGCGCCACCTGCACCATGCTGGGATGGTTGCTGTTGCCCACTGCTGCCACTGTAGCCACTGCTCTGACTCCCATAACTGCCTCCACCCTGGGACTGCCCGTAACTTGAAGACTGGGAGTTGCTGCCATAGCTCAAGACACAAATATATGACAGTTACAGTACTGCACAGCTTGCAGGGCTGTGTGTGTGAGGAGTGTGCATGCTCTCCCCGTGGTGCATAGACCTCCTCCCACAGCCCAAAGGCAGACAGTCTGCTGTATGACATAGGGTTAGGGTCCCTAACTGGCACATAGTATGTGTGCCCCATGATGGACCAGACACGCAACATACACACTCCCACACACAGCCCTGCCTACACACACGTATGCATGCACTGACAGGCAAGTACACGCAAACACACACACACACACACAGGTTCTACCTGGTGGTGGAGGCTGCGGTGGACGCCTGCTGCCCGTATCCTGGGTAAGACGACTGCTGGTTGTAGTTGCTCTGAGGTGGCTGATTGCTGCTGTACCCCCCCGATCCATAAGACTGACTGGGTTGGCTGTAGCCCTGGGAAGTCGGCTGGGAGCCATAGCCACCTGTGCCACACGACCTCGGTCAGGGAGCGAGCCGACACCGCTGGCAATGGACAGGGCAGCAGCGGCGGCGGCACACACCTGTCTGCGAGTGGCCGTAGCCAGAGCCATAGCCCCCCTGGTTGTAGGATGAGGAGCTGCTCTCCGAGCTCTGGCTGTAGCCCCCGTAGCTCTGCTGGTTGTAGCTCTGCGCTGCAGGCTGGTTGTAGTTCTGACTAGCCTGACCTCCATAGGCACCATACCTGACAAGAGCGTGTAATGTAACAAAACCTCCATGCACCGTGAGAGATCATGCCAGCAGTCAACATACAGATAATAATAATAATAATAATAATAATAATAATAATAATAATAATAATAATAATACAACTCACCCCTGCGGGGCAGACTGGGAATAATCTGTTGGAGCAGATTATTAATACAGGGTGAATGTCAAAGCCGAAAAAAAGACAATGACAAATAAGCGACGTGCATTCCAGTGTCCGTTCATGTGGGTGCAATTGAGACGCCCCCGTTAGAGAAGAGCGGCATCATTTGGGGGGGAGGGGGGGTTAGCTGACCGGCTAACTCTAAGCGTCGCCCCGGGAGACCGACACATCCGCTCGGGTCTCTCCCCCTGTGTCGCCCCTTAAGTGAAGTTTTTTGCACGTTTCTGAATATCCGTGAACAGGCACTTAAAACGAGTGGCATACTGAACCACCCAAGCGCTATGACGCAGGTCCCCATGTCAACTGCGATTGCGGCGTTAGCGCGCTAGCCAGCCGGCTAACAAAATGGCGGGTGGACTGACACGCTCCGCTCCCTTTGTGTGCGGTCAGGATTAAGCCGGGCGCTAGTCAGGGAAATTGAAACACGCTCCGCCGGAACAGACCAGAGTCTCAAGCACTCAAAGTACGGACTTACATTAATCTTTACACACATTGGCAGTTAACGTCAGTGATTAATGTTCCAACGCGCTGCTACTGCCGCCGTACATCCAGCGTCCTGTGCGCCGGACTACCCACAACCGCGGGTCATTTTCTAAACTGACCGCTGACCCATCGTTTTATACTAACGCTTCTTACCGTTGGATGCCATCAGGTTGGGGTTCGTAATTTTTATGCTATTGGAATAAACCACAATCTTAAGGAGAAATATATTCTGGTTGCAGGGAATTCACAAATCCTCCTTACGACACTCGCCGGATAATCTGTGCCACACCCCCCGCGAGTTTGGAGCTTTTAAAAACTCTGGATCATACCATCCTACGAAACCGAGAGGGGCTATTCGGCAGAGGCCATACTGGGAGAGGTCACATTTAGAAGAAAATGCGTGCAGAAAATTCTGTCTAATTCAATTTTATTTTAAGTTTAAATATACTGGGTGTAGCGTTTGACCATAAACGCAGTCTGCGCTCCGCCACATCAAACGCTACAACCAGTACAATACAAATTGAACTAAAGAAATGCGTATCTATAAAATAAGTTGTATATTTTTTGACATACAAACTGCTCAAATTTGTATGTTTTGCTTATCTGACCTTTGATTTGAAAGGCAAAAAGCGCACCACACACACACACACACACACTGAAAAATAGTTTCGGCCACTAAAATAAGGTTACCTTCTGGACAATTAAGTTTATCTAATATGGTAAGCCAGTCTTACAGTTTAATGTAACTATAGCAGGTGTCCATAGGATATAGTGCATTGTTTCGTGTTTAAGTAAACACCGCATTATCGTTTACATAAAGTGCGATTTGTTTGTGACATCATCAAGTTAGAGTGCTCCGGCATTTCATATATAATGGTGGTCGCAGTGGGCGTCTGTGCTCTTTGTGAGCTATAGCATCTGAGTTTACTCACTCGTCTTTACCACAATTTCAAACCCCTGGGTAAATCCTGGAAAGACAAAGCAGACATGGTCCGAGTCTTCATATTTTATTTCAAAACTACTTCTTCGATAGGGTGTTGCTTAGAAAACTTACTAATACTGCATTTTAAAGACGTTAGTTTAATCCGTTAAAAGTGGGTACGTTACTTTTGGAACAAAACACAAATTCGGGATGTTGTGATAGGTAACAGGGAAGTAACACCTGCAAAATAACTATTCTTTAACTATTTAATATGTCCTGTAGGATTACAATGAACCACAATAGCCACCCTATATGAAACTGGTTTCAAAAAGATGCAATACTGGGTTAAAATGTTTAAAATCAGGGATGTAAATTAATGAATCTGAATTCCTCATTATGCATGTTTCAATGTAACAAGTCAAGGAAACATCTTCATCCTTTATGGCCACGTGCAAATGCTTGTTGCTGTTGATCTTGCAGCCTCTCAACCAGCCTTCTCTTTGGCCAAAGTCAACCCCCTTTTCCTCCTGAGGTTGGTGTAGAGCAAAGCAAAGTTGATGAGGTATGTTGTGACGCACACCAGGCAGAGGTCCTCCAGAATGAAGAGCAGCACTCCAGCTAGGTAAAGCGACCCTGCCACTGAAACCCAAGAGGAAAACACCAGAAACAGCGCTGCTCTGCTGGATGCTGAGTGACCTAAAAAAGGGAGAGAAGTTATTCAATTAGGCACCGCTGTCAGGGACCAATAGCGTGTGCGTGCGTGCGTGCGTGTGTGTGTGCGCGTGTGTGTGTGTGTGTGTGTGTGTGAGACGTACACGGACCCAATGCCAACTGCAGCGTGTAGAAGATGATTCCCAGGACACTGTTAGGCTGATTTAATATGCTCTCTTTTGACAAGACTAATTGCACTAGTCCGAAGCCACGGCCCCACCTACAACACAAATCGCAAAATTAAACGTCAGGATTATTTAGAAATGTTGCACATACGTTATATGTACCAGAGGTGTAAAAAGTACTCAAAAATATTACTCAAGTGAAAGTACAAGTAATGAGTGAAAATTTTACTCAATTAAAAGTAAAAGTATTCAGCCAGAATCACACT
>JAODLC010000049.1:4649610-4664953 GCA_026781145.1 Hippopotamyrus pictus
GCTACTGAATCATGTTCTTCCTCCATTTTCTTCCACTGATTGAATGTTATAATTTCTCTAATTTCCAGGTCAAGGTGTTGTACATTGTGGTGATTGATGCAACATGACGTCACTTCCAAAGGACCAATGAACATGTCTGACTAATTTCATAGAATGTGGAAACAGAGCTCATTGGCACAATGAATAACATTTTAATTAAAATTTAGCAAGGGAAAATAGAATGAAGTGATCTCCAAAAATGAGTATTTTAAAATGATTTACTTTTTGACTGTAAACAAAATTGTAAGGAGTAAAAAGTACTTTTTTTTCTTTAAAAATGTAATCAAGTAAAAGTATTCATTTTTAATTGTACTCAAGTAAAGTAAAAATTCCCAAAAATAATACTTAAATACAGTAATCAAGTAAAATTACTCAAGTACTTTACACCTCTGATATGTACATATTACATACATATATCCCTAAGCAGTTCAACGTACATTATCGTCAGGACGTAGGTTTGTGTGGCTTTGCCGCACTAAACTTGGGATCATGTGCTCTCTTGAACACGTCCACAGTTTGCCTCCTGCGAGCACCGCCACGTAACACGACATTGAATAGACAGGGATATGCCATAGTAGATCGCAGAAAAAAAAAAAACTTATCTGTCTGAAACTTTCGCAAATTTAGTTCATATATTCATAGGCTCATAATTTACATCCCAAAAGTCACTGACCACATATACCCCTAAATCACTTAATCACAAACAGTGTTACGTTAAATGTGTACTTCGCCACCTCCTACCTGGACGTAAAGACTTTGGAGCAGCTGACCGAGGCGCCGAGGTCACACATGGCTCGGTAGCCCGGGTCTCTCTCCCGGGAAAGCTCCACATGCAGGGCGTACACAGACAGCAGCATGCCGAGCGTGCAGAGCGACCAGCGGGCTGCCCGCTCCCAGCCGGGAGCCCTCCCTGCCATCTATATAGTACCTGTACGGTACAAATGTGTCTAATTTTTTTATAAACCGTTAAACGAGGGAGTTAATAAAGCAGCATTCCCGCCCGTTCTCTGCACACACCAAATCTTCCAGTTTCTAACAGCGTATATGAAGTCAGCTACGTGTTTAAAGTCCGGACTTCGAGGGTATTGGACGCGCATTTTAGGCAACAGTCAATTGGTTGTTCAGACCACTGGAAGAAGAAAAAACTTTTTAGGATGTGGGCGGTTCAGACTGGAATTTAGGAAAAATGGACTTTGTAAGACACGGTAGTCTAAAAACATTTTCCCGAACAGAGCATCGTTTTGAACAGCTGGGACGTGCACCATTCTGCTTTACAGTGAGCGTATTACTTATCATACAAAAATCAAATCTTTGTGAGCACAAGATAGTTACTGCATGTTTGTATTTATATTTCGTTTTATTTTAAATTTTTCGCATAATTAACATGCAGCATGAAGTGAAAAAGAATTCTCCATCTATCAATAAAAACTGAACCCTGCTATACTTTGTTCTTCGGAGCTTTAACGAGAAAAGCAAAATTTCAGCCATACACCGCCCAAACAGAGTGACCAAAGGCAAACTGCCAGGAGAACCACCCCCGCCGTCTTATTGGTCAAACTTATAGGCTTCTCAATTTTATTGGATTCAGGACCTGCTATTCAAAGTGAACGCGGAAGAATACTAGGAAGTAGAAAAGAGGCGTGAAAGACTAAGGTAATGTGTTTGTTTATCGGTATGCACCGACTGTAATTCACGTAAGTTGGTTGTCTTTCATTACATTAATGTTTATTTTGACTACATATTTTATAATTAATACGATCCCGTGTGAAAAACGTCAGTTTATCTTGCCTGAAATTCATAATACTGAATAAAAATATTCATCATAGCAACTGGATAAGGAAATCTTCGACTCTGGACCATCATATAAGCGAATGTTTTCGTGAGAGACATAGTAAAACACATTTAACCGACTTCATTGTGCAATTATTGTCTGTCGTACAACTGGAACAAATTGTTATAAGAAAACCAGCAGGAAACCCGTTCGATTCGAGTTTTCTTGGCAAGCGTGGTTGATACATGGTTAGATACTTAGTAACTTTTCAATAATAAACATTAACCAGAACGGCAACTTCTTAAACTGCAGTAATGTAGAAATAAGCAAGAAATGTTAATGGTGTCAGACGCTTATACATGCAAACAGTTTTGAAACAACACCGTTGTATGTGCCGCTAACGTCCTCTGAGATATAAATTTAATATTGATACAGTCGGTTTAATTAAAACATGATACATCGTGTTTAGTATATAATGGAAATTCTAGATTATGTATAAAGATAGTCGGTTTAATTGTTTAATTTTCTTCAGATTAACATGTAGATTTGTTGTGGTCGCCACCATACACGTGTTGTCCGTTTCCGTTAATCTGTCCCGTTCATAACGCGGTCACTGGCGGATATGGCTTTATTTTTCATAGTCGTTCTAATTCCATTTATGTTTGCTTCAGGACTATGTCAGGCAGTGAATATGGGAAAGCTGATGTTCCAAAAGAAGGGTCTTCAACATCTGGCATCACCATGACGACCAGCATGGATAACAACAAAAAGAACAGCCAAGCAAGGACTGGATGTCATACTGAGTCTAATAACGACACAACCTCCACTGCTGACTCAAACCTGGCTCTACTTAAAGCCCACTCACTAGATGTGAAGTTTGAGGTGGGTGAGGAGTATGACATCATAGAGACCATCGGAACAGGAGCCTATGGTGTCGTTTCCTCTGCCAGGAGGCGGGACAATGGTGAGATAGCATTTTTACAGTTCATTTGATTAGCATAAGTTTTTAGCTAACGTGGCTTACATTGAGTAGGATTTTAAACATCACTTGTTCATGCAACTGGCTGTTTTGCTAATGAAAATTTCTCATGGAAGTGAAACCCACAAAACTCAGTATTGTTTGACCGTTTTCCATTTCCCCTCTTTATCGAAAAAGTGAAAGTGTCTTGCTGTTTGTGTGACTAACAATAATACCACATGATCTCAGGTCAGAGGGTGGCTATAAAGAAAATCCCCAATGCTTTTGAGGTGCTGACCAATGCAAAGCGTACCCTCAGGGAGCTCAAGATTCTCAAGCATTTCAAGCATGACAACATCATTGCCATCAAAGATATCCTGCAGCCGGCCTTACCTCACTCAGCCTTCAAGTCTGTGTAAGTGTCTGGAAGGCCTTGGATTCTCAGGGAACATCCTTATACCATATAAAATGGAACATATGTTGCCATGGTGATAACCACCCCATATGTCTTCCCAACAGCTATGTGGTTCTGGACCTGATGGAGAGTGACCTCCATCAGATCATCCACTCCCATCAGCCTCTGACCCAAGAGCACACTCGGTACTTCCTTTACCAGCTGTTAAGAGGCCTCAAGTATGTCCATTCTGCCAATGTGATCCACCGAGATCTGAAACCCTCCAATCTACTGGTCAATGAAAACTGTGAGCTGAAGATTGGAGATTTTGGGATGGCTCGGGGGCTGAGCCAGCGGCCCGAGGAGTCCCGCTCCTTTATGACAGAGTATGTAGCGACTCGGTGGTACCGGGCCCCTGAGCTAATGTTGTCCCTGCACCACTACAGCTTGGCCATTGACTTGTGGTCAGTGGGTTGTATCTTCGCTGAGATGCTGGGGAGGAAGCAGCTCTTTCCTGGCAAGCACTATGTCCACCAGCTGCAGCTTATCCTTTCTGTACTGGGTACACCCCCGGAGGGGATCATAGGGGCCATAGGAGCAGACCGGGTCCGCTCATATGTTCAGAGCCTTCCGCCCCGAGCACCCATTCCTCTGACAACGCTGTATCCCCAGGCTGAGCCAAATGCCCTGGACCTGCTGGGGGCCATGTTGCGCTTTGACCCACATGAGCGGATCACGGTGACCCAGGCGCTGGCTCACCCCTACCTTGCCAAGTACCATGACCCAGACGACGAGCCTGTGTGTGTGCCAGCCTTTGACTTTGAGTTTGACAAACTCCCGCTCAGTAGGGAGCAGATTAAAGAGGCCATCCTGGATGAGATTCGAGACTTCCACCGGCAGAAGGAAAAGGGCGGGAGGAAGATCCGGTTCTTGCCCAAGCCAGCTTACGGCGAGCGGCTCGGCTCCCTTGCAGCCAGTACAGGTGCCACTGGTAACACGCCAACCACTGGGCCAGGGCAGTTACCAGTTCAGCATTTGCCAAGCCAAGAATTTCAGCAGGAACCGGACATCACAGGCTCTCAGGCAGCATTCACGGATCAGACCCCTAAACTCTGTAAACAACCACCACCTCATCTGACCAAGTCACAGCCCAGATTGACCCAAAGCCAGGATGTGGATATGTTGAGTGCGAACTCTGACAGTGGCCACCCAGAACCAGAGACCATTGATCTGACCACACCCGTCTCCACACAAGGCACCTCACCCTCACACACAATTGAACATACTCCAGGGAGAGAGGAACCACCTCAGAATGAAGGGTCTCTTACATCAATGAGTCAGAACCACACTCTCCCCAATCAGATGCCCTCATCCTCTCTTGTCCAAGCCCCACCATCTTGCTCACGCCCCTGTCCCTCACTGTCTCTCTCCGAGTCACAAGCCCAGTCCCTCTCGCAGTCCCTCTCTCAGTCCCTGTCCCGTTCTTTGACTCGAGGGGGTAAGGTGGGGTCGGGGGATGGGGTCAGAAAGGAAGGGGCCATCTCGGATGACACAAAAGCTGCCCTAAAAGCAGTACTGCAAAAGTCGGCCCTGCGACAGAGGGCCAGATCAGGTGAGCCAATGTGACAGCGCCATGTGGTCATGGGTAGTGCAAAGCAGGAAAGCTGGTGAGGTGGTCTTGAGTGCTGCTCTACAGAGCAAATATCAATAGATAATGAAGTACTTCAGTATGGATGAATTAATCACTATCGACACAACATCGACACAAGTTAGCGGGCTTATCAGTGCACAATAGCAGAATATTGACCCAAATTAGCTGGCTTGTCTGTGAGTTGGGTTCAAGAAGTAAAAGGGTGGTGGAATTATGTTACCTGAAGGTGATTGAAGGTGATGATCTGAGCCAATCTCTTTCTCTCTTTTTCTTTCTCTCTCTCTCTCTCTCAGATGGGTCCTCAATGTCATTGCCCACAGAGATGGGGAGAGGAGGAGTCCTAGCAAGCTGCTCCCTCTCAAACTCACAGTCGGAACAAAGACGCCCCATCACAGCACAAGAACGCCAAAGAGAACGGGAAGAGAAGAGGAGAAAGAGGAAAGAGCGAGCCAGGGAGCGAGAAAGGAAGATGAAGGAGAAGGAAAAGAAAGACGGAAAGGCAGCCGAGTCCATAAGAGGAGTGCCACTGAGTGACAACGACAAGAGCCTGTTGCAGCGCTGGATACGGATGATGGACAGCTGCACTGATAGATCTCAGCCAATCACAGACAGCGTCAGCGGGAAGAAAGACAGTCAGGTCCACACACTTTGTGCGGAAACGGCTGGTCAGATCCAGCCATTGCTGGGAAAGGGGCTTCAGCTGGTAGAGTCGGACTCTGGCCAACGAAACAATGGTGCAGGCGAGCACCAGCTACAAAGCAAAGGGCCTCAGCATCAAACGGTCCCCAAAACGAACCACACCTTGTCTACTTTCTACCAGCCAAGGGGCTCCCCAGCCGTCCCACTCCCTTTTCCTGTCATGCAGGTACCAGTGGGCAGGATGGATATGCTCAGTACCCATGTGGGCATCGACGGCCTTGGGTCTTGCACAGCAGTCAAAAACAGTTCAGTCCGGCACCAGGTAGACTTCAGAGGGGGCAACACATACGACACAATGGAGAACTGGCCAGGGCCAGACAGACCAGCAACAGGTCCGTCGCTCCCACAACACCAGCTGCTCTCTCTTGGGGTGTTCCTTAATAAAATTCACATCCCCTCTGGGGGGGAAGAACTCCATGTTGAAGTCAATGGGGATGTAAGCATGGCTACCCACACCAATGGAAAATTGCCTCCCAGTCTGAGTTCTACTAGGCCAAGAAGTCTGGAGAAGGTTCATCCCTCCCTGAGTAACCATTCTCAAAGCCCACCATCAGGATCTTCTGTGCTACCACGGCCCATCCAGGAGTCCACAACCCCAGAGCAACCAGTAGGGGGCAGCATCCCTGACATCCACACAGTCACTCTGCAGCTCTCCAAGTCTCAGGTAGGTTCACAGTGTTTCATTTCCCCCCCCCCCATTTGTCCTCCTTCTGCTATTTGTTTTTTCCACATTTGTTGTATGATTACTACTCTGTGTGTATGAACAACTTATCATTAGCTTAACTGTGGTTCAGCTTAACAGTTTATTTGTAATAGGAAAGAGCAGTTTGGTTCAGTTTAAAACAATTTTTGTGTCTTAAACTGTAGTGAGGACACAGCAAAGGAGTTTAAAAAGTCACATGATGATTTAGTGCTGCTATACTCATGCCAGGTAACAGCCCCTGTATGTTTTTCTGGTTCTGCTGTCTTGACATTTTTGACCTTGTTGCACATGCACTTAGGTTGACGACGTGCTCCCTCCCGTGTTCTCAGTCACGCCTAAGGGCAGTGGGGCTGGCTATGGGGTGGGCTTTGACCTGGATGAGCTCCTCACACAGTCCTTTACCGACCTCCAGCAGCCTGACCCTAGGGACAGGTCAGCAGGCCTTTCAAAGCTTAAGCCCAGATGACTTACCTCTCGATATAGTAAGTGAACTTACTGTGTACTAATGCCTCTTTCTTCCTTTTATTGCTTCAGCCACAGTGACTCTGCCCCATTATCAGCCTCCTTGCTTTCCGATTGGCTTGAGGTGCACCGGATGAGCCCAGCTGACTTGGAGTCACTTCAGCAGGAACTTCAGCTGGGTTCTCCCATGATCCTCTCGGACACACCCAGCATTTCTGACACCTGAGATGTTTATACTACATAAAGACTGATGCTTTGATCACCAGTGCTCACAGTGGACACTGAACTGATTCCATAATGGCTTGACACAGTAGTGTGATTCCATATTATGACTGTAGTTTAGTAAAAATGACACCGACTACAGAGGTAACGTTTGCAATCTCTGTTCAGAAAAACGTGAATGCATGGGTAAGGACATAGAAAACAGGAATAGGGAATACAGCATGAATGTACTTTGCATTAACTACTGTTTTTAGTAAAACCATTTCAAGCTGGACTGGAATCTGCTTTTCCCAGACCATGTTGTTGTTCAGTCAGTCATTTGGTGACACTGTTTATCATTAAATCAGACATTTATTTGATCCTTATTTAAATGTTTTTAGAAATTTGGTTTAGCCACTTCAGAGCATAAGCAGTTAAGATGAGTTGACATTGGAGCGATCAAACATTTCTGTGTCCCTCAGCTCTGCGCTCGGCTCCTCTTCCTGCATCGCACCCTTAAGCACACACCCTAGTAACTTGTGCCACTGCCATTCCTATACACTTGGAAATGCCTGCTTAAGGTTTTGCATTCCTCTGCGCTTACTGAAAACAGGGGGCAGCAGGGTTTCTTGTTCAGTGGCTTGGCATTTTCAGAGTAGGCCACAGCAGCTTCGCCTTGATGTGAGCCTTGCAGGACCCCTCGTTGCTGCAGTTGCTTCAGACAGCAGCAATCATTGTCGCTCAAGTCAAATATGTGACAATTAAATTCAACACAATTAGCTCTCGGGTGTTCTGGTCCCGGTGTACTCACAGTGCACAAAGACCCAGCTTCTGTAGTTTGGCAGGTCCTACTTTGGCTCTTATGTGCTTTTGGTGTCCCAACAAACAGAAACAGCCCGTCCTGGTCATGGCACACGATGCTATCCAAGCCAAGACAAAACTGCAGCAGCAAGCACAGCCAGGGCCGGGGCCCGAGCCCGGAAGGCTGTGCTGTGCAGCTGGATCTCTGGCACCGTGCTGCGAATGAAGCTGGCGAAGGTGGAGACTTTAGCGTAAATGCCAGGCCTGTTAGGCTGGGCACAACCTTGACCGAAACTCACCACCCCCGCCTGTACCCAGGTCCCGTTCACCATGGGGCACACAAGGGGTCCCCCTGAATCACCCTGGGGAGTGGGGGCAAGACAGGACAGGGTTGGCACGGCGTAAGGGACATAAGAATCAAGAGTAAATGTGAAGAGAGTCTGGCACACAGAAGGAGTGGAGTAAGCTGTACCTGGCAGGAATCCCTGCCTCCTTCTGGGAACCCGGCACAGATCATGTCAGGAAGTATGTCCACTTGGTCAGAGGTGAAGGCCAGAACCTGGTACATCTTCTGACAGGACATTTGTCTGATGATGCGCACCTGCACTTCCTGTAGGGTCCCCACGCCAGGCAGAGACACTAGCCAAGGAAAACAAGAAAAGCAGAAGGATAAATTTAGCTGCAGAAGAAAGCCAGGAATAACTGGGCTTGTAAATATGTCCTCTTAAGCTGAGTAGCATCAGTAGAAGCATTTTGAGACTTTTCATATGGCTCCTGAGTTAACCGGCCTCATGATCAGCCCAGCCAGCATCCTCAACTCACCCCCCTCCCTGATGTGGCCCCAGCCAGTGACATAGCACTGCATCCCGCTAGGAAACGCAGCATCGTCACTGGGCAAACACACTGGCTGGATCCAGTTTGACCACTGGACCGGTGTGGCCAGCTGGACCAGAGCCACATCCTGGCCCTCTTGAGGATTGGTGTAGCCTGCTGGAACCACAACTCGTCGGATCCGACTGGACACCTCATGGTGATTGACGCCACTGAGCTGGTGCCTGCCCATGTACAACCGGTAGGACGAGACGTCGGCGAGCCTGGGGAACGCTGCATTTTAAAACAAAGCCCACCTAACCAAAGCTTCTACATCCATGTAAAGGGAAATAGGCAGCACCTACTTTTGGAAGCAGTGGGCAGCAGAAAGCACCCAGTCCTTGGCTATGAGTGAGCCCCCACAGACATGACCCCTGCTGCCCATCTGGATATCCACCTGCCATGGCCACGCCCCTTCCCGTACATCATTTCCTCCGACAATCCTGTTACCTAGGAGTCTCCTGCCACACACTGCAAGCACTCAGAAAAAAAACACTACACACTGTTTCCAATCAGCATGACTAGGAAGTGCATACTCTATAGTAGGGGTTTCTAATCTTTTGATGTTCGTGGACCGGTGTAGGTCGTGCAAAACTTGATCGGCGATTTACCATTTATTTCCCTCAAATTTACGCCAAAACGCAAGTGCCGGTAAAAAATTAACTCCGCGAAATCGTCTGATTTTAGCGGACTGGTGGCTAGGAACCCCTACTCTGCAACTCAGAATGTGTGTAACTGTGTTGCACGGTTCTGGAAAAATAGAGTAATACCTGAGGCACAACCAGCCACACCTGATAATTGCAGTAATTACAGCGTTAATTACCTTGTGTATCACATGTCAGAAGACCTGGTTAAAAGGACAGAAAATATATTATACCTTAGCGTTAACACTGCAACACAATTGTACTAATGATTTTAATACAGTATGCGTTTGCCGGCAAGTGTAAAGAGATTTCGCGGTGATCCGCGGAAAGATGCCGTCTTACCTGCAACAAGGCAGACGGCGAACAGCGGCACCTTGGCCTCCATCCTCCCCACCTTGGACCCTAACATCATTCAGCGCTGTTAAACTCAAGCGTGTCTCTTCGCGAAAATATTTTAAACACCGAAGAAGTGGACACCAAATACACCATATACATATTACATGCATTCTTGGACTTACCTGGGTTTTAAAACGCTTTGCAGAAGCTGACCGCTTTCCAGGTAAAAGCGCACAAATGGCGTGCAGAAGAGCCACCCCCCGGTGAAATAAACACTAATCACACCATGCACATCGGATGAAAAGACACTACATTTACATGTATATCTCTGTCTTAAAAACCGCTAACGAAGTCTGTCTTTGTTAATTTCCTAGCCGATGTAGGCATTTACTGGCTACGTCTAGCAGAAGGGAGGTGGGGGTAAATGATATGAGAGGCCACAAGCGCACCTAAGCTACCTGGCCGGCTCGGCCAATCACAGCAGCGCCCGGCCGGCTCCATGCAACCTTATGGTCCCGCAGTGTTATGCCGCATCATATTACATCAAAATGAACGAACATCAAATATTGATTTAAATATTTGCGTTTAATTTGCAGTTTGGATTGGCTGGATTTACATAACAGATTACAACGGAATACAAATGGCCAGTTAACGATTAATATCCAAATGCTCATAGGTAACGGTGGTGGTGTACAGTTACACAGTTAACGCCCACTTTCCCCCAGGTGAGAGAGCCCAATCAGTCATGCATCCAGATCAGTACCGTGCCAGCCACCCTCAACCCTGCCCCCATCCCCCATACAGATAAATAAAATAAAATCAAAAACAATATCCATTTGTAACACACACACACACACACACACACACACATACATATATCAAATGTATTCAAATATAGCTTTACTATATTATCTAATTTTACAGAACTTATATGTTAAAATCACCTATTACCTTGGATGAGCTTTGTTTCTCAAAAACCTGTGCTTTCCTTAGTGGTTGCCAGGGCTTCAGCATATCCCCTCTGGCGCTGAACCCTGAAAGGCCCTCCTGTCTAATTTAAATGACAGACACACATGCAAAATTAAGTATCACCATGCATCTTTACCAAAACGAATCAATCGCAAAAATGTAACAACCAAAGCAAACTCCAGAGTGTGCAAGGAGACCTTAGCTTTTACAGAACTTGTTTGTGTTTAGGTGGGACCTGCTCCTGGTTAACTGGGTCACAGTTTAACTAACAACTTTGCAGCAAAACAGGAAACTGCATTAATCACAAGTTAATCATACTCTCTCTGCAAATAAACTACATAGTCAGAGTTAGTACTCAAATATCAAATATTGTTGAGTTGCCACTGCCTCTTTTCTGGTTTTTAAATTATATTTAGTGCATCTTTAGACACCAAAAGTACTTTCCAACACACAAGGGTGCCACTAGAGATTTTGGGCCTCATGAAAGCATATCATATCGAACCCCTAAGCCAGAACAATCCATTTATATTACATTTTTTTAGCCCCCCTGTCACTCAGGAGTCCTTGGAATCATCCTGACTTTCCTCTCCCCTTTATGACACCCCTGCCAGCACAAATCGACAAGAAATAACTTGGGTGCATGTTTAATATTTAACTCGAATGTATTCAGAAAGATGTCGGCCTATTCTCTGGACATTCTTGAATCTTGGCAGCTCAGAAACAATGTGATTTAGATGCAGTGCTTTACAGTTTATGATGTGAACACACCCATCCAAGGACCTTGGTGGGCAAGGTCCTTCTGAGGCTCTTGAGGCAGAAGGACAAAGGATCTTTGACGCACTGAGTGAGTTAGCAGAGGCTTGACAGGGGCTGCTCTGGAGAGCGGAGTGTCCTCCAGCTTAGAGAGGACATAACCTGGTTGAGTGAGGCAAACTGGGATGCAACTATATTTACAAGAAGAGCTTTTGATGTAATATGTTGGTTAATATTTGATGCACACAGGGACATCATTAGCAGGGTGGGACAGCCCGACCAGCTGCCCTCGGCCCCCCCAGCGACAGCGAGGATCCCCCTCCAACTGCAAATCTCACATATATACATAACATTCATGAGGATAAAAGAGCTTATACATCTCGCGTGGATTTCAACATGCTACTTTTATATCTGTCATTTTTATGTATACAGTCTCATTATGGTGGGAGTCATAACACAAAAAAATGATTCAATACTTAAACGTTTTGAAATGTAATATTTTGTAATGTTTTGTAGTGAAACTACATTACTGAGTTGTGTGTTTAACGGTAAAAAAGCATGTTTGTTTAATTTGCTAACTATTGCACTGCATGATGGGTATGATATTTGAAGGCTACCCAAATTTCATCATCTGCAACTGCTGCAACTGGCGTAAGCAGGCCTTAGGTATAAATTTGGAAAGGGGGAGGGGGGGCTTGGTCCATTTTTCCCTCAAGGGCCAGTGTACAGTTTTTCCGCCACTGGTTTTTAGGCATATTTTAGGGGCGTTTTAGCACCCCCCCCCCCGCCCCAAATAAATGTGTATTTATTGGTTTAAGATATGAATGCTATCAGCTTCCCCTCCCCAGTAAAGTCTCAGACCCCTATCATCTCTAAGTACTCCCCTGGACACACATGTGGGTGAAATAAATAAATTGAAATGTGCTGAAACTGATCATCAATTGCTGTGTGGCCATGAGAATGCAGGCCAAATAGTTTTCATCTGGAAGACTCTCAAGACATAAATCACAACTTCATGTAAGCCCTCCACCTGCCTCATCGGCTTAGCATAGTAAGAATCAATTCAAATAAAACCCCTAAGGTTTCCTTTGGCCTTGATAATAGCTTCTACTTCTTCATCTTGTCTGCAACCCAGTACTTGCTGCCCCCAACCCCCCCCCCCCCTTAGCCCCGTCCGTTTGCATTTCGGAGTCCATATGAAAATTCTCGCTCCTGAACCTGCTGTAGTTGCTCCTTGGCATCCAGCAAAGCGTGGCACCTACCGGCAGTGACTGGATGCACCGCATAGCACTTAGCTTATGTTACTGTAGTACAGTGTTTTAGGTGTCACATTTAAAATGTTGGATGTGCGCTATTTATAAGGCAAGCAAAAAGGATGTTATTTCCTTTAAGTTTACTTTGTTCTTTTGCAACTATGTGTCAACCTCTTTCTACATTTTTGGTCTTTTGACGTAGACTCCTCAAGGCAAATTCCGTTCCTATTCCCGCAAGACAGATCCCGTTACGGTTCTTATTTTGCTATCCATAACCCCAGCACCGATAAGCGTCTAAAGTTACTGCTGGAATCCGCCTTAGCGCCACGTTTTTGTTTTTGTTTATATATATATATATATATATATAATCAATCATACCCGGTGACATGGGCGTCGTTAAGATCGATCACCCGGGGCTATAGCCCTGAGTATTTTATTCCGATGCCAATCTTCCTCCAGAAAAAAACACCATGTAAAGCAGACTTAGCCCCTGATCTTTTCAATAGTTAAAAACTCACCTGTCCGGTGATATATTGGCGTGTATTTCCTTAATCCCTATGAAAGAACTGCCCTGGTTTAAGGTTAGACGTATATTCGCTTGTCGGTTTTTCAAAATAATTACCAATTACGATATCTATTTTGTGTCCTCGACTAACGTGCATTATAAAGCAGTAGTATTATATGACTAGTAAATAATAAACCAAAGCATAACGACACCGTTGCCAGACCTTCTTAATGACGTCCTTGCTCTTTTCATAGTTCGAGATTTAAATGCTTGAAACACTACCTGGAAAGTTTTGTTGCAATTTTATCTCTGTGTCAATAGCCCCATCCTAGCGGCCACAGTCTGCTTGCCGTACGTCTCCTGGATCCTCATACTGAACGATGTTTTATTAGTGACTACTTTCCAGTTAGTGTTTAGAGTAGCTGACAGCTGGATGAAGGTGATCGAGAGCTGACAGTATCTGTAAGACTGTTCACAAAAGGCTGCAGCGATCATCCGGAATACAATATATACATACAGATGTAGACGGGTAATAGATTCTTTCTCTGGTGTTAAATGTATTATAAATGTAGAAGCGTTCACCGCATCGCAAGCAGAGGGCGCTGTTCAGCACGTGTTTTCTCATTGTTTTATTTACCTTTTCATTGTACCTCCGCAGTCTGAATCAGTACTTCTGGACAAGCAGAGCACCAACATGAACGTCGGTCAAACACAGCTCCATGTGAATCTGTCTGGCAGTTCTGATATCATACAGCACAGTGTGTGGCTGCATTGTAAGGTTCCGAGGTGTTGAATTTAAAATACTTACACAGTGTTGTGAAGTACTATAAGTACTACAGCTTAATCTGTGAACGATACAGGTAATATCAGGGGTATACAGCCACCCTGACCTTTTAGAAATGCCAGCAGAGCTATTTTAAATTTTCAAGTGCTGTGAGGACTCCAGTACAAACCTAAAATGTCCAGAATTTATTCTAGGTGAGCATATTACTAGGAGATGAATGAGCATGCATTCATTTCATTCAGAATGTCCCAGTGGCAGGGTGGAGAGCTACTCTGGGGAATTCATATGGACATACACCTCATTCTTTTTCCAAGCATCTCCATCCCAGCCATCCACTCTTTCTGTGCCCCTATGACTAAAGCCCCTCCCACTCCCTCTTCCTGGGCCTCGACCTCTATGGTGAGGATTAGCACCGCCCCTTCCCCTTTGACCTCGACCTCCCCTGAAATGGAAACTGTCCCTGGGAGCCTCCCAGTGGTCGACCCCTTTGACATTTCTTTCCTCCGGTTGACCAGCCTGCTGTCCTAAGCTTCGTGGCGCCCTCCTCCTTTCTCGGTCCCATCTCTGTCCTCGTTCTCTCCCTGGCGCGCTGGGGGGCGGGATGGTGTCCAACCTTGATGGGTTTACAAGCTGCCCACTGGACATGGTTTTTGATAAACGAACATCCGCATGCATCTCCCCATCTGCAGTACTGCCTGCACTTGGGTACACTCTGCCTTCTGAGCTGATCGCATTCACCAAAACGGCAGCTTCCCTTTGACCTTCTGATGCAGCCTCATTCCCCTTGAATGTGGACTGTGGCCCCGAGCAGAATGTGAGCTTTGCCACACTCTCTGCGAGCTCATCCGGCTTCTCGTGCAGCGGTCGGCTCCGCTCTTTCCTCCTCCTCCTTGGCTGGCTGTGCTGCTTGTGGCCGGGATCAGACCTGCGCTGAGAGTGGCCAGAAACCGGTTGGCTCTGAGACCCAGGAAGCTGAGTGGGTTCAGGAGGAGCAGCAGGCTCCACCTGGCAGGGAGGGCTGTCTAGGGCAGGGCCCAGGCTGCTGGCATCAGACGGTGTCTGCAGGGGACAAGTTCAAGGTGTTCGACAGCTGGGACTGAGTAGAGAGTAAGAACCAATAGGAGAAAGAGCAACAGAAAACTCACCTCATTAATATGTATTAGAAAACGATTAGATTCCACCTCAGGGTCAATAACTCCTCCCCTTTCCCTTTGTCGCTCCAAAATAGCCTGAAATCCCGTCCATTTCTTTCGAAACTCTGCCTGTACGGTTGTCTCTTCAAGCTTAATAGAGAAAAACCAATTTAAATAAAATCTGAACAGGGAATAAACAAAAAAGCTGGGTTGAAGATGAGCAATAGTCAATGGACTTTTACAAAGTTTTTCTGTGAAAATGGCAGCAAGTACGACAGCCATAATGAAACTGCATGATTTACTGTGGGAAAGTGAGGAGCAGGAGAGGCCAGAAGAACTTCCAGGTCATAGGTCATGGGCTCTCGACAAACTGGGCACACTACAGTCAACTCCTGGAAGTAGAAAAAAAACTTATTT
>JAODLC010000049.1:4664973-4691662 GCA_026781145.1 Hippopotamyrus pictus
AAAGAGATACACCACAGCAAATGTTCTACTTTCTGAAATCAGAAATTTCTGCTAAACTTAACCCAGCCTTGTGTGTTCATGTGTATATAGAATATATTACAAACACTGTAAATAGAATTATTCTAAAACTAAAAATGACTTAACTACAGTTTTGTACTCAAGACCAGGACACCATTAGAAGTGTTCTTCACCTGGCTGTCAGCTCTACCCCTGGTCTTGTCCTCCTCCATCTCCTTCCTCCTCTCTCTTATCTCAGCCTCCGAATGAGCAATGTAGCGACCCAGGCAGTACGAGTGAAAATAGTGATAACAGCTTGTCTTGGTGAATATTTCTTCTTCCTGTCAGAATGACAGTGAACAATTTGAGCGACAGAGCCAACGGAGAGTGGACTGGGCCACTGCGTCGAGCAGCACCTTGAAACCATACAGGCAGATGACGCAGTTCCCGTGGGGAATATTGCTCTCTGTCAGGATCTCTTTGGCTTTCTGTGGAAGAAGAAAAGACTTCAGCATCCTTTTTGACGAGTCACTCAAAAGGGGAATCAGAAGCCGATAGGGGCCCGACGGGGGCAGGTCTGACCTCAATGAGCTGGTAGAGCGCTGGTCCTCCTAGACAGGATTGCGCCTCCATCTGCAGACAGCGCTGAACACTATAAGGCCGGGTAGAGCACAGTGAGCGGCTTGGAGACCCACACTGGGGCACTATAGACAGGAAATCAAACATGATTATGCTGATTGCTTACCTGAGGATCTTGTCATCAGAAAGACCACGAGGGTGATGGATGGAGATGCAGGGTGAAGATGCAGGGTACTGAGCAAGAGGAGGACAGACGTTACACCCACCAGGCACAATCTCATTAGATTACTACAAAACACTGCCACCTGGCAACAGTCATCCAAAAATTAAAGATTGCCCAAAGTCGCTCAAAGATTGAAGAAGTTGTTTGGGTTACAGCATGTGAATGAGCACTGAAATAGACCAGAGGCCCCTCCATGGTGCCCAGATCTCTGCAACTGGAACACTGCTGGGACAGCAATGGCAAGTTGAGGTGAGAGAGGCTTATGGGGTGTCAGTGTCTACCTGTGAGTCTAGAGTTAATGTCAGGGTAAGCCTCACGAACTGGGAAAGGGAGTCTTCAGCTGTAGAGGGGTGGAGGACCAAGCTCACATCCCAGTCCCTAGCAGAAAATAGATAATAAACCACGATGTCAGTATGGGTGATTTTAAAGACGGTGACATTCATATTAATTAAACTGCTACTCAGCAACCAGGGCAGGGCACGGCCAGAGCGGGGGTGGACTGTCTCACCCGTTGCTGTTCCGGTTGACTCTCAGCTCCTCCAGGTAAATGGACTTCAGAACTTCAATCTCAGACAAGACACTTAGAGTACAAACAGAGATGATAAACGAGGTATTACCCCAAACCACAGGACATTTGGACGAAAAACAAATATTAAGAAATGTTTTCTGAATAATTTTCGAATTTTTCCTAATACCTATATTAATATACAGCGACCGTTATATATAAAAATTTGTTATGAGAGCAGCTATTCATAAGTAACAAAACAGCCACATGAAGCTTTAAAAAGTCACGACTGTGACCTGACAGGCCCCTATTTGCCGAAACCACCAGATAAACATAATTCCTGTGTAAGTATCTATTCACGATGCCTGTGCAAATCTAACCCTAAGCCTTTTCAATCACAAATGCCAGCATCAATGATGTAAACAATATTATCATAGACACTCACTCGCTCTCAGACGCCATCTTTACTCCGCAACCCCGGAGTGCAGCTCGACTACACGTCGCGGCGGTGACGTACGCGCGACCCCGCCCCACACCTGCACTCCGCCAATCTGTGCAGGGACGTGACGTGCAGCGCCGGCCCGACACGCCCCTACCGGGATGCCGGTGTTCCGTCGAGTTGAGCTGTTTTGTCGAGTTAGGGTACCGTAGTGCTAATCGATAGCCCCTAACCCTAACCCTTACGCTAACTCTAACTCTAACAGCAAAAATAAAACATAAAACTCTTACCCTAACCCCTAAAACTAATCGAAAGACGGTGGTACTGCACATGCGCAGAAAGGCTCGATAACAAGTCTCGATAGGTATCTCAACTAGTCAGAACACCCGTGGCCTGTACTACGAAGCGGGGTTACTAGTTTAACGGGGTAACTTGTCGGATTTAAGGTACCACAGTTTAAATTTTGTCCAGACTACCTTAAATCCGACAAGTTACCCCGATAAGCCAGTAACTCCGCTTTGCAGTAGGGGCCAATAGTCTGAAATAGTTAACCCGACTTTGTGTTTTTATTTAAAGCGAAAAATACACAACAACCTTTGAGTTCTTTGAATGTAACAGTGAAACTGCATACGATTTAATGCTGCTAAACTATGGTGAGTAGACATGTCCAGACATCTTAAATAAAGGGAGAACACGATATGTTTAGATTTCTTTATTTGTGTTAATTACAGTGAGTCTTTTTAAAACAAAACTTTTGCAATTAGTAATAAAACACAAAGATTAGTAGCATTTCTAGAATATTTAAGTAATTGTCCAACTAGAATTTTCCAAACTATACAAATCTCCATTATTAACAAAAATGAATGAAAGAAGTAGAAAATGAGTATTAGGGTGTATGAGATGATATCATGACATTAACAAACCCTAATTCACGGTCACACCGGACACAGGCAGAATCTCCCTAAGATGCTAGCAGTGTGTTTTCCCTTTCATCCGTCTCTCTTGCTCCGGGTGTGAATTGATGTGGACTTTGTCTTTCCCCTGTTCTCTGTCTCTCTTCGCATGCTGTTGCTTCTGTTTTTTTGCATGCAGAACCATGTGAATGAACGACATGAACATCTGGAGAGAATGAGATACAAACAAATGTTGGTCAATTACAGTCATCACTCTGCCTCAATAGACAAGCTGTAACTGACGTGACAGATATTCACCTCCTCCACATTGATGTTTTCTTTGGCACTCGTCTCAAAGGTCTTGACTCCCACAGAGTCTCCAAAGCGCTGAGCTTCCTGGGAGTGGACCTCCTTCTTAGAGGGATCATCATTCTTGTTGCCCACTTAGAGATAAGAGAGGATATGAAGTATGTCACACTGTTGCAATGCTAACAGGAAGAAGGCCTCCATCTTCAATCCAGCCTGTGCAAGCCCGGTCCTGCCAAATTATCAATCCTAAAATTAGACACTTACCAAGGATCGTACAGACATTGTCACAATTTTGGGATATTTCATTTAACCATCTCTTCACATTGACGAAAGACTCCTGATTCGTCACATCATAGACAATGATGACACCATGAGTGTTCCGGTAATACCTGAAATCAGAACTCTCTTTAGTATCAAGAAATTTTTGCCATGTGCGTGTCATGTTAGTGGCACAAAATATCACCTTCAGTGCGCACTACCTGCTGGCATGGAAATAAGTAAATAATTAACCAACCAGACTTGCTAGAACATTCAGAGCTCTTTATGAGCTGGTTAAAATGACACAAGCCTTAAACAGTCTTCTGATTTGTACACAGGAGAGTGTAGAAACATATATTCAGAAGTATGCTCCTAAGGCTGTTCAGATCAGTTTAAATAACTAGTTTGGCAGTTACGTGGAAGTGATGGTCCTGAATCGCTCCTGTCCAGCTGTGTCCCAGATCTGTATCTTGACCTTCTCACCATTAATGTCCACTGTGCGGATCTTAAAGTCGACACCAATCGTCGTGATGTAACTCCCTGTAGGACATGGCTGGATGTAAAGGATGTGGAAGCCAGTACAGACAATGTAACATCCACTGACCCATTTGGTGCCACATCTGCCTGCCCTAATCTGTTACATCACATAAAAGTTCACTCACCTGAAAATGAGTTATCAGCAAACCGGAGTAGCAAACTGCTTTTCCCGACATCTGAGGTCAATGGAAGTATATATATTTTGGATAATTAAGTAATTAAGAGCAGACCCAACAATCATTGAATAAATGTGCCCTAACAACACAATTACTTGTCTCGGGTTGATTCTGTTTCTTTAATAGCAGATACAATTACACAAGCCAACTGGACACTCTGGCAAGCATGTTTTCTAATCTAATAATCTGATTCCGGAAAATGAAAATAATCATCACAACATAAATCTCATATACGTGTCATCGAAGCTGTTCATCCATCTAGATGATTTTATTTCAACAATCACAGCTTTCATGTAGGTCTAGGTTAGCAAGAAACTAAACAAAGACAACGGGCAGCTGGAGGGACATTAATGTGAACATTCGGTCACAAAAAATGTATGAGCGATTCTGCGAGAGGGTTCACTCACTGGAGTCCCCGATAATGAGCAGCTTGAAGAGATGGTTGTAATCCTTTGCTGTCATATTACCCGTATTGTTGCTGCTGGACTCGGTGATTTTAAAGGAAGCAGTGGATCCATTGCCCGTTCAGCATTTCCTCTTCTGCCAGTCACTCGGTTTCCCTTTCAGTTCAGTATTAAAAATGGCACTTCCATGTTCTCATCTTTGAAGAAACGTTTTCCCATCCTTGAGCACATCCCAGATATCCTATTAAGCAGCTGCCATTCAAGCACACGTTTAGCAGATTATAACTGTAAATGTTTCCCGGCTCATCCCAGTGTTCCGGCTCAGCAGGCATCGAGGTTTTCATGCATTTCACACTCCAGTCTGATCCATTTCCTGAAGGTCCTCTTCAGCCGAATACTTGAAATATTTCTAATTACCCATTAAATTTGTTCAGATACAGTGTCAGTGTTGCAGAGACAAAGATACTAACCGGATAGTGCACGAAAGACTCCGGATTGCTGTTTATAGGTTTCAGGGAGCACAGGAGTGATTTATAGGCCTGTTACAACTACACTATATGTAGTATCCTAATAGATTAGAAACATAAGTGCGGAGCAGCTTTGCATTGCGTTTCTGTGTACAAGCCCTGCCAGTCTTCCTTTAGGAACAGTAAAAACAAGGAAAAGGCAAAGCAGAGCAACTCCACCCAGGAAATCCGGGGAAAAGGACCACAGCTACACCTGGTAGTACAGACACCATCAGCCGCCTCCTGGTTCCTCTGGACGACGTTATTTTACTTGAAATCACGATTATAGAACTTGTAGAATCTAATTTAAAAGCATGCAACATTCTGTGCAGTGGCTGTACAAGAAGGATCGCTGTCCTCATGAATATGTTTAGTGTCATTTTTAATATTTACATGGTTCACGTCACACATTCATCTACAATTCCCCGCAGTATTTCGAGGAAGCAAAGTGTACACTATTTAGGGTGTAACAGTCATGAATGACAAAACACAGAATTCTACAAAATGGGCAACAAATCTTTATTATAAAAACAAATACTCCCGGACACTTCAGACAGGCATGCATTTTAAGTAGGTGGTGGAGGTGTGAGGATGGGAGCGTATCAAAAGGAGAGAGAGAAGGCCCTGTAAGATAGGTTGGTGAAAACATCGATCTGGTCACTGCTGCCCCCTACTGTCAGCACCTGGAAAGAGTGTGCAAGAGAGCAGCACTGAGGCTTAACCACAGACCAGCAGACATGGGTGAGAAATAAAGCAGAGGAGAAGTCACAGTGGGACTCACCCTGTGCTCAGTGCTGTTGGTGTTCAGAGCCAGTGTGTTGAGTGATGGAGGTGTGCAGGGAATCAGTGACTTAACTTCACCGCCGAGGAGACAGTGGGACACAAAGTGGCCCTCCCCCACTGCTAAGATCTACACAGACAGAGGAGAAATCAACACATTCCTAATACAATACTAACAAATATACATATAGTGTAGTTGTAATAGCCCCCCCCCCCAACCAGGAAGACAGGGGTCACATTCTGTAGCTCCTGGGCTGTGTCACCCATCTGCCTCTGCTGGCAGATCGGTTTGTGTGAGAATTAACAAGGAGGACAGCGAGGCTTACAAGATCCTGGTAGAACATCGCCTGTCGCTGGCATCCGGACAGAGGGAAGACGGAGGTGGGGGAGAGTGAGCGCAGATGCCAGAGCGAGAGGGAAGGGCCCCCGCCACACAGCTAGGAAGACAAAGCCAGAGCTGGGTCACATGGCCACACAAATAAACACAAAATTCTGTCCACTGACCCCATCACCTGACTCCCATGTGCAGAAAACAAAGCTGACTGCATTTAGTCTTTTCCTAACTCACCATCCAGTCAGAATCCGTGGTGACACAGCTAATCCACTTCCCATGCTGGGGCCGAGCACATTGCTGTCACAGCAGAAGGACAGATTAAATTCAATTCAATTCAATTAATTTTTATATAGCGCCTTTCAAAGTCGAGTCACCACAAGGCACTTTACATGGATGTGTTGTAATACATTCCTGCATCATTTATACAGCGTAATTTAAAAACAGGGATAAAGGAAAACAAAGAAATGGAAAAAAGAATGCCAGATAACAATGGAGGGGAGGAACCAAAAACTCCCCAGTGGGGAGAAAAAAAAAAAAAAAAACTCCAGGGGTCCAAAGTCAACTGGCTGCCAAACTCCCCCCCGCCCTTGCATGCTAACAATTTAGAACAAAAAAGAATGGGCTTGCTTGCTTCCTAAACATCCTGTGTATCATGGTGTTATTTAAAAACAAGTCGGCAGCATCAGCATGCATTAGTGTTGCATCCAAGGTGTCGGCTGTGTCCATCTCTCTCACGGTTCCTGTCTTAACATTCATTGCACGTGGGGACTCACCTCGTACTTGTAAACCTCCACACAGTGCACAGACTGTCCTGTTCGGACATCTGGGGGCAGAAAGCAGAGGCACCTCAGTTGTGACAGAACATCAGCACTCCAGAACCAGAGTCTTGCAGGAGGAGGACTCACCCCACATCCTGACAGCTCCATCCTCCCCACCGGAGAGCAGCTCTCCTTCCCGTTCTCTGATGCTCAAGCAGTGTATGTAGTCAGTGTGGCCCTGCAGCACAGACTGAACAGCCATAATCAGGTTTAGGGTTACAGTCTATCAGTATGGAAAGTCTGACTGGATAAAAACTCTGGTTAAACCCACTGTTCTTTGGTTGGCACTAGATCAAAGCAGGCGTGTCAGATCCCATGTAGTAATCTCACCTAGGGTGGGTTTTACAACTGAGAAACAATCTTCAAAGCCAAAAGACATTTTCTTAAAGCACACCGCCACACAGACTTCTCACAGCAACAGACAGGTTATATACTCACCTTGAAAATGCCACTTTCTAGATCCATAATGTGAACATCGTTGTCACCCCCACCCACAGCCAGGCTGTTGTCCTGAGAATGGAAATGACCATTAGTACAGATTACAATAACAAATCCGCAGATGTATCACATTATCCATGTGAAAAATCACACAGCAAATTCTAGAAGGAGTAAGACGCCAGTTCTGCTAACTTGGTCAATTACAGTAGTGAAATGTAAATAGACAGCTGCTCTCTTAAACGTGTCAGTATATGCAGGATTTCTGTTCTTGCATTTACTCACTCTGGCATTAATGACCATTGCATTGATCTCGGGGATCTCCAAGCTCAATCTATAAGAGAATGCGAGAATTTAAAGACACACCAACCCAACTGGACAAAGCAACCTGTGTCAAAGATCAGAGGAGACTTACTTGTATTGTGGTCTTCTAATCCAGACAGCTTTGGTGTTCTTGGGAGATGGACACATTATTCATGGCCATTCATTACATTTCTTTAAAATATTCATAAATGTAGGCATACACACAATCTCTCTTTTCCACATTATATAATACTTACTCTTTTTGCGAGCTCTGTCCAACTCCAAGCACTAATCTCTCCATTTCCTGCACTAAGAAGATGTGTGTCGGTGGACAGAAGGGAAAAAACAGGTCCCTCGTGAGCTGAGAAAGAGTGAAAAATATCATTCACTTCACACGTCAAAACCTCTGGAAAAAAACAGCCAGACTACAGTATTCAATACCTGTTTTTTTATTTATTTACTGGTATTTGAATTATTTGTACACATTTATAATTCATTATAAGAATCAAGACTATTCATACAAGTATATTAACAAGAGTCTGCACTCAGTATAATCAGCAAAGACTTACCAGTGAAAGTCAGGATGGGTTTTCTGTTGATTTCTGTTGCCTCTGGGCTAAGTGAGGATGACAGACTGAAAACAGAATCAATAAGCAAGATCACTCACCACAATACCAGGCAAAAGACATACACAATACTTTAATGGCAACTTGACCACTTGTCTGCCAGTACTAATATTATAGAGACGGAATGAGAAGAGTACCTTACTGCCACACACACTATATATTTAACCAAAACACGACTTTGTCCAGAACGAGTACGGTACCATTAAAACAATCACTGCCTCACCTGAAAACTGCGATCTCACCGTAGTTGTTCCCTGCAGCTAAAAACCGACCGCAGGGAGAGAGGCTCTGAGAAAACACCGACATGTGAAGGAGCTGCAACGATGACGAAGATTATTACTCCTCACGCGAGAGCAGCATAATAAAACAAGAGTATTTAAAGTAACTTCACAGAATCTGATGCCGATAAATAGAAAGCCGGCGGTAAATATAACAGCTGAATACTCCAGCTACACGTTACTGTTACCGGCAGAACTACATAACTGCACAACAACTTTTTCATACTCAGAATAATTATTAAATGACTAGTATAAATATAGTTACCTCGACTGGACCCATGATTTTGCTTGACGCTACCGGATGTGACAAATAACAATAGACCTTGACATTAAACGAAATTACATCAATGTAACTTGCTTCTTGCTTTCATTGGTCATACAAAGTCCATTTAATATGACGTCACACCACTCTCCGGCGGAAAAAAAAAACGGCGTCATCACACAGGCCCGAATCGAACTTGCGTGTTGTCCTTTGGGAGAGCTGAACTCGTCCCTGCTTCGGCATTCTGTTCACTGCGCAACGTTCCGGCAGTTAAATATATACACCCTACTTACTCCTTCGCCTGATTAATATAAAATATTGTGTAAATTCAATTTAATAATTCCAGTAGGGTAGTGGTAGGTGCACGCTGTGGCCTCAGTGAACGCCGTGGCTTCATGGGTGTGGAATTTGCGTGTTCTCCCCTTGTCGACGTTTCCTCCAATTACTCAAGTTTTACCCCACAGTCGAAAAATAGGCTGAGGCTAGCTGGAGTTGACAAATTGCCCATAGGTGTGCATGTGTGACTGACTGTTGTGTGTACACCCTGTGATGGGTTAGCGTGACCATCTTGGGTTGTCGGGTGCCCATAGGCTCTGTACCCCCACCCCCTCAGCAACCCTGAATAGGACATGCAGTTTCAGAAAATGTATGGATCATATATGTGAGTGTATATACCTGCATGCACACACATATATACACACTCATACAGATGTAAATTGCAGATAGGCATTTTAACGAGCCACTGGTAAAGCACACAGCATGTGGTCAAACAAGTCATTTAAGGACTCAATTTTTATGACAAAGATTTTATAAAGCTTAACAGACAAAGAATACAATTGCATTTTTTTTTATTTAATATTTTCACAAAAAGGAAAAACAAAAGTCAAGATTTCTATTCACAGACAAATCTCACCCCTCCTGACAGTGGGAAAACCAAATTACTCAGAAGTATATCAATAAGACTGGAGGTATAAAGTCAGAAGGTTGACTGAACAGTTGCTCTGTGTTGCTAGTATACATGGATCAATCATCTTTGTACAGTTCATATAATCACATAACCATGAACGCATCTGTAGGCAGAGGGAATCCAATTCAGTCCCAAATTAAAATAAGAAAAAGAAAATGATTATTTCCTAAAAGAACAAATGGCATTATGTGTTTCCAGGCCTGTCCCTGCTTCTGCTCCTGCACACCATACTTCTACATGGCTCACAAGATGAAACCACCACAGCCCACAATGCACTGCAGAGGTGTTCCTGGAACTACTTCCTTTCTTTCCTGCTCGATGATCTGCTTTCTTCACTTCTACTGCTCCTAAAACAGAAGCACATATACATTGTATTAAAAAGTCCTCACATGTAAGTGGCCAAACAAAGTGCCAGGATAAGCACAAGGTAAAGGCCTACAGAGGACCTCAGCTAACTACACCATCATTTGTTTGGGAATGTGGAACTCACATCAGCAGTCCTACATTACCCACCATTCAGGTGAATCCGCAGGAATCGTTAGCCCATGAAAGAAATTGACTACAAACCTGCGTGTGGGTGGTGACAGAGCGGGACGTCGCACTCTTGGTGGGGGAGAGTAGCTGGGAGAGCGCGAGTCTCTCAGTGAATCAGCTGGCACCCTCTGACGCCGAGGTGGGCTGAAAGTCAAAACTATCGTTTCACACACCCTCATTTATGCACTACCCACTGACCCTGGTCAGGGTCATGGGTGACCAGAGCCCGTCCTAGGCAGCACAGGGTGCAAGGCTATGGTACATGTATGCAATATGGGGAGCTCATGTTAATTCCACACATACCAAATAGAGGCTGGAATCGAGTCACCAAGCCTGGAGATGTAACAGTGCCACCCACAAGTGACATCCTTAAGTCATAAGTCATATATACACTTATTAGAAATTTACATTTACTTTGAAAGAACAATTCCACATCAAAAACACTGACATACTGGCAAACACACATAAAAAGCATACCAATCTAAAATGACAGTTACGACGACTACCTTTTTGGCTTCTCCTCTTTGTCACTGTCAGATGATGACGATGATGACGATGATGATGAGCTACAGCCTGCTACAGCAGTACTGCACTCTCTGAGCAAGAAAAGGGGAGGGGAACAGGAGCAGAGTAAGGGGAGTGTCAGCACACACACACACAGTCCCATAGTGAGACCACATGCAGGCACTTATTGTACTTACTCCTTCCCATCCTCCGGCTCAGAATCCGAGCTGTCAGAAGATGAGGATGAAGACGATGAAGAGGAAGAGGAGGAGGAACTGGACGATGAACTGGAGCCACTGCTGTTTTTCTTACGTGGCTCCTTCTCTTCCCGTTTCTTTGGCTTTCCATTGGATGGAGCTTGAGGCCCACTCTGGCCAATTGTAGGATGTGCTGGGGAACCAGGAAGCAGCGTGGGAGGAGACTTAGGGGAGATGGAGCGTGACTGAGCCAGGCTCAGCTCTCTGCACTGACTGCTGGGGACAGGTGACCGGCTGGGTTCCACCCTCTCCAGCTCTCCATCATCTCCTTTCCCACTTTCTTCCTGATCAGCTCTTGTTTCTTTTTCTGTATCTACTTGCATTCTTCCAGTGTTGGGTTGTCCCTTCCCCTCTGTCTCCTCTTCACTTTCAGACCCAGAAGAGGAGGATGATGACGAAGACGTGCCTGAAGAGGAGGATGAGGAAGACGATGATGGAGATCCTGGAGTCTGAGGCTTTGCATCTTTAGAAGCATGTGGCTGCTTCTCTATCTCCTTCTCTCGTTCTCGGTTCCTCTCTCGTTCTTGCTCTCGATCTCTCTGTCTCTCCCTGGAAAGTGAGCGACTGGTTCTCCTGCGTCGGTAAGGAGAAGGAGAGCGCCGTGATCTGAGTGGAAAAGGACACATGATAGATTAGGATGCAGTCTCTCATCCGCAGCTGTGCACATCACCCACAAGAACAGAGACAGAAATGGTACCTGTAGAGAGGGCTGCGTCTCCTCGTGGACCTCGATCGACTTCTCCTTTGTCTCCTGTCCCGGGACCTGTCCCGCTCTCTGTCACGATCCCTGTCCCGCTCCCTGTCACGATCCCTGTCCCGCTCTCTGTCCCGCTCCCTGTCACGATCCCTGTCACGATCCCTGTCACGATCCCTGTCCCGCTCTCTTTCACGATCCCTGTCTCGTTCTCTGTCACGATCCCTGTCCCGCTCTCTGTCACGATCCCTGTCTCTGCGGGCTAGACCAGGTGAGTACCTCCTATCCCTCTCCCTCTCTCTGTCCCTCTCCCTCTCTCTGTCCCTCTCCCTCTCTCTGTCCCTCTCCCTCTCTCTATCCCTGTTGGCCTCTTTGTCTCGGTCTCTGCGATTTGGTGACGGCAGCCGTCTGCGGGGGCTAGCTGATCGAGATGCCCGACGGAACTGTCGTGGGGGATCCTGATACTGCAGGGGAGGAGTGCGCCGTGGAGGTGAGGCTGAGGCAGAAGAGCCGTGCCGCTCCCTTCTTCCTTCAGAGGTTCCGCCCCCTTGTTCCACAGTCCGCCCGACCTCAATGTGAGGAGACTTCTCAGCCTCTGTGGGGGTGTATTGATATTTTCCATCGGCCAGGTGGTCTACACGGGTGCTTTTGGTCTGGTCTCTAACCTCATTCAGATCATCCCTGGGAGGCGAAGGGGAGGCGTCTTTGGAGGGGGAGGTTGGAGAGTAACACTCAGCTCCTCTGCCCTCCTTTCTAGGGCCCGCAGGAGAGGACATGCACCCCCCTGGTGAGGCTGCATCGCCTCCAGTTGGGGAGTATCGTCCCTTCTGTCCCAATGGTTGAGCCTCTGTTTCCATCAGGGGGTGCCACTGTTCTCTCTCTTTACCAGTATCTCTCAGCCCACACCTATCCTCCAGCACCTCCTTTTCAGAGGGAAGAGTCGTGGTGGGCAGGACTGGAGCTGAAGGCAAGGGCTCAGGAGGAGCACCTGACTCTTCAGTGACTTCTGATAAAACCCTAGTCTTTTTAACCATCTGTTTTCTTGAACATTTCTTCTCATCTTCATCAGAAGAGGATGACGATGATGACGAAGAGAATGACGAGGATGCAGAGGAGTCTGTGGAAGAGGAAGACGATGACGACGATGACGAGGAGCTGTCGCTGTCACTGTCGCTGCTGCTGCTACTCGATTCGACTTTGCCTTTCTTGGCCTTGCCTTCCTTAACCTGCTTTTCCCTCTGCTGTCCAGCCATCCTCTGTGCCTGTTGAGGCTGCTCCCGGTCATCCTCTGGTGCAGGGGAGCATCTGTTGGTACTTCTCTCTCTCTCCTTTTCCTTCTCTTGCTGTCTCCGTCTCTCCTTTTCCCTTTCCATTTCTCGTTCTCTCTCTTCTCTCTCCCGCAGTCTCTCTCGCTCCCTCTCCTCTTTCTCCCTCTCCCGTTCCCTCTCCTTTTCCTTCTCCCTCTCCCGTTCCTCTCTCTCCCATTGCCTCGCCCGTTCCCTCTCCTTCTCCCGTTCCTCTCTCTCCCATTGCCTCTCCCGTTCCCTCTCCTTCTCCCGTTCCTCTCTCTCCCATTGCCTCTCCCGTTCCCTCTCCTTTTCCCGTTCCTCTCTCTCCCGTTGCCTCTCCCGCTCCCTTGCATGCTCCTTCTCCCTTTCCACTCTTTCCCTCTCTCTCTGCTTCTCTTTTTCCCAAACATTCTGTTTTTCCTTTTCTTGGTCTCTCTCCCTCTCTCGGCCATTTCTAACTGGTGAGGGCGAGCTCGAGGACGATGACCCAGAAGAGGAAGGCTCCCTCGCCCTCTCTGGGGCCCTCTTGCTCTTTTCTTTAGGAGAGGCATTTCTCTCTCTGCCGCTCTGTCTACCTCGTTCCCTCTCTCTGTCAGACGCACTACGTGGAGAAGCTTCCCTCTCTCTGACATGCTCCTTCTCTGCACTCCTCATCCGCTTGGATCTCTCACGTGGTGGAGAGAGAGATGATGATGAGGAGTCATGTCTTCTCCTCTGAGGCTTTTCCTTCTCTCCCCGGTCCCGATCTTCTCCTCTTCTGCCTCGTTCGGGAGATTTCTGGGAAGTACCAATGGTTTTCATAGCAGCTTAGAATTATCCACAGTTGTAGGTCTGTGATACCTGATCTTTATGAAGCTTGCTCAGCTAGGAGGGCTAGCATTCATGCAGGATTAATAAGACTATACTGCAAATAGCCTCAGTTTATGAAGAATGACTAATAAGGTTTTCGTATAAGGAAAATATATTTCTATTGGTTTCTAAACCAAAACCTTCGTAACGTAAACATTTAACCCATTTATTTTCTGCATTTATGATTAACGGTAAAATTGAAGTTAAACACCTACAAATGTTTGTTCTTGATCTTCAAGGTATAGTGAATATCACTTATGGTCTGTATTATAATGTAACATCTGGTCCTCTGTTACTTTTAAATAAAACCCCCTTTTCCTGGTTGTGCTGCCTGACATTTAAAGAAATATATATATTTGCAAACAAATGTTTTCCAATTATCTTAATGGTTCAAAAACGATTTAGGAGTTTAATGCTTTGAAACATAGCATTATGCCTAACGTCAAGCAGTTGATGGGTTAACACCATCCGACGTACGGATAACTTGTATTCAGGAACAGCCAAAAAGCATATTGGATCAAAAATTCGGGTTAAATACAATGGTTTGGAATAACAAATGCACGCACTACATTATGACGTCCAGGAAAACATTGCATGTCTTCAGCGGCTCTTTGGCTTGAGGTAAAGCACAGTACCGCATTTCATTATTATTGAAGTATTTTTCCAACTTGCCTACAAATGGATCTCATTCGTAACCTGGGGACTGCCAGTACTTTACATTTTTAATTGCTTTAATGGCAATTTTAATCAATTTCTTACTCTGCTCATTTGTTCGGATGGTGACACCGCCAGACATTTTTGGACTTTGAGATACAAAAGTTGAAGCTGCACAAGATTTGAATGCACTATATATTTGCATCAAAAGAGGTTTCAAACAAAGTTAGGCATGCTATGTATTTATTAAATGATTTAAAAGAAATAAATAATGGCACAAAAGTACACACCTCATGTCATTCACCCATATACCACTGCGTCAAGAGCGAAATTTCCATCCACATATCCACATGCTTCAAATTGCTTTGGAAGGTATCTGATCCACATGAGTTAGACATTATAGAACAGGTATTCCAGTTTCACTACCCTGTGAATTCAAGTCTCACCTCTCTGCCAACTGCTCTCTGTGGTAAGTCCTCTTCATGCTTTCTCCCCCTCCTATCTGGAGACCGCCCCTTTCTCCCCTCATCGCCCCCCCTGATTGGCTGGTTTTGTCGTACCTCCTTATCTGGAACTAGAGATTGGCTGCACAGACAAGACCAGATAGTATAATAGTGACCAGTCAATGAGCTTTCTGTAACAAACACAAGATAACATTAAAGTTCTTACGCAACGAACAAAAAAAGTTTCCCTTAACCCAAATGAAAATGCCGGTTTAAAGATCAAGTTACTAAAATAATTGTAGAGACTACTTCTGGGTTCAGTTGCAATTCAAACCCAAAACCTATAAAAGAATGCAGTCTAGTCCATTTTTCACATTTGAACAAAAAGTCTTACAGAGATCACCTAGAGGGGCTTATGGTAGCTAAGCGTCGATGAAGCAGGATCTCACACACTAGCACCAAACACTAATTAAGTTCAAGCAAAATTGAAGTTTCTCATTTCATTAATCAGACTCAATGTCAAGCTGAAAAAATCGTACAAAGCTACTGTGCGGAGAGCACTGTCACAGGGACAGGCGTCACTCACGCACACCCACCTGCGGTCCGAGTCTGACGATGGGCTCCTGTTCCTCTGCTGTTTGGTCCGGGGTGGAGTTCCATTCTCACTCCTCTTCCTCTTCTGCCGCCTGTCATCAGAAGGACTATAGGAGAGACAGCCAACTAAGTACAGTAACAGCAGCACAGCTAAGTAATTAGTAGTAAAACAAAGTGTACCTGCGTCTGTTCTTCTGTACTGACCCTTCCCTAAACAGTGACAGGAGCATCATTAGCTATGCAGCACTGCATTAAAGGCTACACAAAAACACACACACACACACACACACACACACACACACACACACACACACACACACACACACACACAGTTAAGCACAAGTGTATACAAATGCATGGAATCGCCATCAGGGTGTTTGACAAGCAAAAAAACGAAATAAATACTCAACTCACCTTTTCTTCTTCTTGCTTTTCTTTTTCTCCCGACGAGGGGAGGGGGACCGACTTTCTGAGCTGCATGAGAAGGGGTAGGTTTACTGGAGATCCTGTCTGCTCTTTCACAACCTGTGTGCGCTCACATGCACACACCCCATCTGCTCCTCTCTCACCTCTCCCTGGTCTTGTTTTTCTTCCTCCTCTTCTTCCGGCCATGCTTGCGTGGTGGAGATGCAGTGGAGCTGTCAGACTCCGGGACAAACCTGAATACACAGGGGAAAGTAAAAGGCAGAAGGTTCCAGTAAAAGTGACGTTTGAGCCGTCATGGTGTTCCTGCATATCGACAGGCTTGCGCCTGGTGGTCCAAGTTTCCTCTCTGACACTCACGCATATTTTTGCTGCTGTTGCTGCTGCTGCTGCTGCTGCTGCAGCTGCAGCTGCTCCTGTTCCCGCTTCTCTTTCTCTCGCTCCCGGCGCTCTGGATTGAAGGAGGAGCCATCCACATAGTCTGAGGCGATGCCAAACGCTTCACGCAGACGGCTGTTCTTCTGCTGATTGGCGGCAGCCAAGGCGTGCGTCTCTGTGACCCTGTGGGGCCAAAGAACCGGCAGTTTAGAGAGACAAGCAAAACACACGAGGGGCCACCAGCAGGCAGTTCGGCACACCAGGCCACTCACACTGGCTTCTCGGTGGCTGCGGGTGGTGGCTCCTGCTTCTCCTGCAGCATCAGCCGGAAACTGCTCACCTTCTCCTCAATCTCCTCCGCTGAATACCTAAGGAACATCAATAAAAGCATGACAGGGAAGATTCCCCACGGCAATCCTCTGTACGGTCAAACACAATGGAACTAAATGAGGTTTCCGAATTACTGGACAAGTCTGCGAGTCCACAAAATACGTCAACACTAAGCTGGCATCCCTCTCTGGCCATGCTTACCCCTGCTCCTCCATCATGTCCTGCAGTTCCGCACACTTGACCTCCAGCTGCCTCTTCCTCTGGTGCTCCAGTATCTCAGCGTTGGGCTGCCGGCTCAACTGGCTCTCCAGGCGCTCGCGGTCCTTCTCGTCACGTTCGGCACCTCGCTCATCCCGCGTGCGCTTCGCCCTCACACTGGACAGGTTGCGCTGGACATACCCATTGGTCCCGCTGCCGCGGGGGGTGGTCAGCCCAATGCCGTTGTACATGTCACCCCCCTGCAGGGGGAGAGCAGAGAAACAGGATGTTTCAAGAACAGATGTGCTCCGGAACAACATGAAAACAAATTAGAAGACATTCTGAAATCACTTTCATCAAATAAGACCACAAGATTACAAGTGACCAACACGAAATCTACCAACAACTCCTGATCAAAGGGACTGAACCAAATTATACTATGCAACAGTTGGCTAATAAACGTAGGGGTGTCCTCGCCCCCGTGGCCCAGCACATGTCAGCTTCCGTCCGAGCTCAAATCCTCTGTGCGGCGTCAGCAGACTCAGTCAGGCCGACCCGAGAAGCAGCCCAGGGGCGGCGGGTCGTCCGCATCCTCTCACACAGCGGACAGCGGCGCGGCCCGTTAAGCAATCAGCACAACAGCAGACTGGCTTTAAGTGCGCAATTAGTTACACGGAAATTAAATTGTAACCAGTTACGAGTTCATACAAGCAGATGGTCATGGCGCTTGCGTAACAAACACGACAGTAAACACATAACCCCCTGCAGGTAATTCGGGGATATATTGGTGGCTGGCCGCGCTAGCATACGCAGAGCATATTATTAGTCTTCCCGGTCAACTGCTACGGCTCCCGGGTTTATTTTACGGCCCACTTCACATACACGTTACAACCCAGTGAGGTACCGGATAGGCATTCAGGACCGAATGCAGCGAGGGCCCACTCGGCCCTGCTCAGCGTTTCCGTGCTGAGGTGAGACGTAGCTAGCCACAGAGCTAAGCTAACGGTAACGTACCTCTTTATTCTCCGCACACGGAGGGGCAAACAACGAAGCAGAAAAATGTCGGCGGCGGCTGAGTAGCTGGAAAAGCTTTTCTACAAACCGAAACACCTAAAATGGATTTTAAAAGGCTGCTGCGCCGAAGGAGATAAAGGCGGACTATGTGACGAATCCGTGCCGTTCCGCGCGGCGTCGGGGAAGCACGCGATAGAGCCCGTCCCAGAAGCCACCGCAATTAAACTACATTTCCCAGAAAACCATCGGGATCGCCCACCCAATCAGGAATTGGCTGTCGCTTTGCTTTAGGAACGACTTGGAGTGGACTACAAAAGGATAGTGATATCCTCAACCACTGGAGCAAATTTTAATTATAATGTTGTGTGCTTACAAACATCTGGGGGTATATTTCGTGCGTGGATTACTCGTTTAGCCGAATGTAATTGTTGACGATTTGGTATTATCCTGGATCTGTCGGTTTTTCGAAACTCTTGCTGGATGTGTTTTGTCATAGTAGCACATCCAAATCTCCAAACCTCCTCGGAGTAAGTTTGTTATATTTAAACAAGGATTAGCTCACACGCTTAATCAGTGTCCGTGCATGAAAATCCGTTCAGTCATGGCCTCGCCATTCATGAATGAGCGGCCAATTGCAATTGGTGCACAAATAATAAGACGGGAATTTCAAATTGAGAGGGTTTTCAAGCAGCGCGGGGGCGCGCAATCATCTCAGATGAATGGATCCAGCTAGACTAATCTACTGCACAGCTGCCTTTGAAAAACTGACTTACGCTGGATGAGTTTCACCAGCATTAACTCATCCAAGAGGAGGCATCTGATCGCGGATGATTTAAGTGACGTACGGAAAATACCCCTCTGGAAATGATTAAGCGCCAAATAAACAAAATTCTTTTCTCTCGATGTAGAGCGTTTTACTTGGTTATTTTGAAGAACAAAAATTTTTTTAAGTATTTTTTTCTGTTACAATTCAGTTAAAGCCACACCTGTATCAACAATAAAAGCACATGGTACTTCTTGATTCCATGAGTATCTTCAACATAATGACCACTTCTGTTGATTGGTTATGTGGAGAAAATATTTCTGTGAGGTATCCATTAATGAAAACCAAATGTACAATGTAATTGTAATGAACAATATTTTAGCCATACAATGAAACTCAATATACGCTCCATTCATATATATAGTTCCTTTATTAATTATATCACTTGATCAAATAAAAAATAGAAACAATTTCCTTGAACATTTTTTTGCAAATCTTCCCATCTGTGTGTCAATGATGACTAACAATGACAGAATATCAATTATGAAGAAAATGCTAAATTGCTAATGCTACTCAATACCTTTTGAGTGACCGGATTATTATAGAGACAGATATCAAGAACAGCCAATGAAAGGTTTGAACTTTGATCCCTCCATTCTTCTTACAAATGCAGTCATAGCACTTAGCATTGCCATTGGTGGGAGAAGGTGTCGGACTTAGTGGTGGTGCACATCCCATCCAATCAGCCGATATGGATTTAGAGGTCACATTTTCCTGGTCTAATCTCCCTCTTTTCAACACCCAATAGGAGTCATCCTTGAAGAAATAAGTGTCTCCTGAAAGGTAATTACAAAGGTGGTACTGAGGATGGTAGGATTGGAGTGGGGATTGGGAGGAGCTGGTCATTGTAGCACAAGTAGCACGATAAGGATGGACCCTTTTCTTACCATCGCCCCAGCTGATGATGTCATCTGGGTCTGGGGGCACCCCTTTCCAGAGTGAGGCCTGCTTGGGGTACCCCCCCTCCGGCTTCATTCCCACCTTTTTCCCCAACTCGTCGAACCTCCAGAACTCCCCCTCACTGAACAGGTAGGTCTTCCCTGTGTGTGCCCACACAAAGGCTGCATCCACCTTGGAGAGGCCTTTCCCAGCCACTGTTTGCACCCCCCACTCCGCCAAGGGCCGGGGATATCCAGGGAGAGCCACCGTATCCCTGAAAATCCAGTACTGGTCACCTGCACAACGGGACAAGCAATGATCCATATGCCGTCTGACAAGCACGCAGAAGGATTTACGTGAGTTTGTACTTGTCTGGAATTCACTAGCATCACATTCCATAGTCCTCAGTCGGATGACTGATCTTCAAATGAGTCAAAGAAAAATAAATAGACATGCTGCTCACCAATGAAGAACACAATATGGCTGCCACTTTTTCTCTCATAAACAGCGTCGATTTTATTAATTCCAGGGGGGAGTCCAATCCAGAAGTTCCTAATCAAAGCTGGGGATAGGGAGACGAGGGAACCCGACCTTTGGATTCGCCAGAAATACGGACCTGAAAATCACAAAAACGAGACTGGGTTTAAAGAGCAGGTGGTGGATGAATGGGTGCTGGAGCAGAACAGCTCTGTATTCCTGCTTTGCAAAGGGTGCACATTTTCGAGATCATTCCAAACCAAACAACAGCGGCTATTGAGGTCGTGCTTGACAGGCAGACCATTTTCTCACCAACATCAGTATATGTGAACTCAGGTTTATTGGGGTTTCACCTACCCTTAAAAAAGAATACCTCTCCCCTGATGTTAGCCACAGCGTCATAGGCACCTTCACAGCGATTTGGCAGAGCTCGGTCGAGGCTGGGGGGGGGGGGCATAAGGTGGGTACGTTGGTGTGTAAAGGTGTGTTACATCTCTACAGGATGCATGCTGTTTGTTTGCGACTTAGCATGTATGCAGATTCTCTCACTAAAACTAAAAAAGTCTGACCTACGGAGAATTATTAACTAACAAGCATGTGAGTATAGAGAACATTACACTATAAAAGTAACAGGGATAGCAGTACTTAAAGACCGATCCTACTGAACCATTCTGAATTAGCAAATGAAAAATTATAATACTGTGTTAAAAGCCTGTAATTCCTTAATAATTTCGAAGCTTCTCCACTGGCCCGGCAGATACACAGGTCATTTCCAGCAATACTCACTGTGTGGTTGGTCTAGGGGGGGGTAGAGAGGGGAAATGTGGCAGCCCAGGGGTGAGTGACACATCTGGACGAGCCGTGATTGGGGTCATCTTCATCCCTGTGAGAAAGAACTGCAGTTCTGACACATGGTGACCATTTGGGTAAGAAATGTTATTCATTTGCTAAGGAAATAACCATCGCAAGTGATGTTTATGTTATTATGGCATATATTTCTACTCATTCTGTGTGCAGGAATTTTGTTTTGCAGGGAGGTTCATCTTATACCAGCACATCACCAACACCCAGGGGCATAGCTGGAAAATCTGGGCCCCCCCAAACAAAATTTCTGTGAATCTGCTACTGTAGGAATGGATGTATAATATTTCCTGAGGATATACATTATTATTTTTCATATTCGGGGCCCCTATATAAGCGCTGGGTCCCCTGAATCTCCAGAGGTATGCTTGTCCTTTCAATGCGCCTTCGACACCCAGCCCTGCTCACCGTAGAGGGTCTGGATTCCTAGTCTATCGTCGGCAGATAGTCTGTACTTCTGGATATCTCCCACCGAGCCCAGGTAGTAAGGCCTCATGATGGAGTGCTCAGAGGAGGAGTGGGAGAGGCCCAGGGCATGGCCAAACTCATGGACGGCCACCGTGAAGAGGTCAGTGCTGCCCGTATCACCTGCCAAGCAGGGTCACACCAAAAGTCTCACTCCCTGTACAAGCCATCAGTCTGCAACACAATGACAGCACCCAGAAACTCATCCCAGAACAGGGCAGCCCAGTCCACACCTCCGAAGCTCCAGATCTCCTCATCGTCAAAGTGTGCGTCTCCTGCAAGGGCATCTGTGCCTGGGAAGAAGGCATGCGCCAGTGTGCCGCCTCTGCCATCGAAGGGGTACCCATCATCGTGAAACGAACGAGTGAAAGTGACCCTGATGTCCCCTTCTTCCTGCCATCCTCCGCCATCACGGGAGAGGCGGTAAAATCGCAGAGGAGTGACATCACTCCATACACTCAGTGCGTGTGTCAAGACGAGCTCAACTAGATCTGCTGGGAGGGATGGGGAGCTAGAGAGCGAGGGATAGCCATGTACACTGGGGAGGAGTGAGAGGGAGAGATTAAAGCAAAAAAAGGTATGAACAGAGCTAGGCTGGGCTTTCCCGCAGCATGGTGGCTCCAGGTGAAGCTCACCTCCACGTGATCTCGGTCTTGTCCCATCGCAGCCCAGATAGAGCATACCGCCTTTTCCGCCTCTTCAGCAAGTCAGCCATTCCCACCATGTCCGGCAGGGAACAGCGAGGGGTGGACATGAGTGAGAGAGTGGCGCCATCTAGCGGACGGGTGGAGAAGCGCACTGTTCAGGCTCCAGTTTGGGGTGCCGTCCCAACCGCAGAGAGAAGCGATGCTGCATTACCCAGCCTGCCTGTTTCTTTGAGCCCGGCGAACCTCTGCATCTCCCTCAGGGCTAGCTCGATGCCTTCCCGCGTCTGCAGCTTTCCAGTGCGGGGATCTGGAGGCGGAAGGTAGCCATACCGGCTCAGCCAGTCCTGCGGCCGGCATGAAGGGAGAGTTAAGCCGCTTAACTGCACAGCTTACTCTCACTAACTAGATATCCCCCAACAAATAGTACCACAGTAGTCAGGAATGACATCACCATCTTTTATCGTCTCCTTACAAGATGATGTGATACGCAACACTAACTGTGTATTTTTTTTTTTTTTTTACTTAATCACCCATTGTGGAGCCTCACACAGATTATAAGCAGGGTTTGGTGTTTTAAGTGTGCCTAGCTGTTTCTTCATACTTTTTAAAATGCTCCATGGTGAAAATGTAAGCATTTTTAAAAATGACGTGTCTCTCAGTTTCTCATTTTTCTAATTCGACATATTTTCTTTATACAGACGTGTTTACTATTTCTATAATATTAAGATTTTAGTCCTACTCTTATGGCAATAAAAAAAGGACTGCATTAAGTAAATAATAATTATTTAAATATTATTTATTATTATTATTATTATTATTGTTATTATTATTATTATTATTATTATTATTATTATTATTATTATTATTATTAATAATAATAATAATAATAATAATAATTAATTGCAGAATAATAAATAAAGTAAATAATCTCCATATGAAAACTTTCATATATACAGACCCATAAGGAATTCACAGCAAAATACTATAGGCCTATACAAAACTGTTTAACTCCTACACATAGCAGAGGCAATAAAATTAAAGATGAAACCATTGCTTATTTTACTTTCATTTACCGCTATAATTTACAGTTCTGTTATTTTAATGTTATTATTGCTTTTTGAAATTACTTCACATATTATTGAAGGAAAAAATAACTATGACTATTTCTATTCTGGCGCTGGAAACAGCCTGATAGCGGATAAATACTCACCAAAGCCCGGGAGTACCGGCCTCCTGGCGGAGCTGACAACGCTGCCGAGGCAGCCAACAGCAGGAGCGCAGCCCCGAGCAGCTGCCGGGAACCCATAGTGACACTTGCCCCAGAAAAGCCTGAAATGACAAGTGCAAAAAACCGGGAGCAGGACGCACACCCGCCTCACCCCACAAAGCGTCCTGCACGGCTCCCACACGAGACCCGGGGTGTCATCATCACTCAGGAATTACAGCACATCCTTAACACCGCGTATGTTGAGCCGCTCACTCAGCCGTTATTCGCAGCGGGTTTTATTCATTACGACTCCTTATGCCTTTCGGTGCCTCTCTTGTTTTTTCCGCCCCTCTTGGGACTGGGCGGGGCTCCCACTACAAATCGATGGCAAATGAGAAAAGGCACTTAAGACACGGACCCTCTTTCCATCATCCTCTCTCTCCACGGACAAATAAATAAATAATAATATGGACGCAAAAAAGAGAAAAGGCTTTGATGAGTCTAATACAAATCCATAGACAGGCAAATACCCTTCCTTTCTCAAAGACCAGAAATGACTGACATGATGAGGTCCTTGGAGATGCTAACCATCCTATATACAGCTGTACTGCTGCATAACAGTATGAATATTGACAAATGTGATGGACAACAGAGCGGGTAACTGACTTGCGCCTCTTGCTCTCTCATTAGGAGCTGCCTCCACACACCATCTCTAGCCCTAGAGGGGGGCTGTGTTCATTTTGTGAGTGCAGCTGAACAAAGTGGATGTATGAATGGCTCAGCCGTGGTTTGGAAGAAAAAAGAGTGCAAAGTGATAGAATGGGAGAAAATGTTACCCCAACCCCCACCCTGATCAGGAGTGCCCATGCCCGGTAATAATGCTAACAGGAAGCAGCCCGCTGCAAAACCAAACATATAGAGCATTGTGTGAGTGAAAATAGCAGAGGATGTTTGTAGGAGAGCTGAACATCAGAAGAAATGGCAGGTGAGCTGAAGAGAGGAGGGAAAGAGGCATTTAAAACAGGAACACTGGCTAAAGCGTGTGTTTACTCACTCTGCTTTCCTCAATTCAAGCTTGAAAAAGGCACAAGCACAAATAGATTTGTATGTTTTGAAGTTTATTTTATTTGACAACCAGTATTGCATGGTGAAAAATATAATAGCATTGTATCACAGCTGATTTACAGGAGAAAAGCCTGTTATGCCATCCCTTGGTGCATGTGCGTGTGTGTGTGTGTCTGTCTGTCTGTCTGTCTGTTAATTATATACCAAATGTCCCTGCAATGTGATTAAAAACCTGATATTTTAACATTGTGGGGACTATTTTTCAGTCCTCACAAGAGGAAACTCAATTTTATATATATTTAAAAATAAATCTGTCACTGCAGTGAAAAACTAAAAACGCCAAGGTCCTGTATTTTGTTTAGTAACTTATGGTTAAGTTTAGGGCTGAGTAGGAGTTAAGGATGTCATTGGGATTAGGGTTTTACCCATAGAAATGAATGGAGGGTCCCTGCAAAGATGTGAATAGAAACGTGTGTGTGTGTGTGTGAGAGAGAGAGAGAGTCTGGTCATGTTCAGCACTCCATTCCTTCCTGTTCCAGCTATACAGTTTATGTCACTGGTGGCTGTAAGCAGGACAGTCCTTCTCCATCAGTGCTGGTGCCTCTCGTCTCCACAGAACGCGTACTCTGCCTTGTGGTGCATGATGAGCTTGTTGTTGCCAAAGTAGAAACTGTCTGACTTGGTCTCAAATGGACTAGCGATCATCTCCTCAACTGAAAGGAGAGGTCAGAAGGTGACGAGAAGAGGGGGAGGAAGGGGGTTTGGATGGAGGGTCAGAGGAGCATTGGGTTAGTATAGGAGGATGATTAAAACAATAAAACACAGTGTGATCAAGGGTTTCATCACAATGTCCTGATCCTGTCCCGAACCATTCAAAAAGTCACAGCCTGTCCCCAAAGGTTCTCTCACCCTGTTCAGACTGTCTCTGTGAAAGTCACGGACCTGTCTGGGGGTCCAGCTCCGGTAAGGTGTAGATGTGCTCACAGGTGTTTCTGCTGAAGGGGATGCAGAAGCCAATTTCAAAGTCAAAGCTCTTCAAGAGGTGCTCCCTGTAGTAGTGCCTCTCAATCAGCCGGAGCTTGTTCAGGGCCTTGGCCCCCACTGTGAACTCCAACCTTGCCAGAGTGTGACATAACCACAGTGCTTTACACCAGAGGTGGAAATTTCAGGTCCAGAAAGTACAAATCCAGACAAAAATTTTGTTTCAACCAACCAGTGGAGTACTCTGTGACTGTGACTCTTTATGCTCAACTGGTTGGTTGAAACTAAATCACGGTCTGGATTTGTACTTTCTGGACCTGAAATTTCCACCTCTGCTTTATACTCAGCCTTTTTAGCAGCACTTCAATGACAAATACTTCCACACCAAGTACTGTTGCACTATACATTCTAATAGTGAGTACTATTACCTTAGTGTGTCCACTAGAGAACAGAAACACTTACGTGGCTCCTATCTCTCGCAGTGCCAGAAATGCAGGGCTAAAGCGATACTGGATAAACCTTCCCGCGTTTGTGTCAACTGCATCCTTAATTTCTGAAAGAGTGAAATTTTATATCATTATAAAAAGATAGCAGTACAAAATGAAGCATGGATATTATCTGTAAGATGCAGTTTAGACAGACAGACAGGCAGACTGGCAGGTAGGCAAATCCACCATGGGGGAGGGGCAAGTCCCAGTGATCCTATGAGTCATGTTGTCGGTGGTAATTCCTCTTGGTAGGGCCTTCCAGGGCAAATTGGTCCTGGGATTCACCAGACAATGTGCAATTATGAAAGATAAAAGGAAGGACTTGGACACCTTGTCTGGAACAGGGATATAGGGGCCCTGCTCATCAGCAAGTGCCTGGTGGTTGGGCCTTTACCCAAGAGCCCCGAACAGGCATAGCCTAAATGAACTAAATGGGACCATTGTCCTGTGGGCCTTCCAAGAAGAGCCATAAGGGTCTGGTGCGTTTCAGATCAGGCGGCAGTTGAAGGTAGAGCCCTTCGAGGACTGATCTCCGGCTACCAAAGCTGACCCCTCTGGTGGGAAAGGAGCCTGAGATGATGCAGGAGGTAATGAGATACCATCTAGATATGGTCAGGCTCACCTCAATGCACAGCACCAAACCAAATTCCTGGAGGGGGCCCTGATTATATTCCAATCTGGAGTTGCCCCAGGTAAGAGGTGTTCTGCAGGTGTGGCAGGTGTGGCCACTGTTTGTCAATAACAAAAACTATGTTCAAGAATAAGGGAATTCATAAGTGGACCTGGGACCTGAAAACCCTAGGCCGTAGCTTGATGATCAATTTTATAATCGTGTCATCAGACATGTGACTGTATATCCTAGGTACTCAAGTAAAGAGAGGAGCTGAGCTATCAACTGATCACCACTTGGTGATAAGTTGGATCAGATAGTAGACTTGTAGTCAAGACCACCTAAACCAAGACCAAGACACTACCAAGACCAGAGGGTATCGAGACCAAGACAAGA
>JAODLC010000049.1:4696005-4717185 GCA_026781145.1 Hippopotamyrus pictus
TGTATGCTCTTTAATTACCTACAGTGCTACTGAAAAGAATTTCCCCTTGACATTAATAAAGTTATCTTATCTACTATTCCCTAGTTTTGTCATTGCAGTGTTATGACATTTTCTGTGTCTATTAAAACCCTTATTCCCGATTTCTCGTCATCCTTGCCTGCTTCCCCGGTCTGTGCCCTACACGGTCATGACAGAATGACAGAACTCCAAAAGAAAACATCGCCTGACTGACGAGGTGATATATTAGCTTGAACAATCCAAAGTTAGGGACGATCCTGTGCTTTGGGTCCTAGCCTACCGAAGGCGGGATGTCCTAGAAGAGATGTCCCTGCTCGGAGACGCGCATCTGGCTGAGGAGGTACACTCAACTGTACGGCAGCTTCGGGAAGCGGCTGCCAAGTCAATGATGAGATGGGTCGCTTTGGACTGCAGACTGCCAGATGGCTTGCTGCCCGAAGTTCCTCCGACTACACTTACCTCAGCACGGAAGAAAAAGCGGAAGAGCAGGTGATGGGAGGAAGCGCCATAGGTCCTCCAGGGAGCCATCGCAGTCTCCGCTACTTTCCCACCACGGAATCGGAATATGGTCAGTCTCTCTCGAGTACCATCCATCCAGCTCCCTGGTTCACCTTTGTTCCTCTTGACTTGGGCTCGACGACCACCTGCGGGTCCCCCGCCTGCAGCTCATCGGCGGGCTGTGGCCTGGTCTCTGGTGGCTTGTAAGTTGCCTACGGATCCCCTGCCTGCAACTCATTGGCCAGCTGCGGCCCAGTCTCCGATGTCTCATTGGTTGCCTGCGGGTCACCCTTCAGCAGCTCATCGGACGCCTGTGCCTGGGCCGGCTGTGGCTGCGCCCCCGCCTGCCAGAGCTACGGTTCCCTCCTTCCCTCTGCCACTGTCCCCTTCCTCTCCCTCCTCACCATCTTCACCAACCCCTTTACCTGCCTCCTCGCCACCTTCGGCACCCTCTTCAGCCCCTGTTCTGGCCTCACGGTCTCCTGCTTCTCCGGCGGCCCCTACCTTCATCACCTGCCGGTCCCTTTGTTCCTCCAGTTGGTGTTTCCCCTGTGTCTCCTTTTCTGATGCCCTTGTGCTTGTCTGCGTTCCCCGTGGTATGTCAGTTGTTGTCTGGGTTGTTGTCCTTGTGCCTATTTTATGTGTCAGTTTTGTTTCCTATTCCCCGTTGATGTTTTCTTTTGTCTTCCCAGGTCCCGTGGAGTCCTCGTTCATGTCCCTGGTCCCGTCCTTCATTCCCCTGGGACGTGCCCGGTGTGCGCGCCTTTGGGGGGGAGTTCTGTTATGACCTGCCCATCCAAACCTCTTGTGGCCACACCCCCCTCATTAACCTTATGTGGATTCCCCGTGTCATCAGCTGTTTCAAGTTGTTTTCATTAGTCTTCTGTATTTAAGTCCACGTCAGAGTCTATTTCCCTATTTCTGTCATTGTAGTTTTATGACGTTTTCTGTATTGTCTTCCTCTCCAAATGTCTATTAAAGCCCTTATTCCCAATTCCTCGTCATCCTTGCCTGCTTCCCCCGTCTGCACAGTCACGACACACATATGCCTTCTGTTAATTTATTTTGTATTTATATCTATTTGCTTAATAATCTTTCTCAGAATGTCTGTGTACTGTGTACGTTTAAAATTTATTTACACTATGTGTACTGTCTTGCACTTGTGTACTATCTTTTCTTATTTTGCACTACATGTGCGTGTTTGTATGCTCTTTAATTACCTACAGTGCTACTGAAAAGAATTTCCCCTTGACATTAATAAAGTTATCTTATCTACTATAATTCTGGCTGTCAGCTGTTTGGCATGGTCATGAATATGCTTTCCTTTGGTGGATTTTGAAAGCAAACTGAACTGGATGATTTACTCATTCTCAGAGAGCAGTGGCCACATCCTGCCTCATACGGACACGCCTCTGTGTTCTGTTGTCATATTTAAACTTTCTTTTTGCACACCGTCAATACCCAGTTTCTTGGGGGGGGGGGGGGCTAGTGGTTTCCCAGAAGGCACAGGGTATTTTTTAGAAGCAAACAAGGAAATGATGACGAGGAAGACAGAGCACTAAAGCGCCAGGTAGGGATATTTTCTGTTTTATTTATCTATAGACATGGCCTAGATACCAGTTTGGTGCAATATTTCAACACAGAAGTACCATTTTCACTTGAGCACAAAATACTTTATTTGCGTAAAACAGCTATCATCCACACGGAAGTGGCAAGTGAATACCAGAAATGAAACCATGTCGTGAGAGGCTGCCTTCGTCAACGGCAATACAGTACATTATAACTGTACTAACGTTCATCCCGTTCTCTCTCCTTCTCTCAGATAATGAAGCAGTCACCAGTGTCTGTTTTTCTCTCTCTGACTTATCTCTTTGCTTTTTCTGCATCTGTCCCCGACTTCACGTTATCTCAGCCTCACAACCGAAATAAAACCCCAGCTGCCTCCGAGCTTACAGCAGTCAGTCAGACAGACAGCCTGCGTCACTCTCATGTGATCACAGTCAGCTCCCGGGTGCTGGCAGAGGCCGCTACACCCGGGTTCAGAAGCTCCACACCAACGTGGACACCGACGTCAGACTCAGGCCCCTCACCCTCAGGGTGGAGACGTGAAACTGGAGTGGAAAACAGACTCACAACAGCAGATATAACCCCGAGAAGCTCCCCGGAGGTCTGGAGTGTTGGATCAACACCAGAACACAACACCTACAGCACAGCATCAGGGAACACCCAGGCTAGAACAAACAGGAACCAAGCAGATGATGATAGGCTAATGGAGCCTAGCACTGTGTCCAGAAAGTCAACAGGGACACCAATCAACGAACACGGACCCAATTCTGACGGTTACAGCAGCAGCACCGACTCACCCAGTAAGAGACCAAACACGAGCATCCACAGGAGGGCAGAGTCACAGACTGATGTGAGCACAAATGTACCCACAGTCACACAAACAAGCTCCCAGGAGGTTTGGAGAGCTGGATTAACATCAGAACACGACACCTACAGCACAGCATCAGGGAACGCCCAGGCTAGAACAAGCAGGAACCAAGCAGTTGATGACAGGCTAACAGAGCCTAGCACTGTGTCCAGCACGTCAACAGAGACACCAATCAATGAACACGAACCCAATTCTGATGGTTACAGCAGCGGCACCGACTCACCCAGTAAGAGACCAAACACGAGCATCCACAGGAGGACAGAGTCACAGACTGATGTGAGCACAAATGTCCCCACAGTCACACAAGCAAGCTCTCCTGGAGGAAGCACGATAGACAGTGGACTAATAACCAGCAGCGCAGTCACACAGAGAAACCAGTCAGCATGCCAAAGTGAAGCAGTGGAAACACTGTCTTCACCTCGATCCACTAAGATGGGCTGCCTCATCATCCTGTGGGTGCTGAGTATGACTGCTTCGGTCTTCTTTGGGCTTACAGTGTTCCTGTGGGTGCGCCTTTCCTTCCTCCGGAGCAGAAAGAGACCAAGGCAGTCGCAATGTGGGAGTGGGGAGTGTGAGGTGGGGGTTCTGTGGACCCAGCCTCGGGCCTCGATAGAGGAGAGAGTGGAGACCTGGTATGCAAACGGCTCCTCCTCATCGCCCCAAAGCAGAGAGGGAATGCGCAGGAAGGACAGAGACCATGAGAGACAGAAGAGGAGGCAGGCGGCGGAGATCTGGGAGAGGCCTAGAATCACACCAGAGGACCTGCAGGAGTTTTGGGTGGACAGAGGGAGAATGAGATGGAACAAGCAGTGCGATAAACTGTGAACAAGGGACTGAAAGACAGGTGGTGACACCCCCTCCCCCAAAAGACACTTGAACAGCACAGAGTGAATGGGGGGGGGGGCATTTGGTCATTCAGTTGTCAGTATTACCAAAAATAAAACCTGTGTTCAACTGTTAATCTGATGGTTCAGTAGAAACTGGTCAATGGTGATTAATGGCTAAACAGACAGTTAGCCCAGTGAAACTATTAAGTTTTTCAGGCATGGTGCCTTAGCTCAGGATGCTTGAAGGCTTTCAGCTCTGATGTCTTCCCACCAAATGGGGGAAACGGTGTGGTGTGCATCCTTTCCCTAAGGGTGGGGTTAGGGGTAGGGTTGGCATTTCCGCAACCCAAGACACTGACCACACAGACGAAGAGGTCAAGCTTAAGGTCTGGGCAGCAGTGCTCATGTGTCTGAGTTTGAGCACCAGCAGGCATTACTCATCCCTGCACCCACGTTCTGCAAACAAAAATAATAAAATCAAAAAACTAAGTAGGGAACCAGCACAGCCTGGGGAGATAAAACTCACAAATTCCACATGTACTGGGTGGGGAGATGGATGGGGGAAGGGGCCCATGGTGCTGCCCCCCGAGAGTGAAATATATAGATGTGCACATACATTACATTCCGGTGTGAAATATTGGAATAGGTGCCAAACAGGCGTGCACACACACACACACACACACACCCAAGGATGTGCATGTACATGATCTCCACCCAAAGGAAAGAGGAACGTTATGATGTGGTAAGAACTGTGAGCCGTAAGTAAAAGCAGGCACCTCTGACTCTGACCTGCCGGCGCCCTTCTTGCAAACACTGCAAAAGGTTTTATCTCCAGCTTGCAAGTAATGAAGCGACAGACTGAGGCACAGATATGCTAAAAAGCACCATAAGAGGACAAGAGGGGAATTTCTAAAAATTATCCACTGGGGCTGTGTTTCACCAAAGGAACTTCAATATTCCCTGTTTTTATTCTGTCGAATTTTCTGGTGCTAACTTGAAGGTAAGAGGCATTCAGCCCTTTTCAAATAGTGGGGGATTCATATTCAGAGATGAATACAAGGCCTTAAATGTAATTAACTTGTTGAATACACCTGATGGAGAAGCTGCTAAGCTGCTAGTTCATAGGGGCTACTATACCCCAGCTCCAAAGGAAACCCTGGGTTGGTCATCTGTTTAATGGCTTTTTGTTTTATTAGAGAGCACATTACTCCAGGCCATGTTGACTAACACAGTACAACTAGTATGGTACATACATGGTACATACTAGTTGTATCATGTTAGTCGAAATCTGCTCTGGAGTATTGTGCTCTCTAATGAATTGCTTATATGAATTTTTGAAGGCTATTTAAGAAAAGACATATCCATTGTTTGTTTGACATGTTGTTGTTTATAAGACAAAAGGCACATCCCACTAAGCCAGCGGTGGCCAATCTTACCTGCAAAGGGCTGGTGTGTATGCAGGTTTTTGGGGTAACCTATAGGTCAGCTGTTCAAACCCAGGTGTGAGGACTCTTCAGCCAATCAGTCCTCTAATTAGTAATATAATTAGGGAGCTGCAGTGAAAACCCACACACACAGCGGCCCTTTGCGGATAAGATTGGCCACCCCTGTGCTAGGTAGTTCATTTAGAGTTTGGATTGCAATTTGTTGAGAAAACACAGTTGTCTTAATCACAGTCCTGATGAGCTCTCACTATTTCTCAATGACTGTGATTCTGAGAGTGGAGAAAGATCTCAAAAGAGGAAGAGAGGGCAATTTCCTTCTAGCTGAGGTGTGTCAGAAACAAGGGCAGGGTCTGCAAAACACCATAGCCCTAGTAGCAGCCAGAGAGAGCTAGTTCCTATTGTAACTCAACAGTACTTATGAGTAGTACCGTTAATTCCCCACCCCAGCCTTTCCAAAAATGACTCACTCTAAACTGTAGCAACATTGCATTTGAATCAGCAGTATAGACAATTTGTTGTCTACTTTGTCCATAAACTAATAAACCTTGCTGTTTACCATCATTGTAGGCCTGGATTTCTACATCATCTTTAGGATGTCACTCTTACAGCCTCTGTTTATTACTTCATTGCTGCTCTGCTTCCCTGCTTTCCATACCCAACAAGTCATCACAACTAATTTGGATTCTTCACCACACCCCACAACTCCTGAACAGCTTCATAGCACTTCCAGGGGTCCTGAACCTTCCTCACAGTTTGCTTCGGAAACGCTTATTAGCAAAGCTGTCCAGTTCACAGAACCTGGTCCAGAATCATCTACTTCCAGGCAATTCCTTGAACCATCTACTGCTCCAACCATCCAACCTACCACAGAATCTGATCCAAAATCATCGACTACTGCAACTGTCCAGCCTACCACAGAACCTGTTCCAGAATCATCTGCTACACCAACTGTCCAGTCTACCACAGAACCTGTTCCAAAATCATCTACTTCTCCAACCATTCAGCCTACCACAGAATCTGTTCCGGAATCATCTGCTACTCCAACTGTTCAGCCTAACACAGAACCTGTTCCAAAATCATCTACTTCTCCAAGCATTCAGCCTACCACAGAATCTGTTCCGGAATCATCTGCCACTCCAACTGTTCAGCCTAACACAGAACCTGTTCCAGAATCATCTACTTTTCCAACCATCCAGCCTACCACAGAACCTGTTCCAGAATCATCTGCTATTCCAACTATCCAGCTGACCACAAAACCGCTTCCACAATCATCCACTACTCCAACCACCCACCCTACCACAGAACTTTTTACAGAACCATCTACTACTCCAATTTCTCAGCCTATCACAGAATCTGTTCCAAAATTGTCTACTGTCCCAATTATTAAACCAACCACAGAGCTTATTTCAGAAATATCTAGGACCCCAACTGCTCAGATTACTGCAGAAGCAATTCTGGGAAAAAGTAGTCCCCAACCTGTCCAGCATACTCAAGGCAATACTCTGTCCATCATAGGAAAACCTTCCACATTACGTCCTGTGCTTCTTCCAGAAAGTTCTACCCTGGAAACCTCCTCCTTCAGGGTTATTGTAACCCAGATGGTACCCAAGTCTACTTCGCAGAACATTGTCCCCTTAGAAGCCAAAGTCGGTGTCAATAAGACCGGCATGCTGTGGAAGACCATTGTCATCGTGCTTATTATGATGGCTGGCATTGCCACTATTGCCTGTGTCTTGTGGAGTGTCAGCACCACCAGCAAGTCAAAAAGGAAGAGTGATGGGGAGTGGGACGTTTGTGGGGGTGACAGAGCTGATGGAGGGGAGGATGGAAGTCTGGAGGAGACAGTTAGGGATGAGTCTGGCAACCCGGGACTCGTGTTGGTCTCATTCATCCCCAAAGATTCGGGAGTGGGCGCAGCCGGGACAAAGGAAGAGCGAAGGTGGAATGAAGTGGAGGCCTTGCTGTTCATCGACGAGGACTCAAACTAGCCAGACGAGGAACGTCTGCTGATGCACTGCTCCACTGCCAACACGGCCAAGAAAAACAGTGGATCTGCTATCTGCCTGTCTGCCACTGTCTGAGCGAGTGATGGAGAGGATGCCGGGCCTTCCATGCCCTGTAAAATGCTGAGTGATTTCCAGCTTCATTGTTTGAGCAATACCTATTGTCTTTGTGGGGTGGGGGCGCATTATATACTGATATGTTGTTGGCAGTGATGACACCCACCTATTCCTTTTTTTAGATTATTGTATTTTTAGATCAAATATCTGTCTCGATTTCTTCCTTGCCTGTTCCCCATGGCACAGGTGGGAGAGCTGTAGTCCTCTGTGGAATAATCATATATTATGTGTTTTTTGCTTTGCACCCAAGCATTATGACTTTTTTTCTGGGACCCCCACCTGCTTCTTGTCACACAAGTACAAGCTATATCTACCCAAATGTCACATTAAAATGGCAATAAACACTGTTATTTTAGACGATATCTCCACGGTTATGGTTCTGTTCTGTTCTTCACTACACTACATGAAATTATTAGTAGCATTATTTTTAGAGTAGATTGTCTTTCTCTTCTCAGAGAGTCTGGGCTCATATATGTGGCACACAGTAAGGATCCTAGACTGATGAGCGACACTAGAGGGCGACACTCGGCTACTTGTTGCATGCTGGATTATGAGTGAGACTGTACTGTTATCCAGCCTGTTCTGTTATTTCCGAACATGCCAGAGGGCATTAAGTATTTATTAATTAGTTTTAGCAGTTTAAACACTGACTTGAACTACACAGTAAAGAAATTGAAAAAAAAAACATATGAATCTTTGACAGGCATGTAGTGATAATTTGTAATTAATGTGGTTTCATGAGCTACTCAAATAGAGAAAAATGCAACACCAACCTCTGGTCTCTGTCCGGAAAGCCTCCATTTGGCTGAAAAGGACAGGAAGCAATGGGGGAGGAGATACGCTGGAAGGGACAGAGTCAGGAGGGTGGGGGAGGGCATGCGGGACGCAGGAGGGGCAACCCAAAAATCTTTTGGAAAAGTGGAGTATTTGGCAAATAAACTAAAGTGTTTATAAGAAGAAGAGAGATAAGGTAACAGGAGCAAGGGGCTGAACAAGGGATTCAGGAAGAATGAATATGGGAGGGGGATAAGAGAGAGAGAGAGATGGAGGGAGAGAGGGGAAGGCAGGGGGAGAAAAAACACACACACATCTGGAACTTATTGAGGAGAAGAGGGAAAGAGGGAGGTTCACTGGGAACAGGAAAGTAACCAGGGAATGACACAGAAAGGAAGGAGAGAAGAGGACAGCAGCCCCGATAGGTGATCCTGTAAAGTCGGGAATGCAAGGCAGGGCAACTACACAGCGATTATATGGGCTTTTAAAATAATTTAGAAACATAAAGCAGAGGAGCTCGTGTTTAAAATCTCAGGGGACTATCTGTGCACAGGAGACCAAAAACCGGAACCGAACTGACCAGACGTACTTTCAACCATCACCCTGCTCAGTGAGGAGAGCATCTACACAGCAGGTATGAAATCAGACGTTCGGGCGCACAAACAGCGCAGATGAGAGGAGCCGGGGGGTTTGTTCTGACTGGCCTGCCAGCCGCTCTGGGCTTGAGTCACGCTCACAGTCTTCATCTGCAAATGCTGAGACGCAGGAGGTCTGCGGATGCAGGAGGTCTGCACATACCTGGTTTGGACACGCATTCTTTCTGATGAGTGAGATGAACTAATGCAATTAAGTTAAGCAACCTAGAGGGACCTATGTTCAGACAGAAGCTGCCATACTGTTTGAGATTCGCATATAGAAGCATCCTCATAGGCAGGGATGGCTATGCAGTGGGGATGTTCGTGTTCCACTGCCAGAGAGACATTTAGGGAGCATGAACAGAGCCGGAAGTGGGTACAAACGTACTGCGGAAACGTGCATGGCGTACTAAGGCTGTGTACTGCCACCATGTTCAGCTTTGCCTTCAGGGTGGACACGTCCTGTTCGACTTCCTCCGTGTGTAACAATGAACGGTTTTGAAACTTCGGCGCCTCCCCGGAGGACCTCAGCACACAATGTGATGCTGTGTGCTGTGACAGTGATAGGAGCGGCTTTGCTGTGACACACGCCTCTCTCTCCTGTCCAGGATGGCGATTTCGGGACACTGCTTCTGCTTTGTGAAGTACCTCATGTTCATCTTCAACCTCATCTTCTGGGTCAGCACCATTTCATGTCTGCAGCTGGGTTTTTATGTCTCCTTCCCTGTCACAGTCAGAACCTGTCCTATTATTATGAAGTAACAAATACCTTGTTACTGTACTTAAGTAGGTTAATTCAGGATTTGTAATTTACTTGAGTCTTTTAAGTTGTTGCAACTTTTACTCTCACTTCGCTACATTACATTTTTGAATCAAATAATGAATTTACTTCAATATGTTCAGTACAACCATCATTACTCACCTTTAAGAAAGAGGTCTAATACTGCATCCAGCACATCTGAGTAGGGCTGAATGATTCTGGGTAAAATATGACAATTTTTCTTACCCAGAATCAAGATTGAGATTTTCTCTCACAATTCTTGAGCATTCTTTTTTCTTTCTTTCTTATTATTATGCATTGTACACACAATATGTAGAGATGCACAATATGAAAGTTAACATAACGAAATTGCGTCATATATTTATAGTCAATCAGTGGTCAAAGTAATGAGCACTAGAGCTACTACTGAAATGATTGTAATGAATACATTGAACAATCGGCCGGTTTCACAAGTGGAGGGTTTGAGTTGCCACAGTCACCCCTTTCAGAAGGTCTCAAATTACAGGCCCACGAAATGTTTATAATTCATTATTAAATCTGGCCTGTAGATTGAGCTTTGGTTTTCCACAGAATAAAAGTCATTCTGCTACTACGAAGCGGGGTTACTGGCTTATCGGGGTAACTTGTCGGATTTTAAGTACCACAATTTAAATGGACTTCATATTCGTTCACTTACATTTTGCCCAGACTGCCTTAAATCCGACAAGTTACCCTGATAAGCCAGTAACCCTGCTTTATAGTACAGGCCACTGTTATCTGAAGCTATGTTTCTGTGTGGACACGTGCAGCTCGGGGGGTGTGGCCTGTTTGGAGTGGGGGTGTGGCTGTCCTTCACGCAGGCCGAGTTCTCCTCCCTGCCCGTCTCCTTCCCCTCCCTCACAGCCGCTAATCTACTGCTGGTGGCCGGTGGTGTTACCATGGTGACGGGGTTCCTGGGTTGCCTGGGGGCCCTCAAGGAGCAACGCTGTTTGCTGATGACGGTAGGAGGGCATGGCCTGACAGCAATAGCATGCTGAACGAGATGTTACATCACTGATAAAAAGCAGGAAGTGATGCAACCAGCACAGAGACATGTAGACGTGCCGCTCAGATAGTCCCTGGTCGCTTGCCTGACCACGACCTTTCTGCCCTCTCCCAGTTCTTCATCATTCTGCTCCTGGTTGTCATAACGGAAATCATCTTGGTACTCATCCTGCATATTTTCCGTGAGCAGGTGAGCCCCACCTCCAAGGTATCCCAGAAAAAATGTCCCCAATATCCTGCCTACAGAGGACTGTCATTCTGCTATATCTGTATGTATGTTCACAAGTAAAGCCCTTAATCCACACTGTCTCACCTTTACTGCCACTCCTTCCCCAGCTGGATGACAAGGCTCAGAAAGAACTGAAGGAAGGAATGAAAACATATAACACAGATGAGCGGCTCAAGACGGCCTGGGACAAAATGCAGTACATGGTGAGCATGGGGGGGTGAGTAAGGGGTGGGGGGTACATGGGAGCAGCGGGCTAGTCTAACGGCCGCTCTACCCCTCCTCTAGCTGAAGTGCTGTGGTGTGAATAGCAGCATGGACTGGCACAACGTCACCAACAACTCACTGCCGGATTCCTGCTGCAGTGCCGGGCCATGCTGGACCGAGGTTAGCAGAGCGCCACTCGCAGGCAGGGGGGAGCACGCGCCTCATTAGAGTGTTTCTGAGCAGCCCGCTGCTTCTGCCCCCAGGGCTGCTACCAGAAAGCCAGGGACTGGCTCTTCAAGAACAACACGTCCATCCTGGTCTTTGGAATCTGCATCAGCGTTATCCAGGTAGTGGCTTGAACCCGTATTTAAACAGCTTCCTCACTCTTCATCAAAGTAACTTACGGAAACAAAACAACAAGTAACATTAACTGGGGCATTTGAAATTAAACGAGTTCATGCTGCAGACATGCAGTTTCACTTAAAAACTGCCCAGAAAAAAATGGACTGTGAAAGTTTACAATTAAACTTTTTGACAGTTTTGACAGTTTTACTATGCACTTTTGCAGTTCAACCATGAATTTTTTGATGGTTCTACTGTAAGATACTGTAAAGTGTAAACATTCTGACTGTGAAGTTTATCAGCTTACAGTTAAGCTATGGACAGTTTAGGGGTCAATTGTGAAATACAGCCAAACTGTTAACTTCATGTGATTCACAGTTCTACTGTGAACTTTACGATCAGATTCACTATCAACTTAACAGCCCCTGTAACAGTGAAGTGACTAGTCCTGTTGATTAGACACTTCTATACGATGATTTAAAACAAGACTGGACAATATTACCATCAACTCTTCCATGGTGGATATTTTGAAAGTTAATAGTACATAGAAATTTTCATAGTTGACTGTAAAGTTTAACTGTAAAGGTGATAATTAAGATGACTGTAAAAAAAAACTGTCAAAACTATACTTCACACTTGAAGTATAATTCAACTACATCATGTTCACATTCAAACTGTAAACTTCACTGTCAGAATTATTAAACAACAGAAGAGGTAACCATGAACTTCAAAGTAAAACAAGAGTTCACAGTTCTACCATGAAATGTTCATGATCACACTGTATACTTTGTAGTAGAACTATGAATAATTAATGTATAATTATAAACTTCACAGTTTTACTATGAATTTTCACAGTGCATTTTTTCCTGGGTGCTCTGCTGGCCTGTGGAATAAAAGCCCTTTTAATAAAGGTTCCACAAACTGAGGACCGTGGCCCAGATAGTGCTCGGTGACGGTACCCCAGCGGGACCCAGCGGGACCCTCAGTATCTGCATGGCTTCCCTCCTCGCAGGTTCTGGCCCTGGGATTCTCCCTGCTCATGTACTGCCAGATACTCCGCATTGAAAAATACACATACTGAATGAGGAGCCCAGCAAGAAGAACGAACACAAATGGATCGGTTGCTTGTGAGACCCTCATGAGAAGCAGATGCTGAAGGACACTGTGGAGAGCGTGCTCCCTCACCCTCACATTGAATTTAAACTGGCCATTTTCTGGCACATTCTCATGTTAAATCATATCCCTTAAATGCTCATTTTCCCTTTTACATTTTGAGAGAACCTATTACATTTTGTTTCCATAGAAACTATTCTCTTAGCTCTTAGCAACATTAGCCATGATAAAATGATCTACTACTCGCAAAGCTAGTTTTGTTATATATGTGTACTTGTTAATCACACACTGTAAATACATGCTGTGTCTTTGTGGTTCTTGAGATGGAAGTTAGTAAATAACAGTACGTGTTCACACACGGCAAATTGCTTTAAATGAGGTGCCGCCAGAGCCTGATCTCCTCACACAGCCCACAGACGGACAGTTGCAACTGATGGGTCTCGAAATGGCATGTAGCGTGTAGTTGTGTGCCCTGGGCTTCCCGGCATGGATACCAGGCAAAGATGGATGGGTGACAGTGGCCCCACATTGGAGGGCAGATCGCACATAGCAGCCGCCCCACAGGCCACATGAAACTCAATGCTGCTGGACGCCTGGTTCTATTCTCAGGATAAGTCGCCACTTAGTGTTTACGGCTCATATCTCATGCCTGAAATATGCTATGAGCTTCATGCTCCCGCTCCTGCCACACACACTGCTCAAACTCCTGCACAAGAGGAGAGTAAAAGGCAGAAAGGAGAGTATGTACAGAAATGTCAGGGAAAACCCGTGCCTCGCCAAAACAGAGGCAGAGGCAGAGGTCACCACCTGCAGCTGTGCATATTCTACCATCCTCTGAGCTCCTGTGGCTGCACTACAGCGATGGCATCCCTGCAGTCTGGCCGGTAAATGTGCTGAGAACAAACAGGTGCAAACAGGTGCATGTCATGTGCAAAGAAGGAAAAACAAAACAGGACTAGACTGGATCTGCAAGAAGAGGCAAGCATGTTAGTATACTCCACTACAGAGGACCTCTCATAGAACCGGTTTACTGTAGTCATGATGATGAGCGTGTTAGCACATCCCACATTAGAGAACTGCTCCCTGAACCCACTCACTGTAGTAATGATGAAGAACATGTTTGCTTACTCTGCCTTGGAAGACCAACTTGAACTTGTTTACTGCAGTCATGATGAAGAACATGTTAGCATACACCGTTACAGAGGGCCTCTTCCAGAACCCATTCCCTGTCATCCTGATGAAGAGCATGTTAGCATATTCCATTACAGAGGCCTTCTCCCAGAAGCCGTTACTGTCATCATGATGAAGAGCATGTTAGCATACTCTGCTGCAGAGGGTCGGTCTCTGAACCCATTTACTGTAGTCATAATGTCGAGTATGTCAGTGTGCTTTGCTACAGAGGACCTCTTCAACCAGAGAGTGATGGGAGGTGTGCCAAGCAGGGAGATATTTATCAGCCTTTGTTCCATATGAAGAGATTTTAACCTTCGGTAAGTACTTAGCATCAAGTTTGAGGTGTGATTCCAGTAGCGCCATCACTGTGAAGAGTGCTTCTGTACTATAATCTCAGTAGCCATAACCCTCAGAATATAACTCATTACACAAGCAGGTAGCCGCTAACTGATAATGCTTTTATATACGCTGATGGCCACAATTGCCCAAAGTGGGAGGGGCATACCATCACGGGACAGGGAGACTCAGGAGGCACTAAGTGTGGACAAGTACGACCAAAGATGGATAGAGTACCTGAGAAACATAGTTGAGTAAGTCAAAATAACATACTAGAAAAATTACTTTGGTATGCATTACCCATTAAAATACCACTTGAGTAAAACTTTTAATGTATCTGATATTAACAATACTTAGATATAAAAAGTAATTAGCTGGTGTTTCATGTGGGCTTAAGTAAAATGGTGATTGCAGTTAGTTAATTAATTAGGTACAATAGTATTCTGTATCAGTTTCCAAAAGAAAAACTAGATCTTGCGGGATCTATCCCTTCCCCTCCCACACCCCCCCAACCTCTACAATGTCTATCTCTCCCTACATACTCTCCCCATCTCGCCAAAAAGAAATATTAATTAACAGTCAAACTTTGTTTGACTTGTCTGAATGTGATCATGTTCGCCAGATCTGTGGCTGTCTTTTCATCTGCCACCACTAAGTCACACTGCTTCAGTTTTGGTGAAATTTGACTCAAAATACAACAGACCCCACATCATCACCGATACAATATTGCTATGAAATTTGAAAAAAATCCATCCGGTACATTAATTTAGAGTTATTGTGTTCACAAGATCATCTCAAGTGTCATCTGCGCCTGTCTTTTCGATCCTTTGCTACCACATAGCCACCTCAAAATAAAATCAGTTGCAAACCTTCTATCCAAAGCCCTATGAAATTCCAAAAAGATCCAAAAAATACTTTTTCATTTATCGCATTAACGGGTTTGAGTGTCCGAGGCTGCCCTTCTCCACCTAAACTGTATCAAGTAACAACAGGACAGATTTTCCTCACCCCAGTGCAGATCACTGCTCACCCCCCCCCAACTCTCTCTCTTTGTTTCTCTCTCATTCTTTCTTTTTACTTCTAGTTTCCCGTCACAGAGGAAGTGCCTCTCCCTACCAGCTCCTTCTCCATTGGCAGTATTAGCCGGCTATGATTCTGGAAAGACAGAAGTGGATGAATGCAGATGGAGGGGATGAGAGAGTGGGAGGCAACACATTAAATGAATTTCTGTCACTAGCAGGGTGCATGCTGGGAGTGTTACCTATTCTTTCTGCCTTAAAGCTAATCGACAGGGAAGGGCATGGAGTGAACATGTGAGGCAGCTGATTTATCATATGGCAAGAAAGCATCAGGAACACAGCATGTTCTACACATGGACTTTATTTTCTACAAACAATACACATAAAATTAATGTGTAATACCACAGTTAACAGGACATAATACCAAATAACTCAAGACATCATATAAAAATGGTGTTTTGTATTTTTAGAAGAAGCTGAAAAAGGTACATTTGTCTCATGGGGACATGCTCAAATACAAACACACACATCTGCAAAAAAGTTTGAAGCGGTATGGCAGCAAATTCAAGCGAGCAAGAACGAATGCAGACACACATTTACAAAAATGATGATGCTGATCATGATAAGTGAATGCTCCCCGTCCCATTGGCCAGGTGTACGGCACTTTGCTCCGCCCCCCCAAACCCCTGCCAGCGTCACCTGGACACCAGACACTGGTACAAGGATTGGGAGAGACGGGACAGAGATTAAACGGATTGCTTCCAACCACAACACATACCGACAAATAGATGTGCTGTGGCATCTTCCATCATGAGTACATCCTGGCACAGTCAGCGCTGGCAGAAGCACGCTCTGCTCGTCTTCAGCATGCCCTCTCAGCTTGTCTTCTGCCTGTCTGCCTGTTCTCTACCTGTCTACCTGTCCTCTGCCTGTTTGCCTGTCCTCCTGTCTACTTGTCCTCTGCCTGACCTTTGCCTGACCTCACCCTGTCTTCACTGCCTGTGTGACTGTCCTATGTCTGTCCAACTGTCCTCTGCCTGTCTGTCTCTTCCTGACTTTACTTCTGTTCATCCTTCTACTGCCTCATTTCTTCCTGCAGACATTTACTAAGACACTCCTGCTCCCAGTCTGGGTCTCCACCTCCTTCTCTCCTCCTCTCTTGTTCTCCTGTCTGGCCACCCTGCTGCGTGGACTCCTACCTCTTGCATGTTTCTTCTCCACTGTCGCCTGCTGATCTCTCATCCCCACTGTCTACATTCCTCTGCTTCTATCTCTCCAAATCATAGCCGGTTCAGGCAGCCAATGGGGAAAGAGGCTGAGGGCAGAGGCACTTCCTCTGTCACAGGAAGTCTGTAGAGAAAAGAGAGAAAGAGAGAGAGAGTGAGACAGAGAGAGAGAGTCTTGGGGGGGCAGTGAGCAGGAAGTCTGCACTGAGGTCAAGAAAATTTGTCCTGAAATTCACCTGCTGGATAGTAATATTTAAAAGCATGGATATTTCACTGTTAAGTACAAAACAGTCAAACCTCATAACCCGACTTTGCTAGAGCTTCAGATAGACTACTAAGTGCCTTTTGGTGACTGTTGTGAAACACGGCATATAAAAATAAATAAAATTCAACTTGCAGGCTGGCTGGTACCATATCCTGGATGTCTGTTTCAACCAAAAGTATCGGAAAAGGTGTGCTCCTATGACACCCACAGGAGGTGATCACGTATGTTGAACTAACAATGGAGATTGCGTGTAAAGTTACATCAGTACAGCAGTGTATCAGTTTGTTAAAGTATAAAATCATTCAGAGGAAAAGGAGGACCTTCCTGTCAGGATAGAGACAGATGGGAGATAGAGGGAACGGGAGAGACATATCCTCAGAGGGACCGGAAAACTGAACTCCAGCCCATCTGATTAAGCAAAGCAGACGTGACTTTGGCATAAACCAAGCGGCTCCAACACCCACCTTATCAGCCCAGATAATTACCCCCAGCCCCAGGCGATTCACCACCCAGCAATCTCTTTGAATCATTGTTAAGCCGATGTATATAGACAGGCCCTGTATCCTTCATACTATATTACATACTGTACTTTGCTGGGCTGTATCAGCCTATATGCATTAAGAGTATCAAGAAATGTGGGGATGGGGGCATGTGATTTGAGTGACTTTACTCATGTTTGTGCACTAAAGAAGGTGACATGGAGAGAGCAAACAGAGGTTCAGGGATAAAGTCCCAGGTGTTTTTTCAGCCATGAAGGGACAGACTGAATTCTGCCCCCCCCCCCAGGTTCTGTTTCAGTAGAACAGGTACCCTTTATAGTAAAAGTGTGGCCATTTGCTTTTTCATGGTTAATAAATCTTCATTTTGACGAATGAAGTGTGCATGTGTGTGTGTGTGTGTGTGTGTGTGTGTGTGTGTGTGTGTGTGTGTGTGTGCATGTGTGTTTTTCATAAATGAAGCAACAAAAACAGGAAATCCACAGGCACGTATGCAGGAAATACCTCGGTTCAGAGACAGCGGCAGACTGACGAGCAGTGAACACTAAGCACTCCCTCGTACCTCCATCTGTTTATGAATGTAAATGTGGTATGCACAGATACCATCATCCAAAAATGCTTATGTACTTTCCACTCGCAGCTTTTAATATTGATTAAGATGCCACTGGACATCACACAATGAAACATACACAGACACAGACATTGAACCTGAGGTCCAATGCAGCTGAGCGGTTCATTAGGAGTAGAGAGAAAAAATCCAATGCAGAAGTTCAGCAGTACTTGACCAACACAGAAAACACAGAAACATAATCAGCTATCAAGTTTATCAATTATTGACAATGTTTCTCTGTCGCCATCAATGGTTCATCAAATTTGACTGTCATTGGCTGTTTAATCATCGTGTTCAATTGTCAATGGTTAGCACTGCACACTTGTCCCTAGTATGAAATATGGTTGTCATCACTGTAGTTCCCATTGGTGGATTTTTTGTGGAGGACTTATTTCAAACCCAAAAAGGGTTTTGTAGCCATTATATAATGATATGACTCCCATTGCACACGAATATATACGTTTCTTTCTCGCTTTATCATAATTTCTAGTGAAAAGTCTTGTCTTGGTTTGCATGTTGTCATTGGTCCCTGTCCATGAAAGGGCTTGTGGGGGTTTTCAGTACCAGCTCAGGGAGCCTCTGGACCTGCAGACTTGCCACACTCCTATTGCAGGCCAGTCCAGAACTGGGGCAGACACTTTTCCACTGTACTGGTCCTGGTACTGTACTTTTGGTATGGTACATTTTGTTCTTTCCTGTTCTTTTCAGATTTTCTCAAGTACCAAACCAACTAGACTACTTTTTTGGTACTTTGGGGTGGAACTTGCATGTTCATTGCCTATTGGTTATACAAAGAGCCTACCTCTGAAACACAATACAATGGCTGCTTTGAAAAATGTTACAAAATCAGAAAATAGTTTATAAAAAAGTAATAGTAATGTATGGGTGGAGAAATTAAGAGACCCAAACTTTAAATGCGAGCTGGTCGGAAGAACCAGAAGATGATGAGTGATGATGAGTGATTTAAACAGCAAGGATGAAAATGATTATGATTGACTTGGAGAACGCATGGAGCGCTGATGAAAAAGCAGTGGAGGTAAAGTTTAAGCTGATTTTTTTAAACATATACTACATAATTTTTAAAAGGAATAATCATCAAAATTCCAATGCTTGCCAAGTTTTGAAGGTATAAAAAGCCTGATCTCAACCCAGCTGACTATCGTGGTTCTTGCGATGTGAGAACTGCATAAACATAACATGCAACGTCAGTATTAATATCACAAATTGCCCAGCCCTTTAATAAACTATAGTAATTTTTTGAATTTAGGACAAAATACCCCACCTCATGTTGTGATGTCTTTAGGCAGTGGTACCATTTTTGTCACCAGTGGAGAACCAACACTCCACTGAAAGAGGAAATACACACCCAAAAAATACACAGGGAGTCATGTCCCAACAGCCCAGCATGCACACAGGGAGTCACATCACCACAGGCCAGCATGCACACAGGGAGTCACATCCCAACAGCTCAACATAGACACAGGAAGTCATATCCCAAAAAGGTCAACATAGACACAGGAAGTCACATCCCAGCAGGACAATACACACACAGGAAGTCACTCACTTGCATTAGAATTTACTGAGGTAGGTTGAGGATACACACCCCAAGATACGCAGGAAGTCATGTCTCAACAGGCCAGCAAATACAGAGGAACACATCACAACAGGTCAGCATGCACACAGGAAGTCACATCACATCAGGCAAGCATGCAAACAGGTTGTCACATCCCAACAGGTCAGCATATACAAAGGAAGTCATATCCCAACAGGTCAACACACGAGCAAGAAAACATTCCAACATGCCAGCATGCAAACAGGAAGTCACATCCCAACAAGCCAATACACACATAGGATGTCATATCCAAATATGCCAACACATACAAAGGAAGTTGCATCCAAACAGGTCAACAAACACAGAGGAAGTCACTTCTGAATAGGTCAACATACACACAAGAAGTCACATCCCAAAACACATCTGTGTTCCTTACGCACACAGGAAGTCACATCCCAACAGGCCAACCCACACACAGGAAGTCACATCCCAACAGGCCAACCCACACACAGGAAGTCACATCCCGGCAGGACAATACACACACAGGAAGTCACTCATCTGTATTAGAATTAACTGAGGTAGGTTGAGGCAAATGAAGGGAGGTGTAAGCTTATCCAGACAGAGGTGCTGTTGGGGACAAGGACAGCATGCAAGAGTAAGAGCAGTCTGTGGGGTTAATGTCTGAAAAGTGAGAGAGATGCTGATGGCAGACAGAGAGGACATCGGAGGATTGGGAGACAAGAGTAGAAAAATAAAGACACTAATTAAATTTAACCAAATGAGCAAAGACAAATCAGCATCATCAAGACTAACACAACCCACTTCACTTCTGACATCAACGATGTGTTAACCAACAATTAAACAATTGAGACTTTGCCAGACAAGTGTCAGTTCGGTCTGTGTGATGACAGCAAGGCAAACAATTAAACAGAAAAAGGATACCTTCATTTCAAGAGAAACATTTAAAACAAGTTCCGCAGAAATATCTACTTAAAACATGACTGCATTCTCTTTGGAAAACCCATAACTCTAATAATACTTTACATAACATCCATTTATCTTCCATCTTATCTTGTACATGGTCGGGGTGAGATTGCATCACACTAACTGTAATAATACAATTAGCCTAGGAAAGATTAAAGTTGAAGCGCAGATGAGTCAAACCTAACAGTGACCACAAGAGGGCACTACACCATAAACAATCAATGTTTATTATTAAAAGCAGTGGTACCTAAATAAGCATTTTTGTACATGGCCTTTAGCTGAGAAATATGATAATTAAAAAACTCTCCTTACAGTTCAAACATACTCTCACTGCCCACTTTATAAGGTACACTTCTTCAATTGCTCTTTGAACCAAATATCTTATCAGCCAATTATATATCCGCAGCACAATGTATAAATTCATGTAGGTACAAGTCAGGAGCTCCAGTTAATGTTCATATCAAACATCAGAATTGGGAAGAAAGGTAATTTAAGTGACTTTGAATGTGGCATGGTTGTTGGTGTCAGACGGGCTGAGGGTTTGGAAACTGCTGATCTACTGGGACTTTCACATGCAAAAATCTCTAGGGTTTACAGAGAATGGGCCAAAACAGAAAAAACATCCAGTGAGTGGCAGTCCTCTCTGTGAAAATGCTTTGTTGATGGTAGAGATCAGAGATCAATGGCCAGACTGGATCAAATTGACAGAACTCCAGAGGGTTGTTATAACCAAGGTATTCAGAAGAGCATCTCTGAACACATGACAAAAAAAGTATTGTTGTTGACCATGTCCATCCCTTTAAAACCAGCTTCTAACGGCTAATTCCAGCAAGATTACACACCATGTCACAAAGTTCATATCATATCAGACTGGTTTCTCGAACATGACTGTGAGTTCACGGTACCAATAGAGCACCTATGGGATGTGGTGGAACGGGAGAGTCACATCACGAAGGTGCAGCCAAAAAATCTGCAGCAACCGTATGATGCTATCTTGTTAAGAACATAAGAACATAAGAAATTTACAAACGAGAGGAGGCCATTCGGCCCATCAAGCTCGTTTGGGAAGAACTTA
>JAODLC010000049.1:4717224-4729724 GCA_026781145.1 Hippopotamyrus pictus
CCACCCCAGCTGAGGCCAAAAGCCTGTCCACTCGATCCGGAAGGTCCCCTACCTGGGCACCAGGCAGGCAAGACACCATACGGGACCATCTATCACGGGTGCACACATAACTATCTACACCTCTTATAAGGCAGTAGAGACAGTTGTTACCATGCACCAAAGTCTGAGAATGTTTCAAGCACGTCATTGAATCTATGCCATCGTGAATTAAGGCTGTTCTGAAGGCAAAAGGGGCGTCCAACCCAATACTAGTGGGTTTTCTCTGCACTAAAAGATGAGATTCACACCATAATGGTGGTGGTACAGTGACACACACTGACTGCAGTGATCACAACAAACCGCTTATAATAACAATGGCTTAGTTTCTATTACAGACAGTAGAGTCATTGCATGTGACAGTGCCCCTTAGTGGCCTGTTGTATGTATACAGGCAGCTGGTTACCAGCAGCAAGTCAAAAGCTGCTTGTCCAATCAGGAATCACCATTAGTAGACCCAGCAAAGGCTTTAGTGGTGTGGTGGGGGATTGCAGAGTCCTGCAGCAGATTGTCAGACAGACCTGAGCTGTTGCAGTGTTGGTTGTTGAAAGGGGGTGGATTTGAAGGATGTGTTCAGGGGGGCAGGTGTGGGGGAACAGGAAGGCCCAGCCCCACACCTGCTCTGATTGCATAGCTTCTCCTCCGTTAGATTTGGCTCTTTCATTAGAAAACCTTCTCTGTCAATCAAACACAAAAACGGGCATGTCTTTTATTATAGTGCATGTTCATTTCTTTGTAAAAAATGATTCTTACTTCCCTTTTGTTGCATTTCCCGGTAGTTCATACACACCAGGTAAACTTCTGGGTCCATTTGTTTTGCGTTAACATCACCATCAGAGAGACAGGAAGGTGGGGGGGGGGGTGACATGATGGAGGAAGGGGGACTTAAATGCAGGGCTCTGGGAGCTCAGTCTCAGCCACCAGTGTCTCTCTCACAAAGATATTGAGCTCTGAAAGGGAAGGACAGAGCCACACATGGGGTTCAGGACCCCTTCCGTTCATGCAACATCAGGGAATTGGAAGGTTAACAGGAAGGTAGAGACAGTCCCAGAAGGTCCTGGAAGGGCAGATGTTTAATGCCACCATGGTTCCTATGCTTTCAGGGTTCTGTATCATTATGGCCAAGAGGTTAAGAACACTGGAGAGAACCAAGCCAGTGAGATTCCCAGATGTATGAATGGGTGATGCAGCTTTGAGGGGAAAAAAATCAATTAAACAACAAAATAAAAGACTCCTTGTGTGTGAAAGCTGAGGGATACACGGGCAAGCCGGGCCTGACCTCTCCGGGGCACCCATCTGGCCCGACATGAAGCTCATCCTGTTTCTCTGCAGCTTCCTCTTCAGCTGGAGTCCAAGCTGGAGGTCCTCAATGTCGCTCCCCGTACCTGCCATACCGACCCTCACACACAGGGGGCGACAACAAGGACTAAATGAATGAGAAGCAGAACAAAGGTTCCTCCACGAACACATGCAGGCAGGATCTCTCACCTGTGCTGTGGTCACGGATGGCCATGCTCTGCTGATTGTAGAGGACCGCTCCAGTTCAACCCAGCTTCTCGAAAATGGCAGGGGGAGGACACAGAAGGAGGTCATAGCATCTCACAGCCTCCCCAGAACTTAAAACCCATTAATGCTGATCCTCATCGCAAGACTAATGATGCTTGATCTCATTATCATTTCAACATATTAACCTACCTTTCATGTGAAAAGCTCTTTTGATCTCCAACATTTTTCAGGTGTCTGGTTGAATTAAACCCTAGCGACTTCACGCACTTCCTACCTCCCTGTTTTTTTTCACTCATACTATGTCAGTGTTTAGATGTTCCCACCTTTATCTAGCTCTGCCTCTTTTTTGTCATTCCCTCCCATCTCTCAAAGAAGTAGCTTGAAAACACCACCTCACCAAATAATGGAGAAGAAAGCGGCCAGATGTCACCTCCGAGGAACATCTCAGGATCCAGCTGAGGAATAAACTTGACTTCAGTCCAAGAGAGAGAGAGAGATGCAGGGAGGGAGAAAGATGGCATCAAAAAGGGATCTAGAGAGTGAGGAGTCTTCAGACCCCCATCGCTGGGGAGAGGGGGCAGAGTGTGCCGGAAAGAGCTGCCATCACCAGGAAGATACATGATCCATGACAGATGTCCAGCTCCTGTAACTGCATATCAGGGGGCTGTCGTCTTTTTATTTTTGACACAGTCACACTTCTGGCACCTCATTTGCATATTTCCATGCATTAGTATATTTTCCTTGATTCGGAGGCCAAACTTCCTTGACAGAGAGTGGGAAAATGTTAAGAAACATCTGACATACTACCCAATGCTTGCACATATTTTCTCTGAACTCTCTCCTTACTACCATATGCTGTGTACATACTCTTAGTATTCCATCCATACTATTCCATGCTCTCTGCATATTCTTTCTGTACTCTGTCCATACTACCCCAGGCTCTGCAAATACTCTCTCTGTACTCTCTCTCCGTACTGCCCTGTGCTCTGTGTATACTCGCACTGTACGCTAGCTGTACTGCTTCATACTTTGCACATACTCTCCCTGTACTCTGTCCATACTACCCCATGCTCTTTACATATTCTCTGTTCTCTGTCTGTACTACTCCATGCTATGTACATACTTTATATGATTTCTGTACTACCCCATGCTATGTACATACTTTCTGTACTCTGTCCGTACTACACCATGCTCTATACATAGTCTTTCTGTACTCTGTCCATACTACCCGATGCTCTGCACATACTCTCTCCAGGCTCTGTCTGTAATACCTTGCGCTCTGTACATACTCTCTCTGTATTCTATCCATACTAGCCCATGCTTTTTACATTCTCTCTCTATACTGTTTGTACTACCCAGTGCCATGTACATACCCTACATACTCTGTCTGTACTACCCCATGCTATGTACATATCCTATCTACTCTGTCTGTATTACCCCATGCTCTATACATACTCTCTCTGTACTCTTGTCTGTACTACCCCATACTCTGCACATACTCTCTCTGTGCTCTGTCCATAATATCGTGCTCTGTACATACTCACTACGTACTCTGTCCATACTACCCCGTGCTCTGCATAGACTCTTTCTGTACTTTTTCCTCTGCCTGTGCGCAAACATGCTTACAGATATTTCTGTAGCTTCAGGGGGCAGCTCTTTTTAGCTGTTTTTAGTTCATCCCTGTCTCCCACTGTTTTTCCCTCTCTTGTTTTTCACTGCTGGGAGGGAGGATGAGCTATTATGGGGTGGGGAGAAGAAAGGTCACCATAGCAAAAATGCAGGGACAAATTAATCAAGTCCATAAGACCAAAGAGACAGTGCTTATTCACTGAACCCGGGGCAGGCGCACACAGCCACACTGTCATGGTGCTGAGGGAATCGCACACTTATTCCAATATAATAACTATGCATTATGTGTTTAGTTTCTTTGATAAAGACTCTCACTGACTTTAAATTAAATGAACAGGACACTCGTTTCACACCCCCTCTGTCTCTTTGTCTCTTCATCCTTCATTCCTTCACTCGCGTCCATGCTGCCTGGCCGAGGGCGCAGCTGCAATGCACTGTCACCTTCAACTGTGCTTTGAAACCACACATTGTGCTTGAGGCAAAAAACATAAACATGGAGCAGTAGTTTGTGAGGAGGGGTGGAGGGGATGTGGCTGGAGGAAGGTTCCGCAGAGGAGCTACAGTGATCTTACTGCAGAGTGAATCCAAAAGCACACACCGAAAGTTAGGTAATTCACCATTACAGCTGTAAATACATAAAAATGAGAATGATCGCAGAGTCATGATAACAGGACTTGGCAGAGGCAAAGCCAACCACTCAGGGACAGACGCTCACACTGCCCATGCTCTGCAAAGGTGCTTGAATATTACTATCACTGTGTGACTCATTTTAGGGACAATATCACTATATGTCAACTGACACAAATAAAACAAGAAATGCCTTTAATTTTTTTTTTTTGCTGTGAAGAGTATTTCTTCAAATTCCAGGCAGAACAAGACACCATGGGGGAGGGAGTAGATCATTCCCACCAGGATCCAATAAAGTGTGGCATACTTTACAAAAAGTCCTGACCCACACGGTATATGTGAAATATATGCTTAACTGGAAGAGTTAGAAGAAGAAGGGAAAAGACAGCAAATGCCCTCATACAGAGTGCATTAGGCAGATGTCTGGGCTGGCGAACCCAGCGTTGTAAACTATGTGTTTAACACAAAGCCCATTTACCAGTTAAGGCAGGGTTTGACATAACTAAGCTTGACCACTGGATCAGCTTCTCTGTTGTAAAAATAAGCTATACCTATAGCTATACATCTGTGATTAAGACAGACTGGATAGGAATGACATAATATAACTGTAGTACTTTCATTTGCAGAGAGGAACCCGATTCAGCACCGCATTCAAGGTATCAAAACAATGAATAACAAATATCAGTTATACCTATCAGTGTCCGAAGGTAATTTCGGCTGAATAACTATATTTACAAGTGGGGAAATGCCCAAGTCAATAACGAAAGAAGTAATGCATGGCGCCCTCTGTGGGCTCCTTTTAAAATGACACACATTGTTTCGTTGTCTGTTTACTTCAGTAAACTATCTGTATTTCAGTCTTTAGTTAATCCTTCATTTTGTGTTTGTCCGCCTCGTATTGTGTTCTTCCACTCTTTGCTTTTATGGCAGTGATTCGCCTCCGTTGGATTGACGCAATAACAGCATCGCACCCATCAGCCGCAGCACGACTCAACGCGCGCTGCCGCGGTTGAGTGCTCGTGCGCGTGTCAACGTGGCGCTTCGAGACCAATTGAAATTTGCTCCATGCCCAGTCCCTCCCTTCTCTGATTCCATTGGATACTACCTCTCATAGCAATATTGCTATTGGATAAGGAGAAAGACGACGCCCTGGTAGAATTTAAAGAGACAGTAAGACTGCCAACGCGTGCAGGTCAAAAAAATCTGGGAGAAGTTGGGTAGGACGAGTATTTGGTAAGTAATTTTCTTTTAAAAAAATGTACTGTTCTCTTCGACATTGTCCTGAGTAAGCGGGTGAACAGATGGATTTTATATGGATAAAATCTAATATTTGTTTTGATTGATCATAAACCGCATCATTCATTTTGTTATATGCAAAGTATGTATGGAATACACACTTTTCAACAAACTGAAAACTTCAAGGAATGTAGATGCTACTTGGAGAAAAAAGTAAATTAAGCGAAAAATATACAAAGAAAGCCTTGTTTTGAAAAATTGAATACAACTTGTGATTTTAATATACAGTAAATGTAAAAAAAAAAATCTAATGCTGCTTATTACTTTTCATATTGCCAGTGCATCGTTCAAACGTGCCTTAGAAAGTTACTTCAGCCTGTTTGTATATAACTCACAAATGACGTGCATTTTGTTTTAACTTTTTGCTGCAGCTAAGGAAATATGATGCTGATGCAGTTGCTAGGAACAACATCACTGTTTTTGGCGGTGGCGATAGCTGTCCCTGCCCAGGAAAAGCGTGTGCATCGCCACGGTGACCTGAGCGACCACGTGCACGACGACACACACGGCTTTCAGTACGACCATGAGGCGTTTTTGGGCAAGGAGGAGGCCAAGACCTTCGACCAGCTGACCCCAGAGGAGAGTAAAGAAAGACTAGGGTATCTCACCTCTTACCACTGACGTTATTGCATAGTGCTTCCTATTCCAAATATTCCAGACTCAGCAGAATTGCCCCACTGTTCATTTCTAACCATTTCATCAAAATACATTCTATATTGCAGCAGTATACTGAGGTAATTGTAGGTGGAATATGTCATTTGTACAGTTTCTGTTATAGTCAAATTATGCATGAAGACCAAGGAAGAGATTTGGGTTTAATAATGCATTTAGCTGTAATCTGTTTGAGGTAGCACAGTCTGTAAGGGGTTGGTCTCTTTTTGTATCTGGTTCCCAGACATCTCTGCATGCTTTTCCCTCTTCCACTGATGTGTCCTTGCTCCCTTTATTCCCCATGCGGTCTGGCAGGAAGATCGTGGATCGCATTGACACGGACTCCGATGGCTACATCAGCCACAAGGAACTGCACCAGTGGATCAAGCACCGGCAGAGGAGGTACATTGAGGAGAATGTGGACAAGCACTGGAAGGAGTACGACCTCAACAAGGATGGACTAGTGGCCTGGGAAGAGTATAAGAATACCACCTATGGCTACTACCTGGGTAAGAGAGAAGAGCCAGCAGGGCGGCAGCACTGAGCCTTGACACATCATCTCTTTGTATCAGATGCTCTTCTCGGGAACCACCTGGTATCCCTTACAGACCTTACATTCTAAGGCATGTCAACTTATGAAGCATGTTAAAACATAAAAATGGTGGAATAGAGTAAATATAGAAGAGCTGAGCGTCCTTGTAGACAGGTCTGGCAGGGACGGGTGGCCATCGACTCTTCTGTCGTTAGTAACGGGAGTCGAGACTTTTGTTGATTGTTGCAGACGAGGAGTTTGACGATATTGATGACAAGGCGAGTTACAAGTCCATGCTGGCCAGGGATGAGCGCAGGTTCAAAGCTGCTGACATCAATGGGGACGGCATCGCCAGCAAGGAGGAGTTCACAGCCTTTCTGCACCCTGAGGAGTACGAGCACATGAAGAGCATCGTGGTGACGGTCAGTGGGCTGCTGTAATTGTGTAGTCGCAATATGCATACAGAACGATTATCATTAGGCTGCTTAACCGCTCCACCCCTTGTGAGGACAGGACAGAGACGCACCATCACACTGTGATCCGATGATCTATGCTGCCCCTTCTCTGTTCTGCAGGAAACGGTGGAGGATATCGACAAAAATGGGGACGGACTAATAAACCTGGAGGAATACATAGGTGAGGCATCAGCGTCCCACCGCTCTCCACCGACAGGGGAAACTACGGGTGAAGCGTGAGCACTGAACCCCACCATCCCCTTCAGGTGACATGTTCACCCCGGAGAACAGCGAGAGCGAGCCGGACTGGGTGAAGACCGAGAAGAACCATTTTGTGGAGTTCAGGGACACCAACAAGGTGCTTGTTTGCCGATTGCTCGAGATGACTGCTTCACATGGATGCTTGTTTGTCTAGAATCAGTCGCAGACACTCATTTCAGTCTCCTTCCACCGCATTGAGCTTTGTTCACCTTTTCTTCCCTCTCAGGATGGGTTTCTTGATGCTGCTGAGGTGTCCAAATGGATCCTGCCAGGAGAGGTGGACCACGCAGATAACGAGGCTCAGCATCTCATCCATGAGACAGACACAGACAAGGTGGCCTCACTCACCCATCCTTCTGTAATTTAATGCAGACAAAAGCTCCCCTCCACCAATACTTCATTTCTGTCACATCAATTACTGCTGCTGCTCAGGAGTCCACAGCCGGTCTCATAATTAATCATAACAGTTTAATTACAAAGGAGAACTGCACACAGTGTGCTACTGCTCCCTGGCTTAACCAGACCAGGGGTGTAACTCACTCTCTTTGATCATGCTTCCTCAGTCTGTCTCTGTTAATATTCTTGGTAATTGGCTAATTCATGTTCGTCCCAGCCTGTGATTCTAATGAGCTGCCAATCATCTCTTCTGCCTTCTGTCCCTTGACTCCAATTGGCCGGCGGCTTGTGGGGCTTCTTTCGTTGCCGTCGCCGTGGCTCCGCCGAATGAACAGGACGACCGGATCACCAAGCAGGAGATTCTAGCCAATTGGAACATGTTTGTGGGCAGCCAGGCGACCAATTATGGAGAAGACCTCACTAAGAAGCACGATGAGCTTTGATGATGTCACACCTGGGGGCCGGGGGTGGGGACACCATGGGTTTTGGTATATGGGGAGCTTCATTCTGTATTGGGGGGGGGGGAGGTTGTCAATCACTGATGTATAAGCAGTGTTAGTCTATGGGGAGCGTGTTATCACATCACAGATAAAAGGGGTCAGCCAAAAAGGTGTGATACAGACACAACCACAGCCAAAAAGATGATTCCTTTACAAAACCACAATGACTCATTTTTGCTCTTATTTGTGTATTTTGAACCCACCCCCTTAAAATGCATGCCAGTTTGCTGCCGCTCTGTACCCTGCCACCATGGCATCACTGTCCTGTTTAACACAGATATATAGCACTATACTATACCATTAGCATCATGAGCAATTGTCGGTTTGCTGAGATTCATGGAGCCGGAAACTGGCTGGGATGGAGCATTTCTGCCGCTTCGCAGAACATGTCCGGCAGAGCAGTATAATATATAATATAGTTTACAGGCGCCACTCTGGCATTTGGGGTCAGGGTAGGTTCAGACTGCACTGACACCAACCACACTGTGCAGAGAGCAGCACGGTGCACAGTCACGGCGTTGCTGGGACAGCAAACACAGAGACAGGCCTGGCACAATGTGAAGACAGTCACTGCTTCCCACTTTCAAATATCAGTAAAGCTGTTCCGTTTTTCATGCGTGTTCCTATATGGCTTTTTGTAACCTCCTTGTACGATCGTGTTGTGTTCTGTAGAACACAAACCTAGCAAGTAGGGATGTAAAGTGCAAACTGGAAGGTAGACCTGATGGTTCCAAGGCCCTGCACCAGGAGCGTCCCCTTTGCTGACTGCAAGAAAGCTGCAGGCCGCAGTCTCTCAGCTGAAAGGGTTAGTCTGTGTCTGTGGCTGGTTAGCTCTGTTTTTCGCCTCTGTTCAGGATGGCCGCCTGTCTTTGGAGGAGATTTTGGAGAAAGCACAGTTCCTCTCTGTCAGCACCCTGACTGACTATGGGGCTCTTCTGTCAGGTGTCCACGATGAGCTCTGACTGGCCTCACGCTTCATTGGGGATGGAGAAAGTGGACATGTCTGATTGTGTCTGATTAATAAACCATTACTGATTTTCTCTTGGTTACTTGTTTCCATTTCTGTGCATTACACGTGGTACATGTGGTTATGTTCACAGTCACATCTACAGCTTTATTAACCCAGATATTTGACTCATGCCGCACGTGTAACTGTGATACATCATGAGTGTTTGACTGAACATAGAAGAGCCTCTCGCAGTTCATTCAGACCGCCATTTTCCTTTATTTAAGGATGGAGTCAGAACATTCACACTCAGATACTGGGACATTTGAACTATGTGGGACAGAGAAGGTCACATGACGTGAGCCACTCGGGCTCACTGTGGGCCATTTGAATCGTGGTGACCTCATGCGAGTGCGTGGGTCGTCTTGCCAGAGGGGGTTGTGCTGACCTGAAGCTGGCAGTAACGCCATGTAACACAGGGCAAGCCAAAGAACACAGCAGAGGGACTCAGGACCCAGGTGAAGGCCGTCAATCATAAGGGCAGGTGGCATATGGTACAAAGGCCTTCGTAGGGAATACATGATGTGGCTGTTACTATGTGCATTGAAGCAACCATTCAGAAGGTCATTATAAAATTTCATTGATTAGACGCTTTATTATTCCAATGTTTTTCAGACACCGCTGTTAAGTGGTATCTGAAAATGAAAGAAAAAGACGTTGGCAAACGTCGATAATTTAAGTGATACGGGAACCAGTAAACATTCTTATCAAACTCGGTTCAGACTGACGCGTCTCCGCTGACTTTTTGTAGTACTGGAGTGCCATCTGATGGTATAAATCTGTAATTGTCAGGACAAATTATTTAAGTTTCCAAGTTAGGAGTTTTATTGTCATGTTCTTTATGATCCGTCACGATGAAAATATCGGAAATAAAATGTCCAGTAATCCCACTGAGAGATTTTGTCGTCGTCGACTTCCGGTGGCAGGAGAGATCTGAAAGGTCTGTATAAAATCAGATCATGTGATACTCTAGGCACAGTTCTTCATATGTGAGTAGTTATGTGCCTTAATGGTCCAACTTTACCTTTGCACGGGACCTTTAATACCGGCGCTTCTCATCTGATGATCCCACAGAGAGCGACTGGAGCGCTTTGGTCAACCGATCATCACCCGCCTTGTAATGGTCTCACTAGTAGGTCCGAAGTTCTCCTGCATTTATCATGGGTGATTGTATGCTTCCCTCCTATTGGTTGTAAATACATTTCAGTGCGTGATTAAGAAGCGTCTATATTTTGTTGATTGACAATGGCTTGAAAATGTCTTACTGATTATATATTATTTGCTAGCATATATACAATTTGTTTACCGTCGAAACTGAAAACAGGACAGAGAAATTAAAGAAAATAAACTGCTTAATTTTAAGACTTAATCGTTTTATTTCCTTCTCAATCTCCTTTTCAAACCTGAAGAGTTTTTTAAGACTTAGTTTCTGTGTTTTCAGCGTGTCTTTAAAACTTAACACTTCACAATAAAGTTATTTATTTTAAATAAACCTTGTAAAGATTGTATCTTTATATTTTTTTCAAAACCACAAAAAAATAAATTATTATACACTAAAAGTAATAAAATCGGATGGCTGCAGTTTCCTCTTCGGCCACATGGTGGCAGCAGGGGCTTTATTGTCCGCCCTCCAGAGCACGGGCTATTGTTCTGAAGAGGTAAAGAGACACGGAAAGATTAACAAGGACCTAGAACATTAGAACATTAGCTTCCGTCTTAAATGCTCTAAAAGAACTTACTGGTAGACTGTTCCTGTCAGTTCATCCACGTAGCCACCTGAAATCGCCAGAGAAGCATACATTTACAGTTATTTAAAAGACAGTTAGGCATCGACATACACATTATACTTACATATGACCGAAAGTGTTTCACTCACCTGGTTTGCAAACAGTCTCACAAAGGGCAGGACAGATATTGCAGAATTTGCACATCTAGGGTGAAAAATGCACAAAATTAAAAGCCGAACAACACAAACATCACTGTCAGTCATAACCACTATAAAGCTGCAATGTTCAGCCAATCAAGTGAGGGGTCAGGTTGCCGCGGCTTGTGTCTGGGCGGGACTCACATCGCAGTGCTTGCAGTGTGCTGACTTGTCTCCCTCCTTACATGGACACTTATCGCAAGAATCACAGTGCTGGAAAAGAGCAGGAGAGAGGGTTAGCGTGAAAAAAGCGTGAAAAAGATAGAGGAAGAAGGAGGGAGAGGGAAATGGATAGAAGGGTCAGGCAGAATGGGAGGGAGGAAAAATGAGGGAGGGAGAAATAGGGAAGAGGAGAGACGAGGAAAGGGGGGGAGAGAGAGAGAGAGAGAGAGAGAGAGCACCAAGGGAGAAGCAGACAAAGATGGAGAGGTTAATGCACTATGATTACCCCAAATTACCCCAAATAGATACAAGCCATGTTTATGACTAATTACAGCTCTTACCTCACAGAATGAGCAGAAACTACACAGGGATCCTTTTTCATATGGTTCATCATCATCATCATCATCATCATCTGAAAAAAAAATGTAAATGAAATGTTATATATATATATATATATATATATATATATATATATATATTTTTATGTGTGTGTGTGTGTGTGTGTGTGTGTGTGTGTGTGTGTGTGTGTGTGTGTGTGCGCGTGTGTGTGTGGGTGTGTAGGGTGTACCCCAGTCTCGTACCCTATGCTATAGAAGGCCTACAGGCTCCCACATGATAAGGATAAGAAGCTGAAAATGGGTGATCCATAGTATCGTTCCGCACACATAAATAGACATTTGCGGGTGTCATGACACCCAGGGGCAAATGTACAGATGTTTAATTTCCTGTTTTTTCATGTCCCATTTTAATGCAAATGATGGTATACTGAATGCTGCCATACAAAACATTTGACAGATTTTCTGCAGTAGATATACCTTTTCTTTATAAAGACATTCACACTCACAAACACACTGACACCCAGAGTCGCACTAATACTCATGCACAAGTACAGTGAACACAGATTTTGTCTGCTTGTCTAATGAAGACACCCATAATGTCATTTTCATTTCATCCTGCTGCTTTTGAAATATCTGACAAAGCTCCAGTTGTGTAGTTTCTAATTTTGTGTTTTCTTGTACGCTAAGGATCATGGACAGGAGGTCATAGTTGCATTAAGAGCTCTTGGTGATCATGGACTGCAGGAAGTAACTGTATTAAGAGTCACTGTCACTGGTGATCATGGAGGAAGCAAGTGCATGTGGAGTCACTGGTGATCTTAGACAGGAGGAATTAACTGCATGCAGAGTCATTAGTAAATATGGATGACATAGGAAGTAACTGCATGCAGACTCACTGGTGATCTTAGAGAGGAAGAAGTAAGTGCATGCAGAGTCACTGGTAATCATGGACCTGAGAAAGTAATTGCATTGAGATCCACTGTTACTGGTGATTTTGTATGCGAAGATGTGGGGCTGCACGGTGGTGCAGTGGTTAGCACTTTCACCTTACATCTCTGGGACCAGCGTTTGAATCTCTGCCGGGATTCCATGTGTGTGGCGTTTGCATGCTCTCCCTGTGTCACTATAGGATTTCCTCTGGGTACTCTGGTTTCCCCCCACGGTCCAAAAACATGGTAAGG
>JAODLC010000049.1:4745322-4755457 GCA_026781145.1 Hippopotamyrus pictus
CTCCTGTTATTGTCTCAGGCCAGCTTCTTACACCTTCCCCTCTTCTGAATCTGTATTTTGCGTTTGCTCCTCTCCCCAGTCCCCCCAAACAACCCCCCCCCCCCCCCCCCCCAAAAGCGCACCTCACTCACCATGTGCCAGATTCTCAAACCTCTCAGCAAGCTCCTTCATGGAGAGCTTCGTCTCCGTCTCGCCCTCCATCCTGGAGAGCTCCCTGAGGATCCTGCAGCCAGACAGGGCACTGAGCACCGACTCCCCAGCCTGTGGGAGTCAGCATCAGAGTCAGGGAGTCAGGAGTCAAGCAACCTCTGGTTTAGGGTTACAGAGATCCAAGCTCTGTCTGCACTGGTTATGATGCAAGATATGCCCAAGACAGGTGGGTGGCAGCCTGGCAGCACACAATCACACACAGACACACACAGTTACACACAGTCACACACAGACACACACAGACACAGTCCATGTATTCATGTTTATGAGGACCATCCATATTCATTTGTAAGGGCATAACCCTAATCCCAACAATGACAACCTGAACCCCTATATAGGTACAGCTATAACCTTAACCATAAGTATCCAAACAAAATACAAAGCTTTAGTTTTTTGATTGCAGCTACAGATTTTTATAAAACTGAGATTATCCTTTTGGGGATCAAAAAAATGTCCCCACAAGGGAAAAAGTCACAGGTTTTCATCACATTGTGGAAAAGTCTAGTCCCTACAATGTAATAATTAGTAAAATGTGCATGCACACTCACACACACACTTCGTTCACCTGAGTGACATCATTTGGCAGTATGAAAATGATTTTATTTCTTAGCATCACAAGCATGATGAGTACATGTGCTGTGTGCTCCTCAGTGTCAGCCTCACACACACCTGAGCACCCCAAAGACAGGCCCAGCCTGAAACTCACCATCTCCCAGAAATAGATGGCCATCTGATGGCGGTTCTGCAGGAGGGCCCAGATGAAGAGTGAGACCCAGGGCGAGCGACAACGGCGAGTGCGGTATTCACACTGCCCCTGGAGTAGCTTGTTCATCAGCTGGGGAGGAGGGGGACAGAGAGTCGGTATTGAGCACGAGGGTAAGAAACCTGAACCCAATGAGAACAGAAGCATTGCTGCCTCATGTAATAAGCAGTGGCAGGCTGACGAGGTTGTTGCAGATCAGGCTCTGGCTGCTGGACAAATCTGAGGGTTAGGGAGGACAGGTTAGGGGACAGAAGGGTAGAGGGTGGTGAAATCATTCCTATCTGATGGGGCACTGTGTGCGATATGGAGAAGGTACTTTGGTTAAATGAGAAGACAGTACCTTCATCGCTCTTCTTGTGCTTATGCCATGATCCAGTTCCAACAGGTTGTAATAAAACGGCTGGCAGACATCCCCAGTTATGTCTTGTAGGACCTGTGACACCTGGGACAGGGAACCAAGATTTGACCATAACCCATTAAGATACATCAGGTGAAACCTTCTCTGCCACCTCCTGGCCCACCTCAAAGAGGGTCAGCTCGCTGGCCAAGCTGGACTTGGTCAACGAGCTGTCAGGATTCTTCACGGCATTGGTGCCATCCGTGTCGGCACGGGGAGAGCTGGTGATGCTGAGTCGTTCCAGCAGGTGGCGCTGCAGCAAAGTGTAGGCCAGCGAGCTGTCGGGCAGCGAGCAGTACAAGTTCTCCAGACGCTCATACGTCAGGTAGTCCAGGATGTTCAGCCCGTTTTCCGTGAAGAGACGGACGAACTGAGGCTTGTTATTGACCAGGGCATCCGTCATGGGGCCTTCTAGGTCCTCGTACTGCCAGAGGGGAGATGGGAGACCATCTGATGTCATTTTCTGTAGCTTACGCACCCTCGCTTTTTCCCTGAGAGCAGAAGATGCACTCACCCTCCACTGGATGTCGCCACTGAAGAGCTCGGTCTTGGCGATGTCTACACGGTTCCAGGCCACAGCCAGCTTGAGCTCCTCCGTGTGCTCGCTGGCATCACTGGACTTACGCTTGCTGGCTGAGAGGGACGCGGCCTAAAGGTTCAATACCCTGGCACTATAGGACCCACACCCTCACACGTCCGGCATGTAAACATTACCTCTCACCAAGGCCTTCAGCAACAACGTGTCAAAGTCATCAGGCCCCTCCTGCTCGCTGCTATAGATGGTGATCAGGTCTTGATTCTGATAGATGCTGAGGATCTGGGCAGAAAGGAGGAGGAGAAGCAGGCATGGTCATGTGTCCACAAGCAAATACATCTGACTGGATGCAAGAAACTCTGATGGTCTGAAGGCAGCCATCCCCAGCTGATGCTCTTACCCTGTCAGTCAGCTTTTCCACCTCCTTCTCCAAAGGGAGATGTTTCTTCAACCACTCCCTGACTCTGTTCCTCTGCTCCAGCCTGAGGCCCTCGCCCTCCGGGGACATGGTGGAGGCAGTCAGAGACTGCAGATCTTTCAGTACATCACAGATGAAATCGGTAATGCCCCCCGAGCCATGCAAGAGCATCCAGGGCGTGCAGCAGCGGAGCGAGAGGTCGAGTCTCTGAGGCAGAGAGAAACAAGAGTTCATTAGGTATGGAGAAGATGGTCCTCTCCATTGTGACATTATCCTCCACCTCCTCTTCATCATCTCACCTCTAGTGTGGATGCTTCTCCTGCTATCAGCATGCACAGCACTGGTATTTCAATGCTTCCACTGCCTGAGACAGGAAGTATCACAGACTGTTCAGAACACAGTGATGACTGACCTTAGATAACAAAACTCCTTCCATTTCTACACCAACTTCAAGAATCTCAAAATCTGCCAACCCCAGATGCCCGTCTTCTGGTTGGAGATGTAGTACTCTAGTCGTGCCTGGAAGGCAGCCTCGCCCCCCCACCGGCCCACGCTGCCATCATCCACCAATAGGAAGGCCTGGTAGTTGTTGTCCAGAAACTGGGAGTCCTGCATGGTGTTCTTCACGTAGTACTTAGCAGGGAAGCTGCCCTGAAAGCAGAAACGCCCCTGAGGCAGAGTACCGAGCTCCCCTCCCCCAGGCTCCCTCTGCCGTGCTGGTCACCTCACCTGTGGGTTAATCAACTGCTGCCGGTTCTCCACCAGCCCCCAGGGGGCGATGCCGAGGGCGATCACCTTCTTTTTGGAGACGGAGGGAGCAGCTGTTGCATGGTCCCTGACCGCCTCACCGACACACCTGCCCACTCCCTCCCTGAGCCCCCCAGTCACAATCCATGCACCTGGCACAAACACGGACAAACAATCTCAGATCCGGTTAATTCACACCAAGCTGTGAAGAAAAGCAAATCCGTGACAAATCCGAGAACAACAGCCACGACGCCACAAGGAACCCCGGTGGCTCCCAAACTGCATCCTGCTGCAGGTCACACAGCAGAAAAAACAGAAACACACAGGGCATGCTGCATGCAGTAGGCCACAGGGGATTACAGAAGACTTCTCTATGAACGTAGGAGTACGATCACAGTAAGACTGCAGACTGCTAAGCTCTCACGCAGCAGACTCTATCACATTTCCTACTGGACGGAAAAACTGGTTTTTCTGGATTGTACACAAAAAAAGACAAAAAAAAAAACTCTTGAACTTCTGTCATAGTTGGATGGCAGCAGACGGAAGCTGGGAGTGTCTGTTGATTGTGATTGCGACACTCCCTGTTTGGTGGCAGCACAGGTTCTACACCCGTAGAAGGACACACACACACACACACACACACACACACACACACATGCTGTAAATTTGAGACTAACAGCTCAGAAACAAATATAGAGGTCGAAACTAAAATGAGGGCCAGTTTTACGGGGTGGGGGGGGGGTGGGTTACCTGTGCTCTGTGCCGCCTTCACCAGCTCCTGTCTCAGCACTTTTCGAACCCAGGTCTTCAACTTCTTCTGACTGTCACCCCCCACCACCGACACCACCAGGTTGGGTTGGGGGATATTCCAGTGCCCTGTCAACAGCTGGTAAACCTTCTGGGGCTCACTGTCACTGGCCAGGCGTATGAACTGGGACAGGAAAGATGAAAACACACAGACATGCTGAGTGAGTCCCGCAGCGATGCGGCCAAAAGGTGGCGCTCACGAGCATATGGTGAACTTGCGAGTTGAACGGTCTGAAATTTGGGAAAACCTGGTCAGGAAGGTTCCTGTGATCTGGGCTCTACGTTACAGCACTATCCACCAACTCCTTAGATAAAATTATCTGGAAGGAAGAAATGCTGCTTCTCGAAGCTTCTAACTGTATCAAGCTCTCTACAATGAGATGCCAAGTCCTTAAACTACCATAATAACTCTGGGCCCCTGTCAGATAGACTGCTGTCAAAGCCCCTGCTGGGACCTCCCCCAGCCCCTAAGCCTTGGTGAAGGTCTTCAGACCAGGCATGGCACCACCGGGACCCTGGGGGTGGGCCCCTCCTGCACATCCCCGTGGGACATGTCGCATGGTGGATCACGTTGTGCTGCGGCATTATACAGCCATGTCGTTTCTTTTGTTATCAAGTATGCCGTGATAAGGAAATTGATGAGACCGTGGGTTAGTCAGGCATGCAGAGAGAGACAGTGAGAGAAAATGACATGATGAGTGAGCAGTGGGCGGCAGTGGCGTCGAGGGGGCACCCACGTGGCTGATCCTCCTGCCGGCCCCAGCGAACTCCAGCTCGCCAAAGGCATCGGTGGGGAACTCGGTGGAGTGCTGTGCGCTGTCCCACTGGCTCACCATGGCTGTCCCGAAGCAGTCACCCATGGCCACAGAGCTGTGGGCCTCGTGCAGTGCCCCACACTGGCACTGTGTCCCATTGCTGTGGATCGTCCGGAGGGTGAATATAGAGGGTCCAACAGTTACAGGACACACAGGGTGTGTAAGCCAACAGGAATATCATTACCTTGAGATATCTTCTATAAAGGCTGTACACACCCTCCGTTTGAAAACCTTGGGAATCCAGCTCTGAAAAGGAGTTCATAAAGGGAGGATTACTGCCAATAAATGCCCAGTATCTGAGTAGACACGGTCATTGCATGGTTCACAGAACTCCCACATCAGCACACATCATGAACACGCATTCTGCCTGGTCGCCTGATCCTTCTGGAAGATCAGTGCTATGGAGCAGCAATAGAAGGTGGAACCCTCCACAAAAGCAGTGGACAAATAAAGAGGACATGCTGTAAATACAGAGGATCAGGGTACACTATATTGCCAAAAGCATTGGGACACCTTTATGCATACATGAATTTTAATGACATCCCATTCTTAATATATAGGCTTTAATATGGCGTTGACCCACCCTTTGCAGCTATAACAGCTTCAGCTCTTCTGGGAAGGCTGTCACAAGGTTTAGGAGTGTGTTCTGGGAATTTTTGACCATTCTTCCAGGAGAGCATTTGTGAGGTCAGGCTCTCTCCACTCTAATTCATCCCAAAGGTGTTCTATCAGGTTGAGGTCAGGGCTCTATGCAGGTCAGTCAAGTTCCTCCACACCAGACTCTCTTATCCATATCCTTATGGACCTTGCTTTGTGCACTGGTGCACAGTCATGTTGGAACAGGAAGGGGCCATCTCCAAACTGTTCCCACAAAGTTGGGAGCATAAAATTGTCCAAAATGTCTTTGAATGCTGCAGCATTAAAAGTTCTTTTCACTGGAACTAAGGGGCCAAGCCCAACCCCTGAAAAACAACCCCACACCATAATCCCCCTCCACCAAAATTTACACTTTGCATAATGCAGTTTGGCAAGTACCGTTCTCATGGCAACTGGCAAACCCAGATTCATCCATCAGATTGCCAGACAGAGAAGCGTGATTCCTCACTTCAGAGAACATGTCTCCACTGTTGTATAGTCCAGTGGCAATGTGCATTACACCACTGCATCTGACGCTTGGCATTGCATTTGGTGATGTAAGGCTTGGATGCACCTTGACTGCCATTAGGTATCGGGATTAAATGCTTGGACTCATTGTCAGACCCTATGCTGGTGCAGTGGGTCCTGGGTTCCTCCTGGTGCCCAACAATGCCCGGGCCTCATGTGGTGAGAGTATGCAGGCAGTTCCTGGAGGATGAAGGAATTGATACCATTACTGGCCTCCACACTCGCCTGACCTGAATCCAATAGAACACCTCTGGGACATTATGTTTCGGTCCATCTGGATCCGCCAGGTTGAACCTCAGACTGTCCAGGAGCTCAGTGATGCCCTGGTCCAGAACTGGGAGGAGATCTCCAGGACACCATCCGCCGTTTCATTAGGAGCACCCCGGACGTTGTCAGGCATGCATACAAACATGTGAGGGCCATATAAACTACTAAGTATGATTTTAAGTTGCTGCAATAAAATTTCGGAAAAATTGACTACCCTGTAAAATAACAACCCTGTGAACTGTCCTTGAGATGTGACAATTGCACGTGCATAAAATGCCATGTTGATATTAACATCACACATCGTGCAACGCTGTCAGTGCGGCAGAATGGCGCGGTGCGTCGCGGTGTTATCGCATATGCACCGCCGCTTTGTGTGTGTGGGGAATTTAGTGATGCGCGGGTCGACCCATGCCCCGCAGGTGAGCCGCAGGTGCGGGCGGTTTTAGGGCAGACATTTTTAAAACATCGTGGGTGCAGGCGGGTGGTGCAGTGGTTAGCGCTGTTGCCTCACACTGCTGAGACCCGGGTTCAAGTCTCTGCCTGGGTCATGTGTGTGGAGTTTCCATGTTCTCCCCGTGTCGTCGTGGGGTTTCCTCTGGGTACTCCGGTTTCCCCCCACAGTCCAAAGACATGCTGAGGCTGATTGGAATTGCTAAATTGCCCATAGGTGTGAATGGTGTGTGAGTGTTCCCTGCGATGGGCTGGCCCCCTGTCCAGGGTTATTCCCTGCCTTGTGCCCATTGCTTCCGGAATAGGCTCCGGACCCAGTAGGATGAGCAGGTTGGAAAATGGTTGGATGGATGGGTGTGGGCGGGTCAAAAAGTTACAAAAAGCATTTCATTATTGATCAATGAAACATGTTGTAAACGGGGTCGGCGTATATTTTTCAATTTTGGAGTTTTCAATTTGTAGGATAAGCTACTAGTTTGGTGCAATATCAATATATGCTCTGCTCTACTTCATTTTAGATCAAATTAAGTTAAAAGAAAACCTAAGTTCTACTAAGTTTATTCAAATCTGATAGAGTTCTCAGATCTGATGTTACATCAGATGTTGCAGTTTTGACAACTAGTGTGTTTTGCATACGTGCGCTTGTGTGTGTGCGAGAGAGATGTCTTTCGTGCAATTTTCCGCTACCCTTCAATAAATAACGACGTAAAACTCGATCTTTCGGTTTCTTTGTTGTTGCTTGGTACACAGTTAATCTTGCATAAAACTGTGTCATCATCTTTAATCAGGGTACCCGCGGTCATGGAAAACCTGGAAATTTTTTTATATTTTTTCCAGGCCCTAGATAAGTTTTGGAATTCTTGGATAGAGAGGAAAAGTAATTTTTGTTTCCCGCTTCGTTCCGCAACGCGGAAATGTACGAGTTGAAGTAAATAGTAAACTACCTTGGTAAACATCCGTTTCCGCTCAGATTTCGCGTATTTGAGATCGCTGCTGTTTTGCTCACTATTCCAGTTTTTATGGTTTTATTTCTTTTTTTGCACGTATTTTAATTTTATTGATCACAGTTTCCCGTTTTTTATTCCGTCTGCCTCTACCAATCATAAGGTACGTATAATTTTAATATTGGGTTTAATTTTCTTAATGATTGAACGCTATTTGCACATTGGCGAAAGTTGTCCACCATCTGTGTTTAATAGGTAAGCAGATTGGCTATTATCGTACCGAAAACTGTAGCATAACTGTTGTGCAGTATGCGGGACGCAGAGCGAAGACAGGAGCTGCAGTCAGGAAATTGGGGAACACGGGGTTTTTTTTTTTTTTTTTTTTAAAGTGATATTACAATGACCGGACTGGGGAAATAAACTGAAACGCGGACTAAATACAGAGGACTAATGACAACAACCAGAAACAGCTGATCACACGGGGATTCTGCACTAGGTTAACGAGGGGGCGTGGCGGTTTGGATCTCCTGACTGGTCGGTTAGGGGCGGGTGTTAAAAAAAAGCCGACCCGCGCAACACTAGTGGAATTTGTTCACCCTGCGTTGTTCACCCTTTTCTGCAGATCTTCTGGTTTCCTTCCACTGTCTAAAAACATGCAACTTAAATGAACTAGTGTACTTAAACTGGCCGTGTCACTGAATGTGCACTCTGCAGTGGTTAGTTGATTTCTGCCTCGCGCTAATATTATATTATATTTATTATATTTAAACGATTACTCGATTGTGAAATTAATCTGTAGATTACTCGATTATTCATATAATCGATAGTGAGAGCCCTAGTCTATACATTTGCACCGAAGCATGACAGAGAAAGAAAAGAAAGAGGAGAGAGGAAAAACAGCTCCCCACCCCCAGAGTGGAGTGGAGGGTCTGACCATTAGCCAGTGCTGCGCACATGGTTGCCAACTTTGGTCAGATGGCTGGCGTGAGATATTCAATTTGATACAAGTCTGCACACGCATTTGCATGTGTGTAAGTTTTATTACCTTTTAAAGAGTCTGTAGGGTTTGCAAACTACCCAACGCTTTTATGTAGCAAACTTTAGGTTTATAGTGGAATAATATAGATTTTCCGTAAGATTCTTTGCCTGCGCGAGAGGCTGAAAGCGTAAGTCAGGCTATAGATGCGTAAGAGTTGGCCACCCTGGCTGCACAGTGCAATTTGCTGGTCCACCTAGTGTCTACACAGTCTACACATGTGCTTCTCAATGAGTACATTGTGTCATGTGGGAGCAGAGATTAGCCAGTCCGGAGTGTACACACAACAGCCGGGGCCGTGATGTTTACACAGAGAGAGACTGCGCAAAGGAGGGACTGAACAGAATGATCCCCAAGTCATCTGACCCCCACCTCGCGATACATCACTTTCCCGCCACCTCCTCTGCACGTCATGACGCGACACTCTCTTAATGCTGAGTACACCATTTATCTGTACAAATATGCACTCGATCCCAGCAACAAGAAACATAATTATTTAGCTTGATCCTACTAGGATGCTGCATTTCAAGTACTTTAATTGTTACATGGGGTTTACGATGCCGTAATGACAATATGTATTAATAAATCTCAGTGCCTCCAGCAGTGATCCCGCACTGTGCCAGGTAACCAAACCAACGCTGATAGTGCTCACAATTAGGCTCTCGAGTTCCTGGGGCGGTCTAACCGGTGCCTGTCGCGACATGCCTTGTCCTTCGGGCAGTTTTACAGCGGCACAGGAATTCAAATTGTGACAAAGTTCCCAGACCTCGGAAATGCTGCGACCCGTACCGGTACAGACGACAATGCGAATCCACTCTTCATTCAGTCAATATTCCGCCTTATAACCCAGACGGACTAAATGCGGAGTCACTCCTGTATCAAACGCGCCGATAAAACCGCACAGTGACCGTGACCTAAACAGACCCGTACCTGATCCTTCTGGCTTTTCCTCATCCCCCCTCTTCCTCCTGTGACTTCTTTGTCTTTTTCTACAGTCTTCCCCATTTCTCTTTTAATCAGCTGAAGCCCGTGCCCCCCTCCCGGTGCACGTATATCAGGAAAAATACACAGTCGTTTGCTTCAAACGGTGTATGGAACACACAGTAAAAGCGTCCCGGAAAGAGCCTGCCTTGTCGGGTTGTTGCAGGGAAGCTCTGACGCTACTGCCGAGGTGTGGTTCAAATGATAGACAGGGCGGGGAACAAGTTGGGCGTACCGGACCACTGTAACAGGTAACATGTTTTCCAGCTCCTGGATACACGAACACAGGAGGTGAGGTGAACTGCAGGTCATTTGAAAATGTGTGTGTATGTGTGTATGTGTGTGTGTGTGTGTGTGTGTGTGTGTGTGTGTGTGTATGTGTGTATATATATATATATATATATATATATAAAATTAAAAAAAAAAACCTTCCGACATTAGTGTACCTTCCGCATGGCGGAAAATGTTTCCTTCTGCCAGTGACGTGAGCAAGAACCCCACATTTAATCGCTTTTATTTTATATATTGTAGCTAGCAATTCGCAGGAGCCGTCGGTTTCCTTGATTTCAATAGTTTTGGGGGGGGGGGGGGGGGGGGGGGC
>JAODLC010000049.1:4755467-4774023 GCA_026781145.1 Hippopotamyrus pictus
TGCTGTGCGGCGTCACCTGCTGTTTGGCTGGCGCTACTGCATCACCGGCTCCATCCCTTTACAGGTGTAAAAGACATAGCAAAAGGTCACACCTGGGAAGCCTCTGTTTCTGGGGATGTGGATGGTTTAAATCTCAATAAAAACAAGAGACAATAACATGTATGTGAAATCCCTATATTTATACCAACCAACAACCAACGATAAAACCTGTACACAACTGAAGGAGAGCAAGTACGCGTAATGCACAGTATGGACAGCATCAGCCTGCGTCTTCCAGTACATACTTTGTATTTCTGTTGATACATCTGTACAGCAAGACAAAGCGAAAGAAAGGAGCACAGCAATGCATGTGTTTCGATGGCATCGACAAGGCAAGGATGCTGGGGAGGAGCAGGCATAGCTCAGTGTCTGCCACTAAAGTCTCTGGCCAATAGCATAGGAGCAACAAATGCATGTTCAGCAGCTGGGCTAATTGATGCATTGGAAACAATCAGGATGACGAATGCAGAACAGCTGGATCTCTTTCTCCATCCCGATCATCCTCGCCTACTTTCCGCCCGTGCTTCCGGAAGTACTTGTATCTCTGGACGTAGAGCTTGACCAGGTTGCTAACCTTGACTGGGTTGATCTCACCAGTACGACTATGGCATATCTGGGGGGGGAGTGAACATGGAATGGTAAGTATAAAACACATGCTGACGGGTGGCACACTATCGGGGTGAGCAAATAATGGCAAGTGCGGCTCCTACCTTGTGGACAGCCTTCCTCAGAATGTCTTTATATTCATCCTTGTTGATGTCCTTGCGCTGGTAGTAGGGCTTGATGGCCAGTTTCACCTCCTCCACAGCCCTCTCTTGGGTGTGAAGCTTCTTCAGATACTGACAGGGAGGAGCAAATGGTTTATACAATGGAGAAACGTGCCATGCTCAAACAGACTGGGACAAACCTTTTGACTTGTCCAACGCTTACTTCACTGTGATGTGCTGTGAGTAATGCTGCATTCGATTTGAACTTGTAACTCGGACATTCTGAGAACCTGGTCAGAAATTTCAACTGGAATGCCCCCTAAAATCGAAATTCCTACGGAGGAATCTACACAACCCCGACTTCAGAATTCAAGATGGCTGAGTCCTTTATCAACAGAAGTTAAAGCTGTAGTTTTATACTGTTTAATAGCACGTCTCATTAAATCAGTTGTACACACTGTACTGACCAACAGCTATCTGTGGTCATGTTGCTACAGTGTTTTTATGCACAAAATTTTTCCGGCTGAGCAAAAAATCTTGCTTTTTGAAACTGGTCCCTGGTATTGCTAAATAGCTTGCTGTACTGGAACGTGATTATTTCAGGTGTGACATCATTCCAAGTTCCAATTTCCTACCTCTGAGGTAAATGGAATGCAGCATAACTGTTCATACGCTTCGTCAGCATAACAGCTTTCTACTATACCCTTCAGCTGGAGCCACTAAACTCATCACAGAATAAACAGACATGTGACAGACAGAAGACAGCCTCACCTTATCTGGGTCTTTGCTTTCCCCGTCCCAGCTAGTGTCACTTGATACCCCTGTTGTGCCTAATGACCCGCTGTGTAAGGGGGGAGTCTGCGCACATCCCGCACCCAACGACAAGCCAGGATGCAGGTGAGGTGGCGGGGTCTTGGTACAGCCAACCAATGGGAGAGAGCTGTGGAGGATGAACTGGGCAGGAGTCGGGACAGAAGGTGGGGCGAGAGATGGCAAAGGGGCAACTTGCGATGAGGTGGAGGAAGAGGACGACGAAGAAGGGGGTAGAGTCTGGCTCTGGTTAGCCTGTGAGAGAATCTATGAACAGAGGTTAGGACAGAATGAAAGTTCCTCATTCCATTATGTCTCTGAATAGAAAGATGTTAATCATTCAAAAAGAAGATGACACACAGCCTCACCTGGCTGGTAGCCTGAATGAACTCTTGTGCTTTTGCACGGCTGGCCAGATTGGCCTCTTCCATTTTAAACAAGAGAGCCGTCACTGCAAGATAAAGCAGAAGTATGTCAACATTTTAATGGATGATATAAGAAAAAGATAAATCTACCAAAAAATGTAACTTACAAGCTAAGACCCCTCCAGCAGTGCAATCCACTCCTGTCTGTAGGCTCCATGGAAGGGGTGGGGCTCCAGGTGGAGGGGGAGGTGGTGGCTTGGTAGTCGATGAGGACGAAACTGAAGAGGAGGCCGACGAGGAATGCTCAGCAGATGAGGCTGGGAGTGAGAGATTGAGTGAAGCAGCAGTCGAGTTGGCAGAAGAGGAGGAGGAGGAGGAACAGGGAGGGGATGTAGGTGCTTTCTGCTCTTCCGGTGGCAACTTGAGGTCTGTGCCAGACTGCACAACTCCTGGGGTGCCACTCAGGGGTGTCTGAAGAGATGATGGGCTTGGGGGAGCATTAGATAGAGGCATGAGTGGGGATGATTGGATCTGTGTTGTTACATCATCAGACACAAATGGGGGTTCTGGGGTCTTGCAGCTGCTGTCCACAGTCTGAGAGTCTGGACTGGATTCCCTAGTGTCACGAGAAACAGGGAGGGGAACCGGAGGGCTGCAGGGGGGTGAAGATGATGGTGGGGGAATACTGGCTGAGGCAGAGGATGACGATGAGCACGAGGGTACAGTCTGAGGCCTGGGTGGAGGACTGGAGGGCTTCCCACCAGGGGTGAGGCCTGATTGCGTGTCCAACAGTGGCACACCCCAAGTATCACCTCCTATCCCGCAATGATCATCTGCTCCACCCACCTCAGCTATAGTTCCTCCCTTCTCCCTGTGATCTCGCTCTCTCTTTCCCTGTTTCCGCTTCTGCTTCGTTGTTGAGGAAGAAGAAGGTGAGGAGGCTGAGGATGAGGAGGCAGAGGTGGTGGAGCTGGGCTCGGCCTTCTTAGATTTGATGACAGAGAGATGGGAGGACGAGGAAGAAGAGGATGACGAAGAAGAGGGAGGAACCAAGGCTGAAAGGGTCCCACATTTCCGTCCTTTTGACACAGAGACGGGCTCAGAACAGGGTTTGAGGAAAGGTGACCGGCTCTCATTGTCCCGGCGGAAGACCACAGCAATGGAGCCCCCAACAACTCCTGCACTGCTGCTTCCACTTGAAGCTGACAGATCTTTACTACTCCCAACAACTACCCCGCGTTTCCCTACGCCACTCCCACCTGTGGTGCTGCTCACCCCATCCCGCACCAGGACAGACACCTTGGACTGGAGCTTTCCCTTACGAGTTCCTCGGCTCAGCTTTTTGGACTTGCCTGAACGACCTCCTTCCTTCTTCACCCCCTTCTCTTTCCCTGCCTTCTGGATATGCTTGGCAGGTGCATTAACTGAGGGAACTGATGGAGGGGAGAGAGATGATAGACCTTTTCCAGATTTTGGTCTATGAGAAGTCTCTGCAGGGTTAGATTTTTTGCCCGTTCGGGATTTCTTCTTTACATGTCTACCAGTTTTGGACTTAACCTTGGGTTTGGGGCTTGGATGGGGGGATGGTGGTGGCAGGTGTGGAGGAGTGTCTTCCAGCGATGGATAGTCTGAGTCGAGGGCCTCCCCATCCAAAGACAACACTTCCACACCTAATTTGTCAGAGAACTGGTCCGAGTCAAAATCATGGTACCTCAAAGGTGTGAGAGAAGAGTCACGTGATTGACTCATTGGCATGTCCTCTTCCTCATCTTCCTTCTCTTCCCGTCTTTTCCTCTTCCTTTTCTTCTTGCGGGGCTTGTCAGAGGCCTGAGGTGGAGTATCTGGGGCAGCCTGGGGCAGCGGAGGTGATCCTGGGACCGTGGTGGTAGTTGTGGTAGTTGTGACAGTAATGGTGCGCTTGATAGCAAACAAGTCTGAACCGTTGAGGTCTTGGATGGACGGAGGCACTACAGGCCGGCCATCTCTTCGCCACCTCTCCCTTTCAGGATCCCTGTTACGATCCCTCTCTCTGCCTCGCTCCCTCTGCTCCCTACTTGACTTTGTCTTTTTCCGGCTTCCCCCTCTTCTTTCCCTGCTGCCAGACTCCTCCGCTTGCTCTCCCCTCTCCCTCTTATGCTTTGACTTCCTGGTGGAGTCTTGCTCCTTGTCCCACTCTCTTTCCTCTCTCCTTTCTCGGTCCCTGTCCCGACGCCGGTCCTCTGAATGGCTGGATGAGGAGTGTCGCCTGTGCTTCTGCCGGTGAGAGGAGCTCTGTGAATGTGAGGAGCGCTTTGGGCTAGTCAATCTTTTCTTCCTTTTACTGCTACTGCTCCTACTGCTCCTTCCTCTGACTTCTTCCTTTCTCTTCTCCTCCTGCCCCCTCCTGCCATCCCTCTCTGTGTCCCTCTCCTTCTTTTCTTTACTTCCAGCATCTTTTCCCCTCTTCCTGTCTGGTTTCTCACCACCTCTGTCCTGCTTCCGTTTATGCCTTTCTCGATCCTTGGACCCCCTGGTGGACTTCCTGCTTCTCTCTTTCTCTTTGGGGGCTGGAACAGACGAAACAGGGAGTGGAAGAGGCAGCGGGGGAGAGAGGGAAGAGGAAGGGCCAGATCGAAACCTCTCCTTCCGTCTGCTGACCAGCTTCCTCCTCAGGTCTCCCACTCCATCCCGTTCTCTCCCCAAAGCCCAGTTACCTTCTGCTCTCACAGACACAAAGTCGTCACCATCCAAAACACGGAGGATCCTTTCTGGCTGTCGGCAAGAGTGGAGGAAGGGACTATCGGTAGCACGTACCCTCTCTCCTGTTTTGTCCCTCTTCCTGTCCCTCTCCCGGTCACCCACACCTACAATCTCTCCTTCCTCGATTTCTGAATTCTCACTATCAACCTCTTTCCTTTCCCTTCCTCCTTTGCCCCTCTCTCTCTTATTTTCTCTGCCTCTGGCCTGTTCCCTCTCCTCCCGTGGCCTACAGACAGGGGGGTCAGTAGAAACCGAAGGAGCCCTATCCCTCATTTTCTCCTTCCCTGGCCCCTCCCCACGTGTCTCCATCAAAAGCATGGCCTTCCTGGCCACACCATTTTCATCCTCAGCTTCTATTCCTCGTTCCCTCCCTCTCTCTGAGGCTGGGGAACCCGTGGGATCAAATGGGTCATACTTGTCCATGTCTTCCTCATCCTCTTCCTCTTCCTCGTCATCTTCCACTGCTGCCCTGCCTTCCCTGTCTGCCTCCCCCTCTGTCGGATGAAATGGGTCATACATCTCGATGCTTGCTCTTCCTGGTACTGGGCAGGGTGAGGAAGAGAGATGAACAGAGGTACTGGAAGAAGGGGGCAGCGGGTGCGCAGGGGGTGCCAGCGAGACCGAGGTAGAGGAGACGGCTTCCCCCATCGCACTGGAAACTGCGCCACCCTCTGTGCGACTCCTATCATTGTCATGGTAACCAACAACTGTGCCTCCAGGAGAAGAGGTCGAGGATGAAGGTGAAGACGAAGGTGATGATGGAGCAGAGGAGGGAGATGATGGTGAAGTGCAGGGGGGTGAAGGGAAGGGGCTCTTCGCAGTCATAACTGTGCCAGGAAAAGAGGCCGTGGTAGTAGCTGAGCCTGTGTTAAACTGCCAAGGCCAGGAGGACAGATTCATCAGACCTCTGTCCAGACCTTTGGTCCAGATGGATGAAGGATGACTCAAGATGAAAGGAGACTGATCACAAAAAAACGCTGAAAGGAAAAAGAAAAAAAGAGCGTAATCGTGACATGAATGTCTAATTTGGCAAGCGGTCCCATATCTACAATACGGCAAGAGGCCAGTGAATGCTATACCTTACCTGGCTTTCCACTCCGCAGTAAACGAGGGGCAGCCAAGGGCAGGAGAGCCAAACTGGAGCTGCCTTCAACTCTAACTTCAGCTGTGACCTCAATGTCTAAAATCATACTATACCAGGGCAGGAAAAGGACAGAAACATAGCCACTCCTTTACTAGGGAATTCCATAACATCATAATTTGCCAAACTGTACATAGTATGTCAGACTTTACAACTACTGTCTTTACTGTCAGGTCAAAGAAGAACAGTAACAAAACTAGATTTAAATATTTAACTGGCAATGATGATGCAGCATGATGTTAAAGGGGTCAAATCACTTTCAAACAATTATCTATGGTAGCATTAACTAATCACATAGTATGGTATCCAGATACTAGCACAGATTTAATATAAGAGAACAGACAAATAGCAGGTACATTCAGGAATAAAATAAAGCAAACTAACAAGACCAACTAAACAACGTGTTTGAATTTCAATGCATACTGTACAGGTAATTACAAAGCTGTGGGATTCTGAGGGCTATAAGCTGCAAAAGTACAGTTCTCAGGAGGCATAGAAACAAAGGTATCTCTGCCATATTTAGCTTGCTAATGATTGTACTTTATACTGCAGTATAAAGCAATGCCATTGCAGCATTGTGAAATCTTGCCGAGCGAAGGCACGGGTCCAGGCTAATTTTGTCAGCAAGATTTCAAAATACCTTGATAGCCCGCATTACCATAATATCACGCAAGTCTAGTATCAACTTCAAAACTTCATAAAAGTTTACCCATTACACTACACTGCTTGTATTTGTGTTTGTTGCAATACATCTGCCCTCTGCTGGTCTGGTGGGATATCATTGCTGTATGCGCCTGCATCTGTGTACATATGTAGTACGCACACAAGTCTGTGTGCACAACCTTGCAAGGACATTAACAGCACATGGAAAATTGAATAATGAACTAAGCTTAAAACACCAATGTAAATGTTACTAGGTAATGATCTCACTATATTCATTACATGCCACAAACCGCAAAAAATGCAAGCAATATATAACAAAATTCATAACCAACTATTTTTACTACAGAATATTACTGACATTGTTGATTAGATGTTGCAGCCCAACTCACAGTCCTGAAGCCTTTACAACCAATACCCACAGATCCCATGCAATACTATGACAACTGGAGAGGTAGAGATGCTTGTTGCATTGTTTAGTCTCACCTGTTGTCAGACTGATGGGGGAGGCAGTGCAGTGAGATGGGGGAAACTGGCCGGTCAGATATCGTGGGAGCTGCCGCATCCTGACATCGGGAGAATGAGGAGTTCAAACACATGAGCAACCATAAGATACGAGCAGCACAGGACATGCCAGAAGCTCCACAAATTGTATTTCAGTTATGCATTAATGATAACCTACCACCTACAGACCAATTAAAGAAAATCAATGGATCCACTGACCACAATATCAAAATCACAGCTAAGACAGAACAGTCTCTTTTAGGAGGGCACTGTACAAGATAGTGGAAACACAGTGACAGATGGCGATTCTGAATAGTGTTCATCCAACAGGATCACTTATGGTAAATCGACAGTCACAGAAGCAGCATAAGAAAACTGGGACAGACCGTACCATGTCACCAGGCTGGACACCAGAAGCTTCCCTCTCATGCTGACAGCATCGCAGCCTTGTCCGTTTTTCCTCTGCCCTGCCTTCTCTTTCTCCATGGCACTGCTCTTGCTAGAGCACAACCAGATGTTTAACCGTTAGGCAGGATGGTCCCTGAGCACTCATTCTGCACTAACTACTCGGTTTCCACGGACAACGTAGGAATATTTCCAAGCCATGCAACTGCTTCTTCACCAGAACCACTGTGAAACAGAGTACGATCATTTATCTGACGGAAATCGAGGGGGAATAAACGCACCTCCACGTTGGGGCGGACCCCGTCAATTTCGTCAAATTCCTCCTCTTCTTCCATCTGGGCATGAATAAGAGTAATCAGGCATGCAACCCTGGAAGATGCTACTGGCCACAAACACGTTCCTCATTCAGCATCCCTGCTGCTAGCCTGCGCAAACACCCCTGCATTACCAAATGGCTATTCAGCGGCTACATCTTTCACAAAAATAGGATTTTTCCTCCAGTACATGCATTTACGAAGTACAATGTGAGGTTGTTTATTTGCATAGGCGTTTTGCACAATCCAGATGGCTCTAGTTACAGGACATAACTGTTAGTAGGCTAAGTGCATTTTAGCCACGGCTAACGTTGCCAATTCCTGCCAGCTAACTTAGCCACACAGCTATCCATAAACATACTCACAGCGGCGTGCTACGCAATTTGCGGCGGTGTATGAAAGCAGTTTATTTTTTCCCGAACTGTACTTTTAAAATAACAACACACTAATTTAAAACGCAAGTCTGAAGCTCAAAACATGATTTTTCCCCTAATAACACAATAAAAGGCCTTCCCGGCCGCTGTCGCCATTACGCTTTCTTCATTGAGTTCCAATCAGCCGAGCGGACTCAGTGGGAAATGTTGTTTCCGTTGGCTTAACATAAACTGAAGGAACCGTCCAGCACAGAATTTGCACCACATTTCCCGTCGTCCACGGCGGTACCTCCAGTTCGCTTACTATGAATTCTAGGTTTTGTAGTCTTCTAAAGTTTCAATCCACCGCCCCCTCGCCAAAGGACATTTTGCAATATTCGCATGTAATACTGTATGAGAAATACACACAGAGATGTATATTTTAGTTTAGTAATGTTTTAGTAGTTAATTGGATTATATTTATATTAGTTGTTAGTATTGACAACTGCAAGTTAATTCTTTTAAAAAATCTGTTGCCTAATAAGAACATAAAACCGAAACTAGAATGTCAAAGCAGGGGGTTTGAATCAGGATTATTCTTATTGGACATGCACGTTGACAGTAATGTAAAAGGAATTTCTTTTTGAAACACAAACACAACATCAAAACAGTGATAACAATTAACGCAAACAAGCGGATAAATTAATAAACTGACAAACAGACAAAGTAATAAAATGAATGAGCTATAAACTTATAGCTTCAATACTGGCTGTTACTGTGCAGGAACTATACTAGTCCACATTCGGGCAGTCAAGTACAGACAGTGAAGGTGTGGAAACATACAAATGAAGAGTGCAGCAGGAAGGAGAACATAAGCAGTCATAGCGGTAGTGTTTGAGCTTGAGGTGGGAGGCATGTAATGTACAAATCGGTTTGCTTCCACAGGCTGCCAGGCTGCAAGTGGGGTTAGAGAAGTTGGACTATTCATGATGACTATAGCTTGTGCAAAGAAAATGTCTAGGTCACAGTTACATCGAATGACCATTCAAGAGTGGAGTAAATCCATCCAGTCATCGTTTAACCGCTTATCATCAAAAAGCATCAAAGGAGTACTTGGAACCCTGCCCAGATTGCATAAGGCACAGGATGGGGTACATCTTAAACTTCCATCGCAGATACCGGGGCTCAGTAATTCTTTTAACTCTTTGATGCTACCTACCCTGATTGTATATTGGGAAACTGGATTTTTCGGTTTGCCTAGAGCATGGGGTGTCAAACTCCAGTCCTGGGGGGCCAGAGCCCTGTGTAGCTTAGTTCTTTCCCTGTTCCACCATAAATGATTCGGCTCAAGAGCTGTGTGGTAATTAGCACAAGGAGTTGAATCGGGTGTGTTAAATGAGGGGGAACCCAAAAATGTGCAGGGCTCTGGCCCCCCAGGACTGGAGATGGGCACCTCTGGCCTAGAGTAAGCAGCAGATGCTACTTTTTGGTTAATTATTATTGGATGAATGATCCTTGGAGTGTTAAAAGAGATCAAAAAAAAGAAATACAGATAATGAAAGGCCTTTCACCTATGAGTTTGTTTATTTATTGAACTGATAAAAATAACAATACAATAATAAAGTACGTAATACTGCAAGGGAGCAATTCCAGTTATATATGTACATGCATACATACATACATACATACATATATATATATATATATATATGTGTGTGTGTGTGTGTGTGTGTGTGTGTGTGTGTGTCTGTCAGTCTTTTATACACTATACTTTGCGACACATTTCCAATCTGGCTTTGATGGATTTTTTGTTTGTTTTTTGCAAAAACTAACATGAACATCAAAAGTAAACGCAGTCTCTTACTGCCTTTAGCTACTCCTCCACTGTGCCACTCATTCTGGAACATCCCTTTGTTTATCACCATATAATGATCAGTCTAATTCGCTCTTAAATGCTTGCCCACTTCATTTTCTCTCTCTATGTGTTGCAGTAGTTCTCCAGGTCATAGTAATTGCAGTAGAAATTACAGCACTGTTCCATGATCCCTCTCTTTGTGATTCTAGCAGTGCTCTTCTTCTCCGTGTCTCCTTCTTGTCTCTCCAGTAGATCTTCCTGCAGGTAGGGGTCACTGTTATGCATCATAATTCCTGCAAAAGGAAGAGACTTTGGACTCTTGGATTTGTCTCTAGTAAAGTTAGGAAATCTTGCTTCTCCATGGCTATCTAAGTTTGTTGGTATACAGTTGAATTATTCATTCAGCCAGAGTGTGGACATGCAGCACATCAAACTTTAATTAAATCACTTTGTTGAGAACCTTATAAGCAGCCCTTAGCCTCCAGAAACAAACACTTAAGCTGGCCGTTCCTCACCCGCCGCCCAGGTTGGTAGAAGAGGCCCCTCTCTCCACAGACAAAGAGCAGTGTCTCCACCAGGTGGGTGCCGCACAGCCGCCGGTACCCGAAAGCGCTGCAGGAGGAAGCGAGAGACAGCAGACACAGTATGCAGAGATGGGCCTGCTGCATTCTAACGCTGCACATTGGATGGGCAGCACAAGGAGAGTGAGATCCGTGCCTCTATTTGACCACGGGCGTCTGAGGATGAGCCTGAAAGCAATGAAGAGGAGTGGTGTGGTTGCTCACGTCCAGACGGTCCCCGACATGTATATATACCCCCTACCTGCCCCCACCCCTGCTCTTACTGCACATGTCATGCTTTGTCTTTTTTGGAGGTTGGGGGGCATTCACTGTTACATTTACTCCCCCCCTCTCCTGTTAATTATCCACAAAGAGCCAATATAATTGCCCTGTCCTCATCCCCAACCTCATGCTCGCTCCCCCACTCAGGACCCATGTTCCTGACCATTTTACACAGGCGTCCTGATTGTGCCTGTATTCCTGTCTGCCTCTGTTTAATGACCCTCATTAAAGCCTGCCCATACCCCTGCATGCCTTTCAGCTGGGAGAGCTCTCTAATTACCCCGTGAGTATCAAGCTGTCTGCTGCGGTCGCCCGTCTGCCAGAAAAAGCCAATGCCAAGAGCATGCAGCCCATCGGTGATCTGCCCTGTGCCCACCAGCCAGGCTAAGATGTTCTCACATTAAAGCTGGAGGCAAGAACAATTATCAAACATTTATGTTCATTTAAAGGTACGCTATTTGCCAGTGCACACAGGATAATAAATACTTCTGTTAATAATTGAATCTACTCATAAGGTTTGCTTGCCACTGTAATTCATTTCAGTCACTACTGATGGAGTCAAAAGTTTTTTCAGTGACAGTATGACAGCAAGCTTATGGGGGGGCTGTGTGGCCCAGTAGACTAGCAAGCGGTGCTTGTACTTGGAATGCTGCCAGTTAAAATCCTGTTGTTGGCAGAGTCATGTCACTGTTGGGTCCTTGAGCCCTTAATGCCCATTTGTTCACCCATCATTGTCAAACGCACATCACTTGGGATAAAAGCATTTGCTACATATGATTTAAATAATAATAAAAAAGTAAAAATATATAACTCTAAATAATATATAACTATGATCGTGAAAGACCAGGAAGAAAGAGTAGAGTGACAAAACAATCTGAAATAAAAAAGACAAAAGGTTAAGCAGAACTGGTCAGTGAGGCTGAGCTGAGCATCACAGATAGAGTGCCAAAGCGTCAGAGTACAGAAATGAACATGGTGGAGACCTAACAGAGATTATAGGCAAGAGATCCAGCCAAGGACAGTGCAGGACAAAGGAGACTTCAGGAAATCATCGTCATCTTTTGACATTAAGGAGGAGAGCAGCCACTGCTATGTACAGCTCTCGCCTCTTTCCATTTTATTACCTTCTGCTTCAGACGCTTCCTGCAGACATGTACAATTCTCGATGACACAGGAGTTTCATATCTTCATAACGGAAACGTTCTGATTATACATTATCTTACTGGTAGGCGGCGTGAAGACCCGCCACCCAGCTATAATGGAGAAGCCTGTACAAACTGCGTGTTAAACACAGTTTGATGCTGGTGCAGTTCAAAATGCAGCAAGTCGGGTGTGAATGCAGCTGCCTAGAGGGTTGTGCTGCCATATTGGTCAGAGAGAGACTAATGTGGAAGGAATCATGCAGTGTATGAAACACAGGACTGTGTGCAGAGACAGCCGCGGGATTTCAATGCGCAGGTACTGTGACGTCATCGCTAATGAATCTCAGCACCCCTATCAGCTGCTGTGGAAACGCAAACACCCACTCTCCTCCTCTTTTTCTGGTAGTATGGTCAGTGCTTCTTCTTCAAAACAGAGGAGAGGGAGAGGAAGATGGTGAGTGGAGAATGAGAGTGTTATCATGCTCTGTTATCTCTGGAATGTTCTAGAATCCAATCCTCATCGCAAGGCGAGGCTGCCTGCTCTAGATTAGCTACCTCATTCTTCCAGGACGTATGGCTGTGAACGTGTGTTAATGAGATAAATGCCAGAGCCAGCTGATCCCTGTCAGCGATGGCGCACAGCCTGTGTGCGTCACTTTGATGTATATCAGTATGCCCTGGGTTCCATTACCCATAATGCTTCTGTGCCCCCACCGCAGCCCCCCTTCTTTTTTGCCACATGGGCGCTCACAGAAGCAGGAGCTGGACAAGGTAACTGCAGTTACCCATATACTTTGTTACTTTGTCCTTAACCCTTGCTAGAATACTTAACCCTAACCCTGAACACTATTTCTCACTCAGTGCTCAGTTTGCTTTTGCTAACATGCTTAGGGACGAGAGAAGTGTCTGGGAATCATCACCCTGTGGGAGCAGGCAGGGACAGCAGAGCTAACAGGGAAGAGGACGATGATGGCGAAATGAGGCTATAAAGACACGGTGCAGTATCATCTACAGAAGCCAGAGGGCACAAGAGAGCCAGTGTATTGAGGTATATGTGCATCAAGAGAAGAAAAATGGATTTCACCTACTGTGACTGGATAGTTAGGATCCATTTAAATTAAACAAATCATTGTTACAAAGGAATCACTGTTTTTCCCAGTTTCTAAGCAGTACCATTTATAGATACCAGCTGTATTGAAAAACATTGATTGACACATAATCTTCAGAAGGATGCCATAACCTACCCCTATTTGCTTCTTTAGTCTGCTTGCTAACAGGCCTGTTAGAAAGGCTGAAAATAGGTGTCCAGGCTCCAGTGCCCCCAAGTGGACAGTTCTAGACACTGCACCTTCTTTTCCTCCTGACACTCATTTTAAATGTTGATTGATTGATTGATTGATTGATTGATTGTTTGGAACTGCCAATGTAGTTATTCCACCTGGGATGTTTTGCTAAAACATCTTTCTCTGTTATTCTCTCGGAAGAGAGGGATACCTATGCTAACACCTGTACTCAAGCACTGTCTGTGCACTGGGGAGACAGGAATGGGATGCTGACTGACCCAACAGTGCTCACAGCATATGATCAAGATTATCAAGACTTTAACATCAACCTCAAAATCTGTAGACAGGAGTCCAATGAAGCGAGATTTCTAGGGTCGCAAAGAGTTGATCAGGTTATATAAAAAACAAGCAAGAGGAAAATCAGGTTCTTTCTGCACCTCAGGAAGATGCTGCTCTTTATTGCCACCTGGTGGCAGATCTATGACATTGTCTGCTGCTACTCTTGTTAGCAAGAAGGGACAAGAAAGGAACTGCATGGAAACAGCAATAATAATACTTTGTCAGTACCTAAACCTTTTCCCCCCCCCCTTCCATTCTCCACCTCTGCTGCACTTAACTACCTGGCTACGAACCATTTCAGCATCACCCTGACGGAGAGGACTGGACTCTGGGCTAGGACACACTCAAATTCATATTAGAAAGAAAATTTAACGGGACACGTCCCATCAGCAATGCACCTGAACAGCGAGTCTGTGGACTGTGAGAGGAAAGGTATGTGAAGCTGAGGCTGTCCCCACTAACTAAATATACCATGTAGATTCAAGCGGAGGGGTCCTTTGTGTGCTCGTGGGGTGCCGTGAACCTTCCTCGCTGTGCTGCTCCAGGGTCTAAGGGTGAAGGAGAAGCTGAAGCTCCATGCTCAGCATGCTGGCAGAGAGCTGCAGGGTCTGAGGAGAGAGCCACCATTACCTGCAGCAGCCAGCAGGTTCCACTTCCTCCGGCGTTACCCGGTGACGCCATCGGTCATCGGTGTCCTCCGCGTGCTTCATGCCGTGCCCCCTTCCGTCCTCGCCGGTCCTGTCCCTGCTGCGGGGTGTGGCTGTGTGTGTGTCAGCAGGCAGGATTGTGAAGCAAACTGCTGTGTGTTTCGGCAGGATAGAGAGGAGTCTGCTGAGGTGCTTTGGGGTTTCTGCATGCCTGGCGGAAGCAGACCCAGGTATGGTCCTTGCAGAGGAGGCTCCGTGGTGGAGCTCAGATGCGCCGGAGGGGAAATGGCTCCCAGAGGGCATGACAACATCTATGAACCCCCCAGAGCAATGTTCCTCAAGCCGGTCCCTGCAGGGAGCAAAAAATGTGGACCGTCTGGCAGTCCCTGAGGACCCGATTGAGAAACACTATCCCAGAGCAAGCTGGAGTCCTGGGTCATGGAGAGAGAGGCATGGCGTGACCTGGTCAGCATGCTGTCACCCCCACCCAGGTCCAGCAGCCGGAAAATGACGACGATGATGACATAGAACTATGTCAATAAGACAAACAGCCGGTGATGTGTCATCAGCGATCCTGATACAGGCCTGTATTACGCTAATCAATGGCAAAATCATGAGGAATGTTAATAGCAATCATAACGAAACACCTTTTAAAATCTTTTAGAATCAAGGCAGGGAGTAACACAGGACGGGGTGCTGACGTAAAATACAGTCAATGCTACAAAATAAATCTCATCACAGAGGACATAATGCAGAAACAACAAACACAGGAAGAAATACACAGGCTACCGTTCACATAGCTAAGGCAGACAAATTTAGACATGACCGCTACCCCCCACCGCGCTCAGGTTTTTCATTATTTTAACGTTTTTATTTGCTTTTGTCAAATACAGGTAGTTAATGTACAGAGAAGGATCCAGAATGTGAGAGGCGACAGCTGCATATGTACAATATTTACACAGAAAGTCAATACTTCAGGAGAAAAAAGAGGAATGTTCAAAAAAATAATCATTATAATAAAGAGAAACATAAAAAGACAGTCGCATAACCACATGCTTCATCTGCATCTCCATCATGCTGTTTTCTTTAAGAAAACAAGCATTTCTCTGCCTTGTTACATCCTTTATTGTGGCTTCTTCCTGTTGCTGTCTTCTGCAGACAGGCTGTGGCCTGGCTCCGCCCCCTTTTCCTGGCTCCCGCCCCTTTTCCTGGCTCCCCGCCCCCTTATCCATTCGTGTCCTTCATGTCTCGCCACAGAGACACACCAAAGGAATTATGGGTAGGCCGTTTCATTTACACCTTAGCAAAATATCATTATTTAAAATAATAACAATAATAATAGTAAACTATCCCAGCCAGGGAAGGTACCTTTTAAAAATGTCCTTGTATAAATAATAAAAATCATAATTATATATTTATATATATATACTTTTTTAAATTTGTTCATATATAACATCACTAACTGCCTATGCCTGTATAAAGATCACCCCAAACTCTTCACAGCCATGAGCTCCATCCAAATCACCATCTCAGTGACATTTCCACTCCTTCATCCGTGTGACGCATTGTCGCCCCCCTCAGGACAAACGCAGCAGTGCATGCCATGGTCTCAGTCCAGGCCCCTTCGTAGGAGTGTCTGCACCCTGACCAGGATGGCTCAGTGCTCACAGACAGGGCCCTTCTCCCTCCCTCCCCACCCCCCACATCCCCAGGGCCACAATTGGGCCCTTTGCTAACAGGATGCTGGGGAGACATTTATTATTTACAGGCCACAGCCCTGTTGGGGATAAGGTGGAGAAACCGCCCTTCCCGGAGTCCCCTTCCTCGTGCCCTGCCCCCAGCCGGAGCCCTCAGACCTTGGCGCTGAGGGTGAGCAGCTCCAGGAAGGAGTTGAAGAGGCTCTCCTGCCAGCCCTGGTTGGCCATGCACTGCTGCACCACTTCCTCCTGCCCGGGGTCCTCCGCCGCCTGCTCGATGCTATCCGTCTGCGGGTGGGGGTGGGAGTGTTCACTCTCCTGCTTTTTTACAGTGGATATGCAGGGGTGGGCGTGTGTGGGCGTTCTGCTCCCCCCCGGTGTCCTTACCTCTCTCTTACAGTGCAGGAACGTGTGGTATTTGTAATGATGCAGCGAGTGATACAGGCTGTAGATGCGACACGTCTCTGTCGACAGCTTAAGGTCCTGCGAACGGAGAGAGAGAATGAGGGGTGGCAGTCAGGGGGAAATGTCCAGCCAGTGATGTCATAATGGGGGAGGGGGGGTAATGGGATTGGCCCACCTGCTGCTTGCCGACGCTCCTCTTGATGCGGTTCAGGGTCTTGCGGTTGTAGCCGTCGCCGCCGAGGCGTACCCTCACGGCTCCCGCATCCAGGGGGTCGGCTGTCATCTGGGGGAAGCAGTGCAGGGCTTCCTGGAATGGGGGGGGGCACAGCGGCGACAGAGGCTGAGCCCATGTTTGCCACAGCACTCATTAGCTGTGTGTCAGGCGGCTGCCCGTAGGGGGCACTGGGGGCAAACCTGGTGCTGCGAGCTCATGTTGACCCTCCTGAGCAGCCTCCTCTTCTGCTCATTCAGGATGCCGTCAATCTTCCTCATCGGTGGGAGGTACAGCTCGTCTACGAGAGGGAGTAACATGGTTAGCCGGTGAGCCCACTCATCTCTGGCTGGGGAATCTTTCTGGAAAGCTCACCGTGCGTGTCCTCCAGGGCCTGGATCATGTCAGGGTCCAGCGCGGTGCTGACCAGCATCTCCACGTAGCTGCGGAACATCTCCCGCATGGCGCGGCTGCCGGGTCCCCCCCTGAGCAGTGGCGCTGCGTCACATATAGCCGGCCGGTTACTCGCTAACATACGCATACCCCCACATCCAAACTCCCACCCCCCCACAAAGGTTCAGCAATCTCACCATCATCCTCGCTGGGGGGGTCAGGGGACGACTCTGAGTCTGACGAGGAGGGCACCTCCTTCAGCCACTTCTTCCTCTTCTTGGGTGGGGGCTCCGCCTTCACCCTGACAGGTCGGACGCGTGCCGGGCGCTCCACTTTCCTCTCCGCTCCTCCTTTCCTATCTTCCTTCGTTCTGCCTCGTTCTACTCCTCTGCCTTTCTTTTCTACTTTCTCTGGGAGTGCTACCAGTTTCTTCTCTTTCTCCTTCTCTCTCTCCTCCTCTTTCTCCTTTTCCCTCTCTTTCTCCTTCTCTCTTTCCCGCTGTTTCTCCTTCTCCCTCTCCCGCTTTTCCCTCTCTCTCTCCCGCTGTTTTTCTTTCTCCTTTTCCCTCTCCCTCTCTTTCTCCTTCTCCCGCTGTTTCTCTTTCTCCTTTTCCTCTCTCTCCACACGGGGTGGGGTTTGGCTACGGGCCGGGGCAGCTGGCTTGGGGAGGGACTGGCGTCTGTTGGGGGGAGAGAAGCACACAGGCCATGTGGACAGTGTTACCCGATTTTAATCCTGGGAGGAGGAGTACATGTTCTGTAGGTAGGACAAGGACTCAGGAACTGAGGCTCTGAGCCATGACTAAAACGGGCCATGGAATTTGTCCTGGGCACACCTACCTGAGTGCCAACGCGGGTCTGTGCCAGGGCTTTTGGGAACACACCCTCACATAGTCCTTCTTGTTGACGTTTTCCAGGAACTTCACGTAGAGCCTCTGATAGCGAGTTTTTGCATCTCCAAAGTACCCAAGATACTGGGGAAGAAAGAGGCGCATGAGAAACACTGCAGCATGTCCATGGGAGGTGGGGGGGGGGCCTGAACTTTGTCTCCCTCTAGTCTCCCAGGGCAGAGCCACTCACGTTGCTGGTGGCACAGAACTGTCGCTGTCCATCTTTGATCTCAGGCGTGAACTTCTGCAGCAGGGCTTTCTGCACCCTCCAGATCGGTGGGGGCTCCCGGCCCGTTTGCAGAGCGAGCTGAGGGGGAAGGCAGAAGTTACACCCCCTGGAGACACACGCATCACCCGGGATGCGACAGGGACAGTCTGTGCACAGGAAGCATAGCATGCACAGAAGCAGCGCACAGGCTGTATACAGGATGCCCTGGAGACACATGGGAACTACACAGGACAGACACAGGGAACTACACAGGACAGACACAGGGAATGCACAGCAAGAACAAGCAGCAAATGGGAAGCACAACATAAACATGGAGGAAACAGCACAGACCTTGAGGGCACTAATGTCCTCAGTTCGGACCACAAACTCATCCCTCTCACGGAATATGCCCTCGCCGCCGCTCTCGCTGTCCTCGCCCTCCGTTTCTCCAGATATGGCAGCGCCTGCCTGCTTTTTGGCTAGGTGTAGTGAGGTGATCTGGGGCACGGGGGGGTCCTCTGGGGTCGGAGGTGAGGCTGGCTCGGGGGCCAGGGGTGGCGAGGCAGACTGGGGCGGAGTTGCAGATGGAGGGAGCGTGGGTGGGGGAG
>JAODLC010000049.1:4774100-4791866 GCA_026781145.1 Hippopotamyrus pictus
GGGAGAGAAAGGGGAGGGGGAGGAAGGGGGGAAGGAGAGGAAGAGGAGGAAGATGATGGGCGAGATGGGGACAGGGATGGGGGGGAGGTAGGGACAGAAGCCGGCGCTGCAGGAGGCGCAGATGGGAAATCTAGTTGAGAAAGAAAGAGGAGTAACAATTTTTCTATTATCTAGTGCCATTTGTCCTAAAAACCCACATTTCACTTTTTCTTGTTGACAATTCAGGTCAATGGAAAGAGAAAGTGACAGAAGGGAGGATTTCCTGCACAAACACACCGTCTTCCTCATGTCCGTCCATCGTATTGGCTGCTGATTCACTCTCGTCCTCCTGGACTGGCTTGCTGTCTTCCTGTTCATCTTCCTCCTGTTCTTCCTCCTTGTCTTCCTCTGCCGTCTCCCCCCCATCTTCCCGCTCGAGCTGTGCGGGCTCCAGGGGCTGGGCACTGCCCCGCGGTGGCGGCTGTGGGCTGAGAGTGGGTGGGGCCTGTGCCGGCGGTGTGCTCGGGGAAGGTGTAACAGGCAGGACCATTGCTGGGGGCGGGGGCTGCAGGGTGTCATAGAGGGCAGAGATGGCGGAGGAGATGCTCTTCTGTAGGTCTTGATTCTTGCTGACAGAATCCTCCTCGTCGGAGGAGAAGGAAGGCAGTGTCTCCAGGTTCCGCTTTAGCTCCTCGTCCAGCCGCTTGCAGGGGCTCGGACAGCCACCCAGGGACAGCCCCCCCTCACCATCCCCGTCGCCAAATGGGGGCACGGGCTGCGGCGTCATCGTGGGGGACAGTGGCCGGATGCCACCCTTACTCGGGGAGGAGTCAGCGCCCACAACTGAGGCTACAGTATCGGATGGAGCTCCGGGGTCTGGGGGCCTCTTGCCAGATTTGAGGAAGTCCAGAAAGGAGGCCATGAATCCAGACTTCATCTCTGGTGGCTTCTCCTCCACCTGGAAAGAAAGGAGAATGAATCTCAAGCAGAACTGGCGACTTGACGGGACTGTGTCTGCAGGGGGCGCTGCTCACTGTGCTGGACATCTTGTGCATGGCTGCCCAGGCCTCGGAGGGGAGCTCCTCATCCATGTCTCCATCCCACACAATCTGAGGAAAGTAAACAGTGTCAGCATTAGTGCAGCGTCAAAAGCCGGCCGAAACTTTATGAAAATATCAAACAGCATTGCAATGATCTAATCGTTTTGTTTGATTCTCAGCACTCCTCACCTCTTGGGATTTGGACTTCATTTTGTCTTGGGTTCTGTTCAGGTCCAGGCCAGTAGTGGGCCCAGGGCTCAAGCCCAGGGATGGAGCAGATCCAACAGAACCATCCGAAAGAACCGGGTCATTACTGGACAGAGAATCGGTCCTTAATAGGGAGTCGGAGGGAGGCATGGAAGGGATGGGCAGTTTGATCTAGGCGATAAAGGTTTAAAGTGAAAGAGCAGAAAACGGCATCGTCACGTACAAACGAAATGTAACATCATTGACGTGCAACCATCTTCCAAATGCTTATCCTGCTTAGTCATGGGGGGCCTGACTGATCGGGAGAAGGTATATCAGAAATATCAGGGGCGTGTGCTCACACGCAGAGTAGTGTTACCCCCCTGGGCCATTGACCCAATATGGTATCAGTGTTAAAAATGAACTGATCAGAGTGGTTCCCTCCAGCCTCATACCTTTATGGGTCTGATGGGCTCCTGTTGCATCGCTGTTTGGTGCTGATGCTGCTGATGTTGATGCTGATGAAGTTGATAATGCTGGCTGTTCCCTTTATTCGCCTCAGCCACACCATGCATGTCCATCATGGCTGCCATCTCCTCCTTCCTGCCTCGCCCTCTGCCCCTCCCCCTGCCCCGCCGAATCTCTCCCCCTGGCCCCGAGCCCAGTCCCATCATGCCCCGGCAGTGGGGGGGTTCTGGGAGGGGGCGGATGCGCGGTCTGCCTCGTGGCCTCGGCGGCCCCTCCCGTTTCGGCTTAGTAGGCTTCCTGCCCCTTTTCTTTGGTCCGTCTTGGGGTATAAGCTGGGGAGGGGGCCCCAGGGACGGGTACCCAGGCGTATGGCAGAAATCCAGATCACTCACCAGGGAGGCGCCCACACCAGACTTTCTGCAGCTGGACACCAGGTCCGGTAGGAGGTCGGGGAGGTGCCCCGGCAGGCGCCGGCTGTTGAGGCGGATGTCAGCAGGCACGTCAGCCTTGCTCTCGTCGTCCTCAAACTCGTACTCCTGGGCATAGTGCTTCTTGGGCAGTGAGCTGGGGTCGCGCCTCTGCTTTAGCAGCTGAAACGAGCTGGTCTTCAGCAGCTTCTTGGGCCGTGATGAGCAGAAGATGGGCGAGGTGAGCCCGCCGCTGCCCCCAGGGGTCCGCTCTGTCCCCGTGCCTGTGCCTCCCAGCATTTTGGTCCCTCCGGCATCACCCGGCCCGGTCCCAGACCCACCCATGGACAAGCCTCCCGGCTGTGAATGGATCAAACCCAGCTGCTCTGTGTTAACGGTGGAGGGCAGCTCATGAGCCTTCAGTGAGTCCAAGTCCAGGTGCACGGTGTTGGCCTCGGGTTCCGGTAGCCCAGAGCAGTATGGCCCATACCCCTGGTCTCCATGGTGCTGCATCATGGCATAGCCACCGCCAGCCTCCCCTGTCTTCACCCCCTCCATGCTCTCCTGTGAGCTGCGCCCCTCCGAAATGCCCTCCTGCCCCGGCTGCCCAGGGGCCGCCCCCCTGCTGCAGCCGGCTTTATAGTCCTCTGGGCAGAACATGTCCTCCATGCTGGGGAAGAAGGAGCGCTCCTCATCTGGCAGCAGCGAGTCCGGGAAGCAGATGGAGGAGAGGGCCATGAAGCGCTGCTGGCTCTGCCCAGTCTTCCCAGCAGGGCTACCACTATCAAACTGGTGCTCTTTGAGCTGGTCCAGCTGGGAGTCCTGATCTCTCTGTGCTGGGGGGGCAGGGTTCGAGGGTATGCGGTGGGGGTGGGAATGAGTGTGGGGGTTATGGGGCTGGGGGTGCTGCTGGTGATGGGGGTGAGCGTGTGGGTGGTGTGGGGGCAGATGGTGCAGGTGAGGCGGGGGGACCAAGCCCATATCAGGCTCGGAGAGGAAGTCATGCAACTCTGTGTGCGGGGGGGCGTGGCCTTGGTGGTGGGCGGGTCCTCGGTGCTGCTGCTGGTGGTGTCGCTCCCCACCGGCACCATCTCCTGCCCTCTCTGTCACGCCCCCCGGTTCCCGGCTCGAAGTCTGAGACAGAGAGCGCTCTAGCATGTCCAGGGGGGACACTGAGTTCTGGCTGGATGGGTTCCGGTGCCGCGGGCCCCCCCGACTATAGTGCGCCTCCAAACCTTGTGACTGAAGCTGCAGCTGGGACTCTGCGGTGCCCCCTGCTGGAGCCCCACCCATCATCGAGTGGTGTGCGCCGTCCACCTTGCCGCGGGCCGTGTGGGACAGCACTGAGTGGAGCAAGTGAGCAGAGGCTGCCTGCTGGGGGACATCTGGGGGGGAATCCATGAGCTGCAGAGATGCTGGGGGCTGGTGCTGGCCCTGATGCTGGGGTGGAGCCTGGTGCGGAGGCTGCATGTCGGGTGTTTTGCTCAGATACGGCAGCTCAGGGGGGTCGTGTGGCTTCTTCTGCTCCAGGTGAGGGTGTGGATGGGGATGTGGCCGCTGACTGTGCGAGGCGTGATGGCTGTGGGGGTGCGGAGGATAGGGGTCCCCTCGCCCAAAGTGCACCACAGAGCCCAGGGAGTCATGGGGATGGTGGTGGTGGGGTGGGGTGGGGTGAGCCTGAGGGTGCACCTGATCGCCCCCCCTTCCTCGGCTGCCCATGCCAACCCCACCTCTGTCGCTCTTGGTCTGCTGCTGCTTCTTCATGGACATCTCCAACTGGCCATCGAGCCCACCATTCCCCCCAGATGACACCCCTGCACCAGAGGTGGCGCTATTGGTACGTATCACGCTCTGAAGGTGATACCGTTCTTCTGAGCTCTTGCTCAGTTTATATGCCAGTTCTTTGCTGCCATCTTGGCTCTGTGAGCCTGGCAGTGGGGGCGGGGCTTGAGATGTGGGCGGGACTTGAGGCGGGGCTTGTGCTGAGTGAGGCGCTGGACTCTGGGCCTGCAGCAGGTGCTGGATCAGGAAGTCATCGTCGTCATCTTCGTCATCATCGTCTGGGGGCCGCTCTGGCCCCAGAATGTCCCCGTCAGCCTTGGTCTTGGCAGGGGCAGGGTGGTATGAAGGAGGTGGAGGCCCTCGGGTGTCAGGGTATGCCTGAGGGGAAGAGAGGAAGGCTGGGGACAGGACGGAGGACAGGTACTTATTGCTGCCGGCACCGCCAGGGGACTGGGCCGGGCGGGGAGGGGCAGGAGAGTGCATGCCAGGGCGAGCCATCCCTGATCCACTTGAGGGAGAGGGACTGGAGTCCGGCAGATGATAGGAGCCCCCCCCTGCGCTCCCCCCACCCACAGAGCCCCCGCTTCCTGCTGACCCCGAGTTCCCACCCGCTGAGCCACCTCCTGACCCCAGGATGGCCGGGGAATGGCCGGGGCCGCCGTATCCAAGAGACGGGCTGCCTGCTCCCCCCAGTGCGGCAGGGAGGGTGGTGTAGCCCGGGTCAGCACCATACATGGCCTCCGTCGAGAACGGGCGGCCCACTGTTCCCGCCGCTGTGCTGTACCCTTTGCTGGAGCCACCCGCCCCTGCAGAACTGAGGTCCTGGGCCTGGGGGGAGCTGAACCCCCCATAGGGCTGGGGACCAAGGTGCGACCCAGGGGGCTGGCTGGGGGAGTACGGCTGCGGCTGTGGGGGTGTCTGGCTGGACAGCGCCGCTGGAGATGCCTTGAGTGATGGCACTGGGGATCCATAGCCAGACAGGCAGGCTTTGGGTGGGGCCTGGGGGGCCGTGGATGCAGAGACTTGTGGCGGGGGTGGGGCAGGCGGGGGTGGAGCCTGTTGTCTGGATGGGGCAGAGGTGGGGCCAGAGGCGGGGTTCGAGCCAGAGGAAGAAGATGATGAGGAAGAGGATGCCGAGGAAGCAGAGGGAGGTGTGTGGGGAGTGCGGGAGGAGGAGCCCGAGCCAGAGGAGGAATAGCCGCTGCTGGAAGAGCTCTTGGTGCCCTTTCCCACACCACCTGCTGAGGAGGAGGAAGAGGAAGAGGAAGAGCTGTAGGGAGGCTGAATGATGGGCCGGTAGCCTTGGTCCTGCCGGGGTGAGGGTTTGGGGTCTGAGGAAGGGCTCTGCTCCCCCAGTGGACTGCAGGACAGGCCCCCCCCAGGGCGGTGGGGTGCCAGCTGCTGGTAGCCTGAGGCGCTGCAGCTGAGATAGTGTTGCAGGGGGTGGGCTGCTGCCGATGGGGGCAGCTGGGACTGCGACGGGGGAGGGCGCTGATAGTGCTTGATCACACTGTCCTGCCGAGGCAGGGCCCGCTCCTGGGGGGGTGGCTGGGGGGGGGCAGGGGCCGACGAGAAGACCGAGGTATTGTAGAGCTGGGAGGACTGGTCTGGGAGCTGAGAGGAGAGTAGGTTGAACTGGGGTGGCGGCAGGTGACGGCCAGAGGGGGCAGAGGAGGTCTGGGACGGGGGAGGCGGTGCAGTAGGGTCCTGCCCCCCACCTCTGTAGGCTGCGCCCTGTGAGGACAAAAGGCGATCGAACCCGAGGCCAGACTGGGACGGCGTCTTGATATGCAGCAGAGGGTCATGGGGAGACAGCAAGCCATTGGACGTGGGGCTGAAGGTGGGCGTGTCCTGGAGGGAGAGCGAGGACGCCACCCCGGGGAAGGAGCGTCCCGAAAAGGAGGCTGGGTGCTGGTACGCCGAGAGCGCAGAGGAAGAGGCAAAGCCGCCAGAGCCTGGGAGGGCGCCGGAGATGAAGAGCTCAGCGGGGGCGGGGGTGTGCATGGCTGCGGGTGGGAGGAGAAGGGGCGGGGTGAGCAGTGACTGACAACGGATGTCAGACAGACAGAGAGACAAATAGCTGGAGCACCGAGACGAGCACTGCACTGACCTGTCTGCCAGGAAGGTGTGCGGAACTGGGAGAGCAGGGAGGAGGCGGAGGGAGGCGGCTGCGGAGCCCGTGACTCCAGGGCGGAAATCAGGTTCATGACGGAAGCATCTGGGCCTGAGGGGCTGGCGTGATGCAGGCCGGCGTCGAACAGCCCTGACAGCCCTGCAGCAACATGGCGGAGCGGCCAATTGCATGACCGGGTATGTGGCATCAGAGTGGGGGGCAGGGCAAAGACATGGCTGCTGATCAGACAGGAACACCTGCAGCTACCCCTGCAGGGATGTGTGCGACTCAAACAGGGTGAGAGAGCCAGCACCCGACAGGGAAAACACCAGCATCATAAACGCAGTATCACAGACATTCTAAATATAGGCTTAGGTTTCCTTACCTAAACCACGCCCTGCTGCCCCCCAAGCCCCGCCCTGCCCAGAGCTGGCTGGGTGGTGATTGGTTGCATAGCCCTGCAGGGGGTGGGGCGTGGCGTAGGCCTGGCGATGGAGAAGCTCGGAATCCGGGTGGGATGACCTGGTACTTCCGTACACCAGGCTGGGATGGAGACAGAGAGAGAGCGAGTCAGAACAGATACCAGCAACATTTCCTACAAAGTAACCATACTGTAAGAACACCCCAAAGCTGAAATATTAAACTACGAGAAAAGGGAATTTATTCACAATATTGAGCTGTAATTAAAATATGAGTTTATGTATGTCATAAGAATGTACATGAGGACAGGGGGTGGACAAAATGAAAATACATGAATATATCAAAGGAGTGATGGGGAGTCCTTCTGATGGCCCTTCTGTGAACCATGTCACAGGGGTCCAGCTCCATGTGCCCGGAGTTATTAGGCCAATCATCTAAGAAGCCTTCAGTTCTTTCAGAGATGGAGGGAATTCACACTCTGGTCTCCAGAACTTCCCGTAAAGGTTGGATAATGTTTGATTTCATCCTGGTGTCCATGAAAGCATTCTTGAATTTCTCTATCAATGTGAATGAGGAGATTATTATCTTGGAATATGGGAATATTGTGAGGGAACAGCGTTGGCTCCATAGACCTGCTCTTACTTCTGTAAAACAGGATCTCAGGATCCTTGGTCCTTATACAACTATGCAGAACAGTCACTGGGCCCAGTGTCTCCCCTACGAGAGCATTATGGTTCCCCGACATTGTGGCTCGAAGGCATCCTTTCTCTTTCTCCAAAACGTAAAATGCATTTTTGTGCTTTCATCTTGGTTTCACAAAACTGCCTACCATAAATTCTAGTCCTGTGAAGCCCATGACATACAGCGTTTGCTGAGGCTGGGTCAGAGAGCAGCTGATTCAGGTCTATGCTCATTTTTGAGGCTGTACTTTGGCGGATTTCAGCAGCTGTACCGTTAAGTGTCCCCCTGTCCTTATGCAGTTTGTCCCAGATGCCGTTGTGACCATCGAGACGGCTCCCCCCGAAACATTAAATAATCTTGCAGTCCCTGTGACCAACACACCTGTCATTCACAGACACAGACTCCGTCGCCTCGTGTCAATTAAAAAAAATCTCACATATCAAAGTGCTGAATGTCAGACCTCTTTTATAGCTGACACACATACTGCTGACTGGCATTCAGCCTAATATGAGTGACCTTTGCAGCTGCATTTGTCATTGGGGTTTAGTTACTTCAAAATTAAAGTCCCATTTGTCTGCTGTTATTTTATCACCCCCACTGGTACGTAAATATATACACATGTGAGGCGCCTTAAATAAAGAGGGAGACCAGGGCCATTGTCATTTAGTCCTAATAATGAGGTGCATGAACATCACTAACAATGAGCCTGTTAATGTGCTAATGGGAGGCCTGCTTCAGGAGTGGATGCACTGCACTGCACTGCAAAAACACACCGCTTTACCCATCAAAGGGCTGCCTTTACACCCTATTCTCATTCACAGCTATAGCAATTAGTGACCCTCATCTGCATAAGTTACTAGCTTTTCTTTACATCGTAAATGCTGGATATTTACTGAAGTTATTTACGTTAAGCACTTCACTTAAGGCCACGGGAGAGCTTGGTGACCCCCACCCTCACTGTGGCCCAGAACCAATGTCCTTTTGATCACAAGTCTAATTCCTCACAGTGACTCCTCCCCACAGCTCAGGGAGCACATTCCAGTAGCAGAGGATCTGCCGTTATAAGCTGAAATGAAAAGGTACAGCGGCATGTTTGCTGCGGCAGGAAGCATGCGGGAGTCACGACGAGCTGAAGCGTGACGCGGCTCTGATGCACGGCTTCCTGCGCAGTGTCGAAATGCCCAGAGTAACTGCACTGGGAGCATTTGACCTGTAAAAGGGAGTCCAGAATCTCCACCCACCACAGCACTGTGAATAAAAGAAAACAAGTTTATACTATCAACATGCTCAGGATAAGCAGATAAAAGATACATCTGCTCTCCATGGTGGATGGAATATTATCACATGATCAATAAAAAGGAATAGATTTTGTGGGAGATCTGAGCAGCTGTAGCTCCTACTTATCAATACCAATGAAAACAGCAGCATCGATGGATGAACCAGCCCCCGTAGGGACGAGCCACAGTATGACTGACCTCCGGGGCCTTTGGTGACATGAGGGCTTGTGCAGCTACTGAAGGAGTATCAGCATTAGTGGCGATACAGGTCGCCAGGGGGCAGAGGGGCACTGAGGGCAGGTCACCAGGGAGTAGGGGGGCGATGGGGCAGGTTGCCATAGGCAGGACTGTCCAAATCATGGTCCTCAAGGGCCTTACCTGTGAGCCAGGTGTGAAGCCTCTGGCCAAACAGAATAAGTAATTATTACTACCTGGGAAAACTGAAAACAAGGTCTGGATTTGAATAGAGGGGCCAGGGGGTNNNNGGGGCAGGGGGGCGATGGGTCAGGTCGCCAGGGGGCAGGGGGGCGATGGGGCAGGTCGCCAGGGGGCGATGGGGCAGGTCGTCAGGGGGCAGAGGGGAGCACCTGTCGGCCTTGGATATAAACCCAGATGACTCACGTACTTTAAGAATAAATTATTTTGACAGGGAGTATGTCTCCGCATTCGGAAATGGGACCTGGGGATGGGACTGCGCTTATCCGATGTCTGATGATCCATGTCCTTCCCAACCACACAGGGAATTTCAGAGATGATGCAAGCTCACCCACAGAATTCCGTTTCCCCGAATGTGTGTTGTGTTAAATGCAAAATCCCTCAATCTCACAGAATTCCATGGTTCTTCTGTGGGTATAAATTTATACTAAACAACAATTAAATAATAAAATCTTCATTTCCTGACAGCAAATCATTTAATGTTCTGCTTCCTTACATCAGAATCCTGGCCGGAATGTGCAAGTTTCCTACAACTCCCAGAGAACATTTCAGGGTGGTTTATAGCGCCTTACCTTTGGCAGTAATACAGACACGTGGGAAAGTGAACATTACAGACCTAATCTGGGCAATGAAAGCTGAGCAAGTTGAATGACGGAAGAAGCAGGAACACATGCTGAGCGCTACACTGGCATTGGAAAGAATTGATGGCCTGAAAAGGGCAAAAAGGCCTCCAATACTGTCAGAAGACTTGGAAAATGCAGAGGGTGACGTCTTTCATAAAACAAAGAACTAATTATCGCTCATGTATAATTACAGAATGTTAAGACCACAAGTTAGGATATGTTTCCTGTGTTTAATATTCAATGCAGCATCACAGATTTGCTTTAAATTAAAGGGTTTAACACAGATCATGCTACAGACAGGGGTCACTATACGTAACCAGACAGATGAAAGGGAGTGCTTTAACAGGGGAGAGGAGAAGAGAAGAGGAGCGGAAGAGAAGGGAAAAGAGGAAGAGAGGGGACAAGAGGAGCGGTAGGGATGGGAAGAGAGAAAAGTGAGAAAGAGGAGAGGGAAAGGAAGAGAAGGGAAGAGAGAAAGGGGAGAGGAAGAAAAGGGATGAGAGGAGTGGGAGATAAGGGAAAAGAAAGAGTAGAGGAAGAGAAGTAAAGAGAAAGAGGTGAGGGACAGGAAGAGAAAGGAAAAGAGAAAGAGGAGAGGGACAGAAGACAGTTGGTGAGACACAATGGACATATAATACAAAAGCTTATTCATCAGACTCAGCGAGTTCATATGGGACAAGCGCCTCAACCACACAGCCATCCAGCTGGTCAGGGCAGAGACGCATCACCAGAGCGTGTGCACCTCACAAACTCCACGTCCCGCTGCGGTGGACAGCAGACAAAGTAGAAATCCCATCATATTAACTGAATCAGGTAATCTCCCAGAACAGCAACAGCTGTACCACATACCTGTCTGCAGCAGCACCCGTAATCAGTCAACCAGATGAAGGGAAAAAAGCAAAGATTACAGATAAAGCAGAATGCGCAGCAATGATCTGCATCACTACATAACACAGAGTATCTCCATACAGCAAAGCGTTCTGAAATGAAATATAAATGCCTGTCCGAAATCAACCACTGTTTTCTCACTCCAACACACACTCAGAGGTTAAAAGTATTTTACAACTTTTCTGGCCTGTTTGCAATCTGCTGCAACACAGGCCTTCTCATCTTGAAAAGCCTGCAAACTGTTTGGGATGCGTTTAATCAACACAGTGGCCATTTTCACTTCATTGCCGACCAATGCTGATTTACTACCTATACTCTCAGTGTGAAGCACAGGAAAATGTTTGCAATAAATAAGGATAAAATAATAAGGACTTCCAGTTTAGTCCAATTTATTGAACCCCACCCTGAATTTTGGAAACAGTCCCATTTTATGTAAAATGTAATGAAAAACACCATTTTAGCCAGGACTGCTGACCGCATGCACAAACACGAATTCCCACAACAGATATACATTGTATTATGGAGAAACAAGTCTGTGGTTTTAAATGGTTATTTAAAAAATAAAAAAAATAAAATAAAAAAAAACGTAAAATAAATTGAAACCATAACACACAGCCACCCCTGACCCTTGAGGGCATAAATCCTATTTATTGTAGAACTAATTGCAATTTAAAATAAACGGCATTACTTTGCATTATTTTCACCAGATCATTAAGCATTCCGATTGCCTCTGAACTTTAAAACAATCTATCTCGCAGCAAACACAAAGCCCATCTTAAATAATTTAATCAGCCATTTAACAAAGTCAGATCTTACAGGTGAAAAAGACTGCTGTCATCTGTCACTGACATCCAGGAAAGCTATACGTGTCCGTCTGCCTCCTTGTCAATAAGCTCCTGAACGAAGCTTTTCTAAAGCGCACTGTAAAGTTTTTGTATGATGCTGAATGATAGTACTAGTCTACTTCACAAGGCTTAAAACAACTGAGACACTTTCACGGTGTTAATTTCTTTATTTCCATACCTCTTGCTGAGGGGAAAAAAAACAAGCAAGCAACATTTAAACTTTAAGTTTTGGCTTTTATACCTTCAATTTTCCCATTTTCCCTCACTGATATGTGTCACAGCAGAATCATTGCACACAGAATGCAACTGATGATCATGCAGCTCCAGTTTTTCGTCTTTTTACGACATTAAGCAGATCAGAATGAACGTCTGTTTTACACGATATTCTAAACCCATTTTAGCAGATAGCTGATTAACTGCAGCTTTATAAACCATGAAGCTGAAATCAGGTGAGTCAGCCGGGCAGAGCCACAGCTCCCTGCGTGTCTGTCCCCCATTCCTCCGTGACCCCGGGCCTTGCGAAGTCTCCCTGCCAGCCAACATGGACCCACTCCCCAGCTCGGTCTCCTGGTCGGCCGTCTGCGGGACTCCGGCGGGTCCGACACGCACGGCTGTCAGGGAGACCGGGCGCCGGTGACTGCTGCCGAGTAGGCCGCGGCTTGGCGGGCCACACGCCCCTGGGCGGGGGCCCTGCTTCTGGCTGAGACACCCGACTGTTTCCCGTCGCTGCCGTTTGTTTCCCCGCTAAATAAAAAACACCGGACTGTGTTCACCGGTGGCTGGCAGCTGCTCGGCCGCACGGTTAGCCGCTTAGCCGCAGCACCGCGCACCCTAACCCTAACCCCGGCTCCACATCCCGTTTTTCACACACACATACGTGTCAAACTCGCGTTAAACAAACGCCCGCAGTGCCGCTCGGCATGGCTGGGACTTTAAAGCCGCCGAACCACGGGCTGTGTGCTTAATGCCACCACAAAAGCGCCCGAAAGCAGCGGAGCTCCCCGGGAGTACCGGTTGACTGCCGGCTGCTCTGACTGAGAGTCTGCGCCGGCGGTGCTCCTCTGCCGCGGCGCACAGTCTCCGATACACCAAGGCCACGTCCCTAACCCTCTCCGGTCAGCGCGTATTTCACCCCGCCGATCAGTAATAATGAGAAGGCGGCAGCCCGTGGCGGAGGGCGGCCGGCCCGTCCCTGGCAGCATACAGCAGCCACCCGGTGGACTGGGCAGCGGGCTCCGCAAATAGCAGCTTCATCAGACCGCAGCGCACATCCTCGGGGCTGCACTGACAGCCCAGTCCGCAAGCAGCACCGCCGCTGTTTTCCCCATGTCTGATGAAGCGATAACTACACATCCAACGACCCATCCCCCTCTCCTCCTCCGCCCCGGTCCACTTTCCCCGGCACGCATTAGCTCCCCGTCGCATTCCTGGCATTTTCCAGATCCCCCTGCCGCCGATGATAACAAAGCCGCACCTGGGCGAGCCGCGCCGTGCAGCGGCTGCATTTCAGCGCAGAGGCAGCGCTTTCTGCATCGCACCGGCGGGAATGGCCATTGTTACAGACGGCGCATTAATGCACGAAAGTCCGCTGCACACACGCTTACCTCGCCTTCGCTGACCTCTCGTAACTCCATCCCGCTCCTGCGCCCAAATCACCGAATCCTGCACCAGGATAATTTCTATCCATTAAAGAAAAACAAGGAATGGAGATGGAGCGATAGCGAGGGGGAAAGGGGGGGAGGAGGAGGATATTTTCTGGATCCTAACGCGCTATCAGTGCCTGTGTCCTTTTTCCCCTCTGTTAAATGTCTGTTTATCTCTCCCCGTTTCACAAGCAAGTCTTCAAGAATGGGAAACAGCGAAGAGGGGGAGAGAAATGGAGGGGTGGCGGAGGAGGAGGGGGAGATGGATGATGCAGGGGGAGGAGGGGGTAGATGTGGGGTGGGGGGGTGTCACTAAAAATCCGGTTTCTTGCTTCCCTCTCCTGCTCCCTCCCTCTCCTGCTCCCGTATTTATTTAATTCCGTATCTATTGTCCTTCTGAGCGCAGACAGCGGCTGAGGAGCAGCGGCGCGTCTCCGGCCGGACAGCCCATCCACACGCAACACATGTCGGCGCGTATCTTCTCCCGTCAGCACCCCCCCCCCTAAACACACACACACACACACACACACACACCCCGCCACTGCGGGAGCTCACAGGGCTGTTGATTTTCTCTTACTCTTTGTGCTTATTATTCATATTTTTTCTTGGATTTCAAAGAGAGTCATTTTCAACTCGTAGCACTCCTAAATACGCATCCTAATATTTGGTGTCTTCGTGCTTTTATCTTTTACACTAACAGTTTTTTAAAGGAGATCTGCGGCAAGTCTCCGGCTTTTGGAGTAAAATTCAGGCGCCTTGGCGCTAGGCCCCATTTTAGGAGGTATTTTCAGCTATTTGGTCCCGCAGACGCCATTTTTGCACGCCGCTGCTTCTCTCCCTCCCTCCTTCCCCATCTGCCCCCCTCCCCCGAAAGCCATTCCCAGCATACAGTTCAGGTCCATTTTCGACAAAAAGAGAAGAGAGCGAAAGACTGGGGGAGGGGAGCACAGAAAATACAGAAAACGAGAAAAGCGACGGCTTCACTGACACGGGGTACATGCATGCGTTCAGTAACAGGGGTATGGATCATTTTAGGCGTGCATGCTTCATACAGCACGCGTAGTGCAATGCACATAATATTCAACTAATATGTCATAATGGAGTGCCACGGAGTTAGGGTTTTTTGTGAGTGTACTGAAAAGAAACCCCATGTTTCAAATGCCGCCTAGAAGCACCGGGAATTACTATGTTTATGCTTATAAATACCTGTATGCATTAGGACATTCCTTAGCTGATGTTTACCTATAAAACATTGTACTTGTAAAGTGCAGTGCGTTCCTAACATTTGGAGAAAGGCTTTGCAGTTTGCGAAAACATCTCCTGCAGGAACATGGCAGCACATCAGTAAGCATCCCTCATATCTTCTGCTTTCATGAATTTGATTCTCCCTCGTCACGTGACTGGTATCCTTGACGATTTCACGTTGCCTTTAGGGTTGTATAACTGAAACGATAATTCATTTAATTAATAGTATTCACATAATTTAATACTATAAAGATGCAGGTATATTTGTATTTTTTAAACTTGTTTCCAGGATACATGTTTAACAATTGATAGAAACTTAAAATATTGTAAACTGAGTAACAACAAGAAAATCATCCATTAACATTTTATTTCTGGTTGTGTTTCCCATTTCTCCTTATCAACTGTCTCGCCCCTTCTACCGCTCTGCAGACATTTCTAGTCACTGACTGGAGCAGACCGGCCCACACAGACCGTTACATGGAGAAGAGTGCATGGCATCATGACTGTGAGATTCATTGTCGAAACGGACCCCCCCCGGTAGTTCAGCTTTCATTTGGGGATCTTTCAGAAGAGCACGCAAATAAACTCCGCAGTTTTAAGCATGCGAACACATTACGGGTCACCGCCATTCATCTGCACGGTGCCCACTTCCTCAACATGCTTGCTGATATTAGATACACGTATGTAGTGATTTTATATATATATGTATATATATATATCTATATATAAGCATTATATATATATAGACACACACACACACACACATTTTCTCTAATTAGATAATGTCAAACAAACAACTGTAAAACACTGTGAATTTAGTGTGTTGATTTTCCAGGGCATAAATTACTCTGTGTGAGCGGTTGATACATTTTGTGGAAGGAAAGATTCTATTTTGTCTTATTTTTATTTATCATACGTATTTATTTCCGTGGCTGTTGAAGACGAACTGAAAGAGGCATCTAAGTTCAATTTAAAATAGAACAGTAAGCTAGAAAACTCGGTTGACTATTTTGCATAATACGCAAACACACGTAGACAGACATGAAATCAGTTTATTGGAATCGTACTTCCGAAAGCTTTACTATGTATCTGTCGCCTGATTTCTATCGGACCTGTAATATAGATTACTTTTATCAATGGGAATAAAGAGCCTTTTCCCCTACTTGCCCCCTCCGCCCGTGCTCAGTGTAATTTCACCGCCCCCGGCCTCTTTCCCAAAGCTCCTGGATCTTCCTCATAGCAACACGGTGCGCTCATCGGCACCTTCTGTAAGCTATCAGCCGCAGGCCGGAATGCTGAGCGGTGGCATCCGCGTCGGGGCACCGGCAAAATTACACGGCCGTAAAGACTCATCCAGTTTCACGACGGCATGTGCTCTGCGCCAACAATAAAAATGTTAAACTCTATTTTATGGCTAATGTATAAAGGGCCCATTTTCTAACCACTATTACAAATCACGCTAAAATTAAATAAATATATGAACCGACATGAACAAAAGAAGAAATGGACGAATATCCCGATAAACAGAAAAATAAATGATATAATGTTTGCACTTGTCTCCCTCTGGTGGCGATGTGACGCGTTCCCACTTCGTGAAGAGCCGCCACTTGGGTTGTTTGAAAATGACCGCGAATGGCTGGTGTAGTCTGCGTGGTTCTGCTTTTGTGTTACCACATACAGTAAAAAGAACAGTATACATTTTTGAGAATTTATGGGGTTCAGTTAAGTGAATGCCATATTATTGTAGACTTGTTTGCATTTTTGTCTTTACTCACGTAAAATTACATGGCCTAAGTTAAATGTGACAGAAAATACAGGTATTACAATATATCACAAGTGGGAAATTTTTTCTGAATTCGGAACCATAAAGAGAAAACCCAGCATTTTCTGTAATTAATCATTAATAGACATTCTGTTTAAAAATATAGCATTAAAGCACCATATTAACAGATCTCTGTTGTTTGGCACGTTTCGCATAGAATGGTGTTTCATACGAATCTGATTTGAAATTTGCTTTGCTAATTCAGGACGCATCATTTTAATTGTATGTTTGCTTGTTTCAAGGGTGAATTTAATTTAGCAGTTATTTTCTTGGGGTTTCTCAAACTGTTGTCCACTTGGGATCTGGGATCTGCTTATACCATTCATTGCACTCGCCCCTGTTAGTTCAGGTTTATGAGCAGAGTGGGGATGTTTGAAACACTGAACTTTCACATTTACAATCCATAATACCCCACATGCAGCTCATCGGCCCATTCAGCTGGCCTCAGCAGAGTCCAACAGCAGCATGGCAACCTGCACCAGCCAGTCATCGTCTGACATGCTGGGCTGCTGCGTACTGATTGGACAGCCATGCCTGATGTCAAACAATGCAGGGCTTAGGTGATAAGCTGAAGGAAGCCAGAGGGGGAGGGACTTTGCCACTGAAAAAAGGTAAGAGCAAGAAGCAGAATTGTGGGAATGAAGGGGGGGGGTGGAAGAGGAACGTGCAGCATGTGCCGACAGGGGGAAGGGCTGGGGGAAGATGAGACGGCTGTAGGTGGGGAGATAAATGGGCAAGGTACTTCAGGGGTGGGGGCGGGTGGAAACAGGGAACAGAGAACAAGAGAGGAAAAACGTGGGGAAATATGTCCAAGCAATCTTGCCTTATCTGTTTAGCACTTTGTTCTCTCTCTCTCCCCACTAGACATGCAGTGAACGTCACCTCAGCCTGTGACTTCTGTGGTACAGCAAGGCGACAATTGGAAGAAATGCCGAACTTGCCGACTTGGTTACAAAGGCTTGGTTTCTGTTAAACCCTCCTGGGCGCAACACTCCAACACTCTTATCAGTTTGTGTAAACATGACTCAGGCTATTGTAGGAAGTTCTCCAGAAACAGGGAGATGCTGTTGGGCTGCAGCCCACCAGAAATCTGATTGCCGCTCCATAGGCTCGGAGATCTCTGCAGCAGTAACAAACGTGACCCAGTGCATAGCCATGGGGAACCACCCCCCCCCCCCCACAAGTGGCTGAGAAGGACCCCCCAGTGTGAGAAGGAATCGAAGGCAGCATCGGAAAAGTAAACATTAAGTGGTCTGACGATGACAGTGTCATATGTGCCACGTAACCCAAACCACACGAGTCACCTGGGGTGGAAAGCAGCTGTCAGATGATATGATACAGGAAGACACATCAGGGGAGGCCAAAGAGTGGATGTGGCCAAACCAGACGAATCACCACACACATCCCATCGCAGTACTGACCATTTTAATCAGACATTGTTTTTGTTACAAAATCGTAATATATCAGCTTGTGGCCATGCACGGCCCACTGTGACACACAGCGATGCATTTCCATAGACAGTTACACACTCGCACACCCTTATGGAGCACGAGCCCCTGCTTGGCACACTGGTTAGTCTGGGAATGCCAGGGCTCTGGCAGCACGTGACCCAGACCCTGCATGTCAGCACATGTAGCGCACACGCATGCAGCTTTAGTGTGACATACTTCTGCTTGATGATACACGTTAAGCTGTGTGAAGAACACACTGTCCCGTGTCCAGGTGGCCCTGAGCACCTCCCACCTGTGTAGTGCTGCCCAGTTTCATAGTGTTACTGGGATTCATCATCCCCCAGCCCCAACCCCAACCTGGGCTCAGGCAGCCCCCAGGCACCAGCCCCACCCCCAGTCCCCTTCACCTACTTTAAAATTTGTACAGGTTGAGATATAAACACAGAACATCGTAATAAAAT